>VWZE01009091.1:390370-406514 GCA_013396675.1 Eubucco bourcierii | reverse complement strand
GGGGGGGAAGTGGTGGAATTTTTATTTGCTTGATAATGCACAAGGCACCATCTCCTTTTAATTTTTAATATTAAAAACAAGCAAAAAACCTCCAACCAACCAAAAAAAAAACAAAACCAAAAAAAACCCAACAAAATAAAATGAGAAACCCTCCACTGTATCTTGCATTTTCAGAGGTATCTCTGAAAACAAGCCAGTATTTATTCAGGGTATCTAGAAGGTCTTTAGCTAAACCCTTCCATTTTCATAGTGGCACATGGCATACAGTGACTGATGACACAATCTTATGGTTCAAGCATTGCTGCTTAGTTATTTCTGTACAATAATATGACAGCAGGTGCTGTGTTTTTAGCACCTGACTTTGGCCTAAAAGGCAGCTTGCCCTGCTAGACTTCCAACCAGCTACTGCCTTCCAAGTGCTTCTGCAAGCAGAGCCTGTGTCTGAGTAAATTATGCCCAGCCCAACCCACCGTGCCTGTATTTGCAGATATCTGCAAGGCAGTCACAGCTGTTGCCAGATCACAGAATCACAGAATTGTCAGGATTTGAAGGGACCCCAAGGATCATCCAGTTCCAACCCCTCTGCCATGAGCAGGGACACTTTCCACTAGATCAGGTTGCCCAGAGCCACATCCAGCTGGGCATAAAAAAATTCCAGGGATGAGGCTCCTGCCGCCTCCATGGACAACCTGTTCCACTACCCTTATGATGAAGAACTTCCTAATATCCAATCTAAATCTACCCTCCTCTAGCTTGGATTCATCCATTCTAGACCCATCACTACCCAACACCCTAAAAAGACTCTCACCAGGTACTGGAAGGCTATGATAAGGTCTCCCTGGCTGCTTCTCTCCTCTAAACTGAACAGCCCCAACTCTCCTAGCCTGTTTTAACAGACGAGGAGCTCCAGCCTCTGTTCAGCCTTGTGGCCCTTCTCTGGACATGTTCTAACACCTCCAGATCTCTCTTGTAGTAGGGGCTCCAGAACTGGACACAGTACTCCAGGTGGAGTCTCATGACAGCAGTGTACAGGGGAGAATCATCTTTCTCAACCTGCTAGCCACAATTTTCTTGATGCAGCCCAGGATCTGGTTTGGTCTCTGAGCTGCAGTTGTACACTGGTGGCTCATATTGAGCTTCTCATCCACCAGCACCCACAAGTCCTTTTCTTCAGGGTTGGTCTCAAGCCAGTCACTGTCCAGCCTATATCTCTGGCCTGAGAAAACTATTTGAGGGCTTACTCTTTTGTAGCAGTTTTAGCTGCCAAAAAGAAAAAGGGGGAAAAAAATTCCATAATTCCTACAGCTCTGTTCAGGATGTCTCAGCCTGCATGGCCCATATGTCAGGTTTAGGCTTTGTGAAGGCAGCAAATAGCAAATATTTGAAGTAATTTTGGGGCAGAGGGAGGAGAGAAAGACTAACTGAATGTTTATAATTCAGGTTCTATTTAACCCACGTCAAAAAAAGGCCTCTGAAAGCCACTGTGGTGGCAGTGTTTAATGTGTTTAACTCAACTATATCTCCTGGCAAGTTGCAACTGAGTGAGAGGTATTAAAAACAGCCTTCACAAGCTCTATAAAACCCTCATACAGTTCCTTTCTCCTGGTAATTATGAGCCTTGTTCTTAATGGTGTAGAAGCTGTGCCAAAAACTGTATCTCTGTAAACAGGACTTCTGACTCAATCACTTTGGAAATGATAAAATAGCAGTAACACTCAGGGCACCAAGGTAAATGACAGGCAGAGTTATGAATAACAGGTATAAAACAGTAATAATTTGCAAACTGCCTCGGGTTGGCTGAGTGTTGTGTAAAAATGGAGACACTGCCTGTTCTGAAAGAGTATGGAGCTTGGCTTTGAAGCAGTACCATGCAGCCAGGCTGCTGTGGCCGAGGGCTGAACCACTGCTTTCATGTACGTCTTTCACCAGCAGACCTGAGCATGACAAACTGCTGCCTGAAGAGCAGAGCTGCCCAGTAGGAAGGATGAAAGGGAAAGTAGGATTTTGAACGAGGTGTTTCTACTCCTTGCATTACCTCACAGACAGTGGGTGAGCCAAGGGCTTGTGTTCCTCACCTTTAAAAGAGTGGTGACAGCACACTGCAGCCCTGCAAGCCTGGTGAGGATATGGCTGTGGGACTCTGAGGCACTGAAAAGAGAGAAGCATCCTGTACTAGTGGGAGGTGTCCCTGCCTATGGCAGGGGGTTGGAACTAGATGATCCTTGAGGTCCCTTCCAACCTTACCATTCTATGATTCTATGATTCTATGATCCTAAAGAGATAGAGAGTAGACAGGCTGCCCTGGAAAGCCCTGAGTGAGGAATGTGGCTCAGCATTTGCAAATTCTACCTGAAACTTTTTTTAGGGCTTAGTGTTTCCTGGCAGTGATAACACTCTCAAAGGAACAGATCCACAGTTTCTTGCAAATCGTGCACTAGAGCAGATGTCATATTTCTGATGCTCTGGTCCATTACATATATTTTTGGAACTCTAAAAACCCCTAAATCCTCCAAATCTAGGTTGAACACCCTATCTGTGTTATAACATAAATATGCATAGCTGAAACCCTGGTTATGACTGTCAATACTAACCAGAGAACACTAATGTGCTTAAATTTAAGACCACTTAATTTGCAGAAAGCTATTCAGGTGCTGTCAGTCAAGCTGGGAAATTGAAGAACATTTAAGCTGTTGATTAAGTACTTAACATTACAGGTTAATGCAAAATTGTCTGTCCTACTTTTCTTGTGGTTATATGATGACCTGTATAAATACTGGAGTTCTGCCTCATTCCCTGCACTGCAGTCAGACCCACACCACTTCAAATAAGCCAGAGCTAGAGGAAGTGCAAATGAGCATTCCCTTATCAGGCTGCCCATTAGCAGTTCCCTTGTGCTGCTCATTTGCTCTCACCAGTGAGAGGAATGTGAGACCCAAACAAGACAGGAAGAAGTAGAAAGCTCACGGTGCTACTCCTCTTTCTAGACCTGTAGGCAGACCTCCTTGAGAAGGGAGGAAAATGCCCATGAAATCATGGATGGAAACAAGCACGTTCTTCCAGGAGCCTGAGCTTTATCAGAGCTTCCAGAGTGCTAGGAGTCAAGGTGAAGCTGGCAACACTAGATCACTCTCTGCCCAAACCAGCTTCTGTCTAAGAAAATCCTGACCCTGTCATCATTTTGCACATGAAAGCTGGAAGGTGAAATTCTCTCCCCTCTAGAGGCTGGGGATTTATGTGCAGGACAGCAGGTCAACATCACAGAGCATTTACACTGCCAGTGCCAGAGCTTTCATGGTGCTGCTTTGATTTCTTTTTTTTCTTGACGTCATAGACTCTGCAGCAAGGGTTTCAGGATGTTTTCAGCATAAACCAAGGGAAAAAAAACCAACCCAACTCAACCAAAACCAAAATATACACACCAAACCTCCCTGCCAACCTTCTAACCCTTCTTCTTAAAGAGAAATTCCAGAAAAGATGACCGAATGCAATGCAAAAGAATTAAAATTCAGAGAGTCTCCCACCCTTGTCGTGAGCTGTTCTTGTGATTATAGGCAGACTGCATGTTAAGGCTGCCAGCACTGCTTTGTTGAGCACCACAGAGGCCAGGGTGATTCTGTAGTTCTGGACACAGAGGTGGTACTGGCCCAAACAACAAAGCAGAACTAAAATGACCCCCTTGTTATGAATAATCCATGATCCCTGCTGCTCCAGGAGACCACATCTGTCTTATCAGCCACTATGGTAGTAGTGCTGTGTGCCAGAGCTCCTAAGCAGGTGTTTCTTGTGAACCTCATTTAGGGAAGAGGAAGTTGAAGACCTAAGGTATCCTCCATCTTCACAGGTTTCCCTTGATGTATTTGAGGCCAGGAACAGTTCACTTTTATCTCCCTTTGATGTTGTTTCAAGAGATGAAAAAATCCAGTGCAGAGGTTGAAACACTGATTGATTGAAGCAGAGATTACCCAACAGTTATCTCCTCCACATGCAGTTGCAGAACCCACCTCATCTCCTTCAGCTGCTGACATGCCATCCCCATGGCTGCTGCAACTGCTTACTCTTCTCCATGACACCAGGGAAGGGTTTCATTAGTTTCTTGCTTGCTTTAATGGGGTTTAGCAGCTGGAAGGGAGGCAGAACAAATGCTGCATCATCAATCAGTCCCCACAGATAAGCAGAGATAAGCAGACCTCAAACCATAACTGGGACAGCAGCTGATGAAGGTGGCATGCACTGACATGTGATGTAGACTCGGTGTGATGAAGGCTTCCTTGTTACTGTTCAAGGGTTAGGATTTTGGGGTTAGCTACACAAGCCCAAGTATTTACTGAGTCTGCTTCTCTGCAGTTAGGGAAATCATATTACCACCTACCTATGTGACTGTAAAGATTCAGTGTTCCACTCAAAAAATATATTCCTACAACATGATGCACACTTATAAATGGCATAAAAATCTAGGTCTTGTAGCAATGGCACATGGAGTATGTGCCTTTTGGGTTGATTTAGTCCTAAAAGTACATGTGAACTGGCCCTCTCTGCTCAGCACTACAGAACACTCATGACTTATTTCTAAGTGTTTATTCTAGTATGTATTCACTTCCCTTGGAGCTGCTTTTTTAACTGTGTTCCCAGAGTAGTCAGGATGTTGGTAAATATTCATTGGCAAAAACATCCCCACATGACTGGAATTCACTCCCAGCAGGCATTAAATTGGAACAGAGGAACAAAGGATATGCCAGACTTGATCAGACCACTGGTCTGTCAAGCCTGGTACCCTGCCTCTGGCAGTGGCCCCGTTCTTTACGCTTCAGACAAAAGCAAAAGGGAAAAAAGGAAACAATAATAACACACCTATCTGGAAATGCATCCCAGACACTTAACTCAGACTTATTACATCATCTTAAGTAGCTGGGACTGAAGTTCCAGAGAGTGAAATAACTTCATACAGTACTGCAGGGAATGATTGCATTCACTTATTTTTTGCTGCACTTTATTGATCGTCTAATTAGGAGAGAATTTACTTTAACAATCTGCAGCTTCTGAGTTTCCCTGACACTGCTGAAAATGAGCTGTGGCTTCTTAAGCATCATTTTGGTGGGTGGGTGTCTCAGAAAGCCATCAGATTTGACTCTGGTAGTCTGACACATGAAAGCTGCCCTTTTGTGCTCAACAGAACAAGCCCAAGGGTGCTGGGCAGTGTCCTGAAGTCAGCATCTCAGGTAGCCTTTGCAGAAATTTGATTCCAGGTTATGCTTTTATTGTTGTAGTTTATCCTGTGTTAAGGCTTCTCTGTGGCACCCTGCTGAGGACCCACTGTGATGGTTGTGTGCACAAGTCTGTCTCACATCTGACACTCCCTGCTCTCAAAGACATTTTAGTTCAGAAGAGAGATTGTGAGAAGTGAGTGCAGTTGGTAAGCCAGTAGAGAACATGGAAGGTAGGGCAGGATATTCACCAGGCTTCTCAGATGCTGGTGCTGTGACAGATCTGATCTACTCATTGAGCAGGTGTGTTTGGGTTTTTTTGACAGTGCCAGTAGAAAAGCTGAGGTTTCAGTGACATGGAAACTGAGTGATGCTCTCAGCCCAGATGTATTGCCCTGTGGAGCAGATCTGGGGCATGCTGCTGAAGAAGGTGCTGAGCACCTGGGCTTGGGTGGCAAATAAAGGCTCTTAGAGAACCTTAGAGGCCTCCAGTGCTGTATTCTTTACAGGGAGCACACAAACACTACGAGTATGCCATATCTTTGCATGCACATGTGCAGGTCAAGTCTCTTCCAGTCTGTGATCAAGCAGAGCACCTCTGGTTCTAGGTGAAGGAAAAAAAGGTCTTTAGACTTACTTTGTTCAGATTTTTGGATACTCTTGCCTCAGGCCACTTTCAAGCACTTCAGCTGAGAAACCTTTGACCTCACTGCACTACATTACACAAGGGATTTGTGTCATTAAGTGCTTGCTTTTGACCCTAATAAATTGTAACCACATATGTTGTGTGCCAGTGCTGAGTGAAACCAGTGTGTGTGAGAAGTGATGCTCACAGAAGGCTGGTACAGTGAATGCCACTGGCAACAAATGACTGGCTGCTGGGGAGAGTTGGTTATAGTAAGAGAAACCAGTGCTTTGACCTTAAAAGCTGTTCTGAGCACATCCAGTCAGTACGGGAAACTCAGTCAAGAATGGGCATCTGTGTTTTCAGGCTGTTAACTTGTATTTGACAGCCTGAGTTTTGGCAGCCTGAAAAGAATGGGGAGGGGGAAGGGAAAAAAAAAAAAAAAAAAAGGAAAAAAGCCCAGGCAGGGCTACCCTTGCACTGATACAGAAAACAAGGGGGGATTTGAGATGGAAGGTAGGCTCAGGTGCCAGGCAAAGCTGTTGTGGTGGACCCAAAGCTCTGAAAATATCCTGGTGCTCACTTTTCCCTCAGCTGGTAGCCGTTTCTTTGAGGATTTGAGCTGCCTGACTGCTGAGCGAGGGTTTGCAAAGCGTCTGTGTAGAAAACATTTCCATTGGTGCTTCTGCGTGCAGCTGCCAGAGGAGAGGAGCTTGGCCTGGGAGTTCAGCAACACTCTGCACCCTCCAGCTCCCTGGGGCTTGCTCTGGGGCTGAGCAGCTTGGCTGCCAGTTCCAGGCTCTTCCTAGGGCTTTTAGAGCTGGTATTGCTCTTCCCCTGCCTCTAGGGAGCATTCTCCTGCAGGAGGTAATTAAAAAGAGGAGCTCACGTCTCACCACCATGGGGTATAAAATTGGGTGAGGAGAGAAAATACTGAACTTCCAAAGAGTGACATAAATGTCTAAGTGTGTACCTGTGGTCTTATTTCCTGATAAAGATTTTTCTTTTTCGTTACTTGAAGAAAGATATTAAGACTTTTGCCTGACTGAGCCAGTAACAGGACAGCAGATTTAGAGAAAGGCACTTGTCAACTTTTTGCTGCCAGGAGGCTAAATGCCAGGAGAGATAGATGCATGCAGCAATTGTGCCAAGACTTTTATTAACCCTTGCCACTGTTAGGCCTGTGTCAGAGAAAAATGCCCTTCATCACGCTGAAGCATCTAATGGTGATGTGCTGAAGAAAATGACATGCTTTTGTCATGCCACAAGATTTTGTGGGCATTCTCCTTTCTCCAGTAGGAAGAACCAAGAAGCTGAGACTGCTGTGTTGATTGTGGAAATGTATACATCCTGGTAAAGAGGTACTTCTGTGCTCTGAGACAAGAGCTCAGAGTGCTGCTGAATGTCATCCTGACATATGCTAATTTGATGAGGGGTGCGACTGTTGTAACACTCAGTAGTGCTGTCTTCTGCCAGTGCCATGAAGGCAGGAGCCAGCTGGAAGGCAAGGATCTGCAGGCTATGCTGCTCCAGAAACTCATGCTGCAGCTGAATGGCAACAGTAGTTGAACCTTCCAGACCTCTGAGAGTTTGTGACCATTCCAGCTCGGGGTCATTTAGCAATAATGCCTGACAGAGAGGTCATTCCTTACAAGCTAACATATGACTGCAGATGTTTTGAGGCTGCAAAACAATCCTGTCAGTAAAGAGCAATAGGAAATGCCAGCCTGGTTGGTCACTGCAAGTAAACCAGTCCTTTAAAGCTAGGACTGGTAAGAGGGCAGGATTACACTCCCAACGTCTGTAATACTTAAAATGAAGTAAGGAATAGAAAAGTACCACAAAAGCCCAGTCCTAGTCTCCAGCAAGGACAGAAACACTGAACATTTGGAATTATTTTTGATTACTCCTCTAGAACAGCATGCACAGCCCTTATGAAGTGTCCAAGCTGCCATGTGGCTTGTTTGGGGGAGTCGTGAGTGTCTGAGCAGACATATGGTGAGGTGAAGAACCAGCCGGCGCAGGCTGACGCAGACCCTGCCAACTCGCTGCTGCTGCTGCTGCTGCTGGGCAATTAGGCACATCAGGAACTCCCTGATTTTCCCCCCTCCTCTCTCCATGTCTTTAAGTGAAAAGATATAAAATACGTGCAGGTCTCACGCACACTTTCCCTGCTATTGTCTTTGTCTGTGTCCCCTCTCAACAGTCACCAAAATATGAGACAAAAATAACACTGTTTGAGCTGAATGTATCTCTGTGCAGAGGGATCATGTAATGCCCTCAGCAGTATTCAAGTCCTGCCTTGGGACTGCATATGGCTCCTGGGTGAAACTGCCGCACAAAGAAGCCTGTTGTATCCAACCGGTTCCTTCTGCACAATAAAAGTCTCTGCCATAAGAATAAAGCCCCTTTGTGCAAGGAGCAGAGCATTTCCAGTGTGTGGCAGTGGAAGGAACACCCTAGGGACTGGGCAGCAGCAGGCATTCACAGGAACTCATCCCAGGACGTTCGGCATCGTCCTTTCCCAGTGTAAGGAGTCTTTTCTGATGCTGCCCGCTGAGAGTGGCACACACAGCAGCATTGATCCCAGGCCTCCTGCTGCACCCGGCTGTGCCCGCAGCATGCCAGCCAGCCAAGCCAGGCCCCTGGGAACCACACTGCTGTGGGAGGGAGCTTGGAGCCTGCAGAGCTGAGCCCTTGCTGCTGCACAGTCGAGGGGGTGGAAACTGCTGCTGTGGTGTATCCAGGCTATCCTGGGACCTTCTGGCAAAGCATCCAGGCATAGCTGGGACCCCAGGAGCTCACAATCCTTTCTCCACGGCCAGGGTTGCTATTTGCGTGCTGGCTGGGGAGCCAGAAAGTCCCAGACAAATGCCTCCATCCTCTGCAGAGACTCTCTGACACAGGTCCAGCCCCAGCTGGCGATCCGAGGCAGCCCTTGCCGTCCTGCCCAGATGAAAAGCACTGTGTGGAGGCAGGGGCACTCGTGCGGCCGGTGCCGGGAACCACATCTGAGAACAGAGCCTGCCGACAGAATATCAAGCCAGGCAGCAAGCTACCTCCAAACCACATGCAAGGTCTGACTGCAGCTGGATTTGCCAAATGAGCATGGCAACATGGCTGCCCTGACCACATTTCCTGCCGTCCCCAGGGTGCCCTGGTGCCATGAAGCAGAGCATTCATCCCTGGCAGTGCCGGCCAGGAGACGGAGTGGCCTCGGGTGCCTCGGCACAAACGCTCCCATTGCTGCCAGTGCTCGGCAGTTCCTCGGCTGCTCCCTAGCAGGAGAGCAGCCACAGCACAGATTGTTCAGAAGCTCAAGTGGTCTACTGGGAGAAGTGCAGCAAGACCTGGCTCCATCTGCTGCTGCCAGTGCAAGGCACTTTACTGGCTCATGAGTCGGGAGCTAGGTATGAGTGCCTCTATTGCATGCAGTCTGCAGAGAAGCAGGAGCTGTTGGTTGGCTAATGGCAGCGGGCTCTGTGGGCACCTTGGCATCCCATTGAGCGGGACAGAAAAGTTTTTGGTCTGGGCCTAGATACAGCAGGACCTGTGGCAGGTAGGACAACCCTTCACAAGGGCTCAAGCAGAGGCTGGAGGCAGAAAGAAGCATTTCTGTATTTGAAATGTCTTGCTTTTGGGAAGGGATGCTCATGATTGGAGCTGTTGACCTGCTGTGACCACTCCTGTAGTGCATCAGACACAGCCCAGACTCCTCTCCTGGGCTGAAGAGAAGACTGCTGGCTCTCTGTTACCTCTGATGGCGACTGGCAGTGCTTTGTCTGCCTGGTGGCTCCTCTGCACCGCTGGAATGCCTGGGGAATTTCTGCCTTAAAACTCACCCCAGCTCCAGGGCAATCAAGCACCAGGACGAGAGGGACCAATTAGAGGGACCCATGGAGAGCAGGAGAGTCTGCGAAGCTATTCACTTGGTGTCACTTCAAAAAGGTTTTCTGTTCTCGATGTTTAATATGCAAATACTTAATGGGGTGTATTAGAGCATAAGAGCCATAACTTGAGACCTTTCAGTCGAGATTAAACAGGTGCTGAGTCTGTCTTTTGAAGGCCCAGCACAGCTGTGAGCCTACCCTCCCCGGTAAGTGATTATGGGATGCTGCTGGAGCGTTTTCCACATCCCTCCCCCACGATGCCTTGTCCGCTCCTGCAAAGACCCTTTTTATTTTTTGTCTTTCTGCAAGAGACTGTCCTCGCTGTTCAAAAGGAGCAGGAGAAAAGAACTGTGATTTATTAGCTCTGGCGCAGAGGGCAAGGTTCTGACCTCAGGTGTGAATCTGAGAAAAATACTATTTCCCTGACAGGCAGCCCTCTCAGAGTGAATTAAAACTGCTATTGTGAGGAAATGGATTAAAGCCATTTTGGCTTTTATGACAATATCAAGGTGGCTACTTCATAGAGCATCTAGGATGCAGACTTGCTCCAAGGTGCTTTATAATTATGGGTTTGAAGAGAGAGAGTTTGCCTGCAGAGATGAATCAATGGGTGTGTTCTATGAAACATTAATGACTGCCTGTGCCGATGTAAATTTGGGGCCGTGCGCCTGAATCTCTCCTTGCTGTCCTGCAGCTGCAACTTGAGCTCTTTTTGCTGTTAGTGAGGATCATAATCCAGCAGCGCAGTTTTGCTGGAGGAGCTTTACATCATCTGCTAATGTAAACAATATTGTAAGAGAGCCCGACAGCCCCACAGGATTTTCATTGAGCCATGATTGATGTGGAAAGGGATGGAACCGCAGTGATTCTGCATCAGTCACAGCTCTCGCTTGGCTCCAAAACTGACCCTGTTAGCACAGTCTGACTTGGATCATTTGTCTCCGAAGTACCAAGGGATTTTAAAACAGCTGTGGATTCAACCATTTCAAATGGGAACATATTTTTGGTTTGTGGTAAGAACAACATAAACCGTATGTGTTTCAGAACTCGGCCCTCAGCATTCCTGGCTTGTTTTGTCAGCCCGTCTCTGCTCTCCTCGGCACCATTTCCACATGCAGCCACACAGTGTTGGTTTTTGGTTTTTTTTCCCCCTCTCTTGGTGTTGTTTTTCCACTTCAGATCTTCCTCTCTTCTTTTCCCCACCCATCCCCAAAGACAGAAAGGAAGAGAGAAAGAGAGAGAGAGAGAAAGGGAGAAAGAAAGAGAAAGAAAAAGACAGAAACAAAGAAAGAAAGAGAGAATGAAAGAGAGAAAGGGAGAAAGAAAGGGAGAAAGGGAGAAAGAAAGAAAGAGAAAGACAGAAATCAAAGAAACAAAGAGAGAAGGAAAGAGAGAAAGAGAAGGAAAGAGAAAGAAAAAAGAAAAGGAGAAAGAGAAAAAGAAAGAGAGAAAGAAAGAGGGAGAGAGAAAGAAAGAGGGAGAGAGAAAGAGAGAGGGAGAGAGAAAGAGAGAGGAAAAAAGAGAGATAAAGAGAGAGAGAAAATGCATCGCCTTTGCACCTTGCAGCTAAGCAAGGTTTCAGCTATGGAAATGCTTAAACAAAAGAAGCACTTGTTTGTCAGCCCCCATCTGATGTGTTTTCTCCTAAATGCTGTTGATCGCCCACTGGTAAAAGCAAGCATCAGACAGCAGGGCAGAGCCCTGTAACTGCGCAGAGTACCTGTGCTGCCAGCCATCTCTCTGTGTCCAGACGGGTATCCCATTTCACTAGCGCAGGATCACTCTGATTTTCTGCTCCTCTCCCCAGGCCCTTCCGTCGCTCCTCCCCTTCTCCTTCGGCAGGTTCTGTCCCCGCTGACATCTGTTCCAAGGAATGATGAACTGAGCTTCGGAGCAATTTGCGTTTCCCGAAGCAGCTGCAGTGTGTGCATTAGAAACACCAGCACTAAAAGTCAACAGGGTGTAAAAGGTAACAGTCCCCCACCTCAAAGCTAATGATGTTTTGCCGTGTGAACAAGAGCTGTGGATCTTAATTTGCTGGCTTCTTTCTCATCTGGACAATTTTCAGCCGTTGTTTAATGAAGCCTGCCTGCTTCTCGTGATGTGATATTATACTGTCACAATGCCCGTGGTCAAAGGCCTTAAATTTCACCCTCAAGCACCTGTGGCTCCTCAGCAAGGGGGAGAGCTCTGATGTGGCAACTTAGGTTCAACTTTTGCAGCAGTGAAATCCTGATTCTGGAAAGGCCTGAATCTCTGCCTTCCTTGTGGCTGAGTGCAGCAGGGGCTGGGCAGCCTTGGGGTGCTGGGGGGTGACTGCTGTCTGAGGGGCTGCGTGCTCCAGGCTGTGTCTGGGGATTGCTGTCACAGAGAGCAGGACCCAGCCGTTTCCACAAGCTGCTCACATAATGGATGTGGGTGTCAAGATGCTGCCGTCTGAAGTATGAGCACCTTGGAACAAAACAAAAGAATTGCTGGCAGTGTCAGCTTTCAGAAATGCTTTTCAGAGGTGGTGGAAAGCTGCACACCCAGCACCAACTTTCTTCAGCATCCTCCTCTCTGAATAAAGGGTGACCTCATGCCCTCTCCTCTTCCCTCACAGGCAGTCACGCACAGATCTCTTGTAAACTCAGCCCTGTGCACGTTTACTACAATGTGAGCAGCTTTTCAGCAGGCAGTTCCTTGGAGTTACTCAGAGGAGATTTGTGGCTCCAGTGAGTGCAGACCCTGCCAAAGGGCTGCAAACAGACCAGAGCATCTAAAAATGTATCTGAGGTTTTATTCCTCCTCTTCTCTGCAAACTGCCCAGAACTTGTGCCAAACATGAGATATGGGCTGATCTGGAACTGTCCTGTGGACAAACATCACCTCTGGATCTGGATCTCCGGGACCAAATGGAAGGTGGAGCAGGGTTTAATGCCACCAAGAGAAAGCTGCAATCATCCTGGTACCGAGCTGAACCCCTCTCTTCCCATGAGCTTTCTGGCTGGAGGTTTAAGTACTGTCCACATCATCACTATCACTGCAGTTGATCAGAATAACTGGCTCTGACTGTGAGCTCTGATTACACAGGAGAGCCATGCACTCTCCAGCTGTTAAAATACTTCTCCCTTGGTCTGGGGACACAGGTAGATTAATCTGCATTGCTCACATCTTGGCCTTGGATGCCTGGCAAGCCTCATCCTCCAGAGCTGTAGCGCTGCTATATGGCATTAGTAGGAAATTCTGAGTTGTATTTTCCCTAGCCAAATGGTATTGTCTTTGCAGTGTGTGGGAGAGCAGTGCTCCCCATTTGGAAGGATGCTGGCCCAAACCCTGTGAGAACTTTGTGCCAGGCCCATGGAGGAGAGAAATGGGGTTTTCCCAGGAGTTTCTGTATTTGGTGCCTAAACTTCACAGTGACTGATGTCTTGGAAATGAAATAGCCTCAGCTGTGGTATTAAAAGAGCTGTGAAATTTTTTTCCCAAATAGGCACTTGTACCCAAAAGTGCTGCCTAACAGTTTTGTTCACAAAGAACTCTCAGAGCTCAATTATCACTCATTTCCTGCCCTAAGTCTGCTGCAAGGAGATCACCAATACCAAAAGTATTGCAAGCAAAAGAAGTATTAGACTTTTGGATCAGAACCTCACTGTGGGCTGTGAGGACACTTCAAGGCCTGAACAGTATTTCCAGTCTCCCAGCCCACATTACTAATTCTCCCAACACATGATGAAGTTTCATTTCTAGGAGAACAAGAGCATCCTGGCGTTCAGATCTGGTGCCCTGATTTGAATGTAGATGATTCCATCAAGGTAATAACAAGATCTGGGATCACAATCTGCTGGAATAATTTAGTAAGCCATACGAGGTCACTCTTGCTTCTTACAAGGATGGCTTAGACATAATTTACCTGGCAGTAACTTGACCTGGAAGAGAGAGGTTTATCTTCTTGGCATGCTGCGCCTGGGTAGCTCAACAGCCTCTACATAAATTTGAGATCTTTCATTCTCCAGCTGGTTGTTATTACTTATAATCTCTTAATGCAAAAAGTATTCCTTCCAGAGGCCCCTTTCCTTGCCTTTCTTACCTTATTTTTTTTTTAATTCATTTTTTTTAAAAGATAATTTATTGCATGTTGTTTTGCCTTAGGATCTCAGGCCCACCCCCTTGCAGTCATATAATGTCACCACTTGTTCTGTTTTAGGTGCTTCTTCACTTTTAAATGTTACTCTTGATTAAAGCACACAGTTTTCAGAAAAGACTGATTAAAAGATCTCTGTTCAAAACCTTTCCTTGTGGATGTGTCCTGCAGCATTGCTAAACATTCCTTTTGTGGGGAGATTAGAAGCAGAACAGGGGAACTGCAGGATTATAGCAGAAACAGTGGGAAACTGCTGCAGGGATCCCTGAGGGATGTTTGATCCTGACTGGTCTTGGGGTAGTTACAATGCAGCTCTCACACACTCCCACCCCATCCTTCTCTGGGTGTTTGAGACCTCCAGAGAGCTGGTGTCTGCCCACTCTGTGCAACTGCGCTGCCCTTCTCCATGTCTTGGGGCATCCTTTGTATCCCTTGTCCCCTTCCTTGGTGCCAGCAGGGACTAAGTGGCTTCTCGTCACAGCTTCAGCCGCCTGCCAGCTGCTCCCTTCTGATGTCTGCAGTGCTGCCCCTTCTCCCACACCTCCTGCTGCTGCTAGCTGAAGCACTGGGGGATTTCTGCTGCTCTCTCAACCTGTCTGGCTGCTGAAGCATGAAACGCCCCTCAGCATTTCCACGTTCTAGAAAGGGAGCTTTCACTTCCCTTTGGGCCTTTGGGGGTTTTGAACCCCAGGAGGGTAGCCCACTGTAGGCTCCACCTCCTGCTCCTTTACCAGAAAGAGCCAGCACTGAAGATCTGCCCTGTCCTTGTTGCCAGATGCTGTGGGAAGCCCTGAACCACCTTCACCTGAGAGGGACAAAGCCCAGCTGGAAGCTGGTGTCTGCCCATTGCTGGCAAGAGCCAGTGTGAACTGGCTGATGTCCCACTGTCCTGGCCACCAGCACTCCCAGGAGCACACAGTGGCTACTCCTGTCTGTACTGGAGGGGCTTCCCTGGGGGAATCCTGCAGGCATGACCCATGTCCAGGGTGTTGCATGTTGAGTCTCCTGGAATGCTGGAGAGCACTGGAGGCTCAGCCTGTTCTGCTGCACAGATGCAGCCCCTGAGAGCTGGAAGGTGGCAGACTCTTGGTGTCCAGCCTCAGTCAAAGCCTTGTCATGCCCAGCATCATCACTGGGATTAGAGGATAGACACCAACACACAGTCACCCTCAAAGACAAGGAGGAGCTCTGTGACAATGGTACTTTTCATTTGGCAGCACATAGTAGCCTTCAGCAAACTATTCTGCAACGTAATCCTCCCTTACAGTTTGACAGAGCCATTATAGTTGCTGTTGGGGGGCTCTGAAGTTTTTGTCAACCTTCTGTTATGTTTAGTTTTATAAGAATCTGGACCCAATTCAGAGAATCATAGAATCATAGAATGGTAAGGTTGGAAGGGACCTCAAGGATCATCTAGTTCCAACCCCCTGCCATAGGCAGGGACACCTCCCACTAGTACAGGTTACTCAAGGCCTCATCCAATCTGGCCTTGAACACATCCAGGGAGGGAGCATCCACAAAAAAAATCATCCCCAGTATCTCCTTCCCATTGTTGTTGTACCTCCTTTTAGCCACATGACAAACAGCAGCAGCCTCAGAAATGCGGGTTTAGAGGAGTGACTAAACCCTCACCCACTCTTTTAAATTGGGACAGCTGAGAACAAGCTTTTATGTAAGATGATGCAGAGCATTATGGCCATCCCCATCAGGTTACTACTTTTCTTTCCCTCCTCCCTCATCTCAAGATACTGCAATTTTAGCTTGTATTTGCCTTTCTTCCAGCTCATGGCTCCAGTTCTGACTGGAAGGCAGTGCCTGCAAGCAGAGCTGTGCTGCTGTCTGTAACATTAGCACCAGGCTGTCAGGGAGCAGACGGCATGTGATCAGGAGAGGCTAAACTGGGACGCTGTGATTCAGATAGCTGCCTTCCCTATTTCTGGCTCTGCTTCCAGGTCCAGGTTCTGCTGCTTCTTGTCTCGGAGGTGGGGCTGCAGGGCCACAGCATCCTGCCATGGCCAGCAGCCAGCGCTCAGGACTGAGCAGAAGCAGTGTGTATGTGCAGCAGGGCTTTGGCTGTGGAAGAGGAACCAGCAAGAGGACTGGGCTGGAAATACCCCAAGGAACAAATATTTTTTACGAGTCCTGTTGCAGGAAATTCTCCAGCAGTGAGGAGCACTTGGCCATACACAAGGGAGCTGCTCCATTACCTGACTCCTCCCCCCGCACTGCTTTTACTTTTGAAATTGCATTTCCCAGGTAATAGAATCATAGAATCATAGAATGGTAAGGTTGGAAGGGACCTCAA
>VWZE01009091.1:369967-389964 GCA_013396675.1 Eubucco bourcierii | reverse complement strand
GTGCACACTGCAACAGGTACTGTCCCAACAGTCTGCCACTGCTAGCTCCTCCTCCTGCCCCTTAGTCAAGTACCTGTGGTGGAGGAAGAAGCCTCAGAGGAATTTATCCACCAACCTTTCAACTGTGCAGAACTGTACAACAGCAGCAAAATTTTAATCCACCTCTGGAAATTGCAGGTTACTTTTTATTGAAAGAGAGATTTAATTGAAAATTCAGGGCTAGGTCTTCTTGGGGGCTATGTGTGTATATATATATATAAAAATATGTACTTTATTTTTTTAATTATGAGAGTGATTACTTAAAGTGAATTCAAAATTTAAGGGCAGTATCATAGGAAAGAAGCATAGTTCAATTCCTATAAGAGAGTTGCCCACATACCTCTGAGAGTGATCTTCCTGCTCAGTCTGACGGAGGCTGAAGTCTGAGCCACGTAAACCTACAAGAGATAGAAAGCAGAAATGAAACTCACCAATCTGCACTGCACAAAGTGCTGAGACAAAAGTGTGCTCTACCCAAACCACCTGTTTAATTCTCATCTCTCATGGCAAATATTACCCAAAATCCCATTTAAGGTTGTTCTGCCATCGCAGGTATTATGGCTGATGACTAAAAGGAGTGGGATTAATGCTGCTGGTTTGATGTGCATTAGGTGGCTCTGGAGGAAGCAGCTGCTGCTCCATTCTCACAGGTCATCTGTAAAAGCTTTAAGGAGGCAACAGTGACAGCCTTGGGCCACAATGGTGGCTGCAGGTGGCCTCTCCCTGCCCTGTCCAGCAAGCCTGCACTGCCAAATGCAGGGCACATCTGCCTGAGCTTCACCGATTCTTCTACTGAAGCCCTCAGACTAAAGCCCTTGCTGAAAGGTCTCCCCAGACCTTGTCTCCCTCTGTAGTTCCTCCTCCCTGATGGCTGCAGCCTGCTTCTGGCACAGGTCTAGGTTGTTTGTTGGTTTGGTTTTTTTCCCTTCTCCTTCACAATTTCTGTAATTTCCTTTCTGCCTCCTGTGCATCTCCTTTGCTGCCTCTACCCTGCCAGAGGTTCTTACCCCTCCCTTCTTCCTCCACACTACTGCCTTTCCGCATCTGCATTTCCTTCAGAGAATCACCCTTCCTCCTGGAGGCAATATTAGACTCAAGAGGGCCCAAAAGAAAGTGGAGTATTGGGCATCTTTCCTCTATCAGCATAGGGGGAGAAGCTTCTTAGCTTGACCTGGAAGCACCCCCCTGGCTCCTCACTTAGCAGAAATGTTTTTTTCACCTGACTGCTTCTTCCTCCCACTCTCTTCAGCTGTGCCCTTTGCCTGTGGTTTCTCATATTCTTCCCCACCATCCCTCCACCCACCAGCTGTTTCACCACCGACAGCCTCCATGGACTACAATATGGTAACAGCATCACTTGCATCTTTGCCTCTCAGTCACAGTCCTGCTGTGCCCTCACTGTCCTCTGCACTTGTCCAGCATCACCTCATACCCAACAGGCGCACTGCTGCCTGTCGCTCTTTGGCTCTGCCTTCCTGTCCACCAGGATAGCAGGATGCTGCCAGGGATACAGGGGGGAAGGAGCTTACCCCCATGTGGTAGTTTGAAGGATCATAGAATGGTTTAGGTTGGAAGGGACCTCAAGGATCATCTAGTTCCAACCCCCTGCCGTAGGCAGGGACACCTCCCACTAGCACAGGTCACTCAAGGCCTCATCCAACCTGGCCTTGAACACCTCCAGGGAGGGAGCAGCCACAACCTCCCTGGGCAACCTGTGCCAGTGTCTCACCACCCTCACTGTAAACAACTTCCTCCTGACATCCAGTCTAAATCTCCCCTCTGCCAGTTCAAACCCATTGCCCCTTGTCCTGTCCTTGCAAGACCTTGTCAATAGTCCCTCCCCAGCCTTCCTGTAGACCCCCTTCAGATACTGGAAGGCTACTATAAGGTCTTGTCATGGGTTTAAAGAGCTGACAGAGTGAAGCTTTCAAATGAATTGGAGGAAAAAACCAAACAGAATTATATTTGGAGAGAGTGTTACAGATAGAGATTACAAAGCAGATACAGAATCCATAAGCAAACCCCCTGAATTTTCTCCCAACCCAACACAGTCTATCATCCCCAGTGCTCCAATCCTCCCCCCCATGCCTCTGCCATCCAAGAAGCCTAAGCACAGCCTCTGGAGGCCCCAAACCAGGCCTATCCTTACATGTTTGTCCCCATAACGCAGCTCCTGCCCGGCACAAGGCTGGAGGGGGAGGAAAGGAGCACAAGTTGCCTTGCTGTGAGCTTATGAAGAGATAGCAGAATTATGGGATTGAATAACAATCTTCCAGTCCCCAGAGGACTCTCTTTAACCTTATAGTTCCCAACCTGGGACAGGTCTCCTTGAATATCTGCATCGTGTGCTCAAAGGCATGTTGAGCTCAGAAGAATGAAGGCAACCAATTTCCATGTCCAGCAGTGCTCTGGCCTGGGCAGGTTTCAATGATGCTGTAACACATCCATCTGTGGCCCAGGAACCCAAAGCAGCCAACCTGCCCTGCCCTTGCTGCTGACATACTGCTGGTTTGAGGCCAACTGGAATATTTTAATGGAGAAAATTATATTATAGGCTGAAAAAAGAATGTAGATAATACTCAGAGTCTCTCTCTGGTAGCTGCTGTGCCTTCTCCTCTCTGCCGAGTAACCTAACTAATCACTCTGTTTCTAACCCCCCTTGCCCATCCTCCAAACTCACCTTGCACATAAGGCAGACCCTGGAGTAGAGGGGTGGGGAGAAGGTGGAAGGGTGGTTGGGAGCCCCTGCTGGGGACTCCAATTGCTGGGAGGGGAATTGTCTTTCTCTATTACCTTTAACTTGTGTATGTCTGTAACTGTTCCTGTCTATTGTGTATCTCTCTGCTTGTGCATTGTGCTGAGCTGTAAATAGAGCTTCAGCCCTTAACTTCCAGCTGGCTGAGTGTAGTCTGGGGGATTTTCGTTGCGTGAGGGGGCAGGGAACTCCCAAACCATCACACACAACCTTGGACTCAGCCGAGTGCAATGTAATTATCCTTTCAGTCTGTGTCTCTGGGACACAGTGAGATCTACTCTTAACCTTTTTAGTCCTGACACCTCTGCTGCCATACCTTCTGCCTACCCCCCACATCAGCAGGTAATTCCAATGGATTTCCTAGCAGAAAGCACAGTCCTCAGAAGTCTGTACCATTGTGCTTCTCTCTCCAGTCAAAAGGAAATGGAGGGGAAAGGAAACTGAGTTCCTTTGGCTGATTTCCTGTGTGTATTTGTAATCTCATCCTGAAGAGCCCTTCAGAAGAGTTAGAGGCGAGCATGTGCTAACACAGGGCAGTCATGCAGACAGCACCATGCTTGTTTAACAAGCCAGTCTTAGGAAAGAAAAGTTACCAACACCTCCCCCAAACAGTGACCACCTTGACATCAAGATACCAGCTCATCTCCTCAGTCACTTGCTGCTGTAAACCCTGGCTTAAATGCAGCAGGTCTGCACGTGTGAGCCCTTCATCACCCCATTCATGGGGAACACCAGTTTAGGAGCTTCTCTCCAGTGATGGAAGCTTCAGAGGATCATCTCCCTGGCCCTGCCTGTCGGTGAAGTGACATGCTGAAGGAGAAAGATTGCCTCTTGTATTTTCACAGTCCCTGGGGCAGCTGCACATACAAATCTTATTATTACCAGTACGTGGGCTCCATGATTTTGGTCTGAGTGTTGACAAAGCCCACCAAAGCCACACTGAGGTGGAAAGCTTTCCTGCGTCCCTGTGGCTTCAGGTGCTCTCTGCCTTTCATCTTACTCCATTTACCTGCATGGCTTGAGCCAGGGGTGAGCCAGGCACGCTCCACTGTGCCTGCAGCATGGAAAAAGCATTTTAAATCCATCTTTCACCAGGCCAGTGGTGAGGAGTCAGCTGAAGCTGTATCAGGAGTCACAGTGGTTTTATATGCCATGACTCTGGATGAGAAACACATGCTGCAGCAAGTAAAGGGTCTGAAATAATAGACACTAGGGGGAAATAAAAGCATGTCGGTGGGTGGACTGTTAAGCCCACACAGCCAAATCCTGAGTGGTCCTAAGCTCTTGCAAGCAACTTGCCTTCAGAAGGGCTTCAAGATGCTCAACTCTCCTCAGGATATGGCCACAGGGCTTTTATTTAACGGGAAGGTCTCCGCCGACTCGGTGGAGTGTGGAAAGTTTTTGAGCACCACGAAATTATTTTCCCTGGGTTTGTGGAGCAGGCAGCATGGATCCAAGAGTGTAAGAACAGCACTTGCTCCCCTGGAAATGGCAGGCATGACTCCTGGTGTTGGAAATCTCTTGCTGCTCCTGGAGTCACTACAGCAAAATACTGTAGCATGAAAGAGGGAATAAGAAGAGCTGCTGCTGGGAAGGCTCATAGGTAGCAGATGCTTACTTGGCTCTCTGAAGGGAAGCAAATCTCTTAATTCAGGTGGCTTTGGACTCCTGACTCTTCAACAAACTGCACATTGTGCAACCCAAAACTTACATTTAAACAAAAGAGACATCTTGGTTTCCATGTGGAGTGGAGGGGGTCCCATATGACTCTTGCCAGAGAGGCAGAGTGATTGTTAATAAAACAGCATTTCAGTGCTTTCGAATCCCACAAAGGGCAAATCTTTACCAGGAGACTATCTTAATATCATTATTAGTGTAATTTAAAGACACTGAACAGAAGTGCATTAACTCAGAGTATTATTTTCAGTAGTTCCAACAATGTCTGCAGCACACCTGTTCTTCATGGTCATTTCAAGCCAGCTCCTGCTCTGTTGTTATTGGCTCCACACCAAGAGCCAGCAAAGCAAAAAAATTTTCACTTAAGCCCAAACTTACTGTTCTCCTGTCAGCTTCCCTGTAATGTATTACTTCACCATGTCCTCTGACCTCTTGCATTTCTTTGTAGAGAAATATAATTAATTGTGAGCCATAGCTTAGCTCTGGGGGGTTCAAAACAGTTTCATGTGTTTACTCAAAACATTAACTTTTTTTCTCCTTCTTTTTAGATTTCCAGGCAGAAAAGGTGCTGAGGGTTAAACAAAGCATCGCTCCTTACTAGAGCTCCAAAACCCAGTGGGGCTGGAGGGAGCTGATAGAAGGGAGAAGGGTGGGAGGGAGAGACAAGGGGGAGGGTGGGGGTTCAGCCAGACTCCAGGAGCCAGGGCTCAGGTCTGTGTGTCTGGCAGCTCAGGTGCAGAGCCTCAGTTTCAGTGGGATGAATAGGAAAAGAGGATGACATTCTAGAAGAAACACAAAGCAAACGATGGTCACCTAGTAGATGACCACCTAGGCTCTTAAAGGGGTATGGGTACCATGCTGCAGCCCTGCAAGAACCTCTCACCATGCAGGATGGACACCACGGTTTGAGCTCCCACCCAGAGACCCATGTGGGACCAGCTATGGCGTGCAGCATCAGGCAGCCCTGGCAGCTTACAGCTACGGCAAGCCTGGTGCCCAGGGTTCAGTACATAGCCTTTGCCTCCTGGTGCCAGAGGGCTGTGAGCAAGAGACCGAAGACCAAAGTCTGCAGTGCAATAACTTTAGATTTGCACCATGCAGTTAGGCTGTAAGCATCATCACCAGTTTCTGTGCTGCCCTGGGGAGCTGGCAGCTGATGGATGGGGCAGCTGGGGAAAGACTGCCAATCTTCCTTCTCTTTCCTTCTCTTAGCACCACAGCTGTGCAGGGAATAGTAGATATCTGCAGATCACTGGGGGTTGGGGGAATATTTGTTTACATGCTGCCTGCACTAAAAGCTACCACTGCCAATGGCAATGTTATCACTCACCCTGCCCTTGCAGGCTCCCTCAAGGGGAGATCTCAGCTAACAGAGCAACATGTCCCAGGGTTCTGGGCAAACATCAGTACCTTTATTTCTCACTGAGAATCAGGACACAAAGGAAGTACTGAAGTGACCTTCCACCTTCCTTATTCACAGATTGATTTGCAAGTATTTGTCACAGGAATGATGACAAATCTTATCACTGGAGAAAGGTCTTATTTACTCAGCACACCCATAGCGCCTCCGTAGCGACCCTGCTGACGCAGTAGAAATCCTGCTTCCTTTGTGGATTACTGCCAGAAGACCCAAGGTGTTTCTAGAAGCCCTAAAGGACCCACTTAAGCCCTCTTTTCCACCCTGCTGCTGCTGCAGAATCGTTTCTTGTGTTGCAGAACATGCTCACAGCTCATCCAAGAGCAGCTGCTGCAGCTCCAACAAGTGGGTGCTGTTAATCCCGCAGGAATTTTCTTAGGAAATGGAAGGAGAAGGGAAATGGCATATAGATACAGGAATAAACAAAAAGCCCTCATAAAACTTCAGCACATTGCTATTTCTCAGGCAGCCAGAGACATTCAGCACCATAAGCAATCAGTAACTGGAAAGAGATCTCACGGGCGGTGCGCTCAGGGTTACACTTTCCAAGGGGTGTGAGGTTCCCAGTCCTTATGAACTGAGCAGCAGTCCCACTGCTGATGCTCCACAGCAAGCCCCGAGAACCCTTTTGCAAGTCCAGTCAGCATCTTTGATGTCAATGACAGCATTGCCACAGTAATAACTCTAAAGGCTGTGCTGGCTTTTAGGTTGCTCAAAACCCATCTGTTTTGTACCACCCAGGTTCTTTGAACTACCACCACTGCTCAGGCTCACAGCACCTGATGCATCTGCTGCCAGACCTCTTTGCTTCTTTCTTGCTGCTTTTTCCAAAGCAAGAACTCCTATCATACTTTTGCTTTCAAATACTCTGATTTTTTAACAGAGAAAAAAACCCCAAACCCTAGTTCCATAATAAACTCCATGTCTAAATTTGCAGGAATGTTACACAAACAGCCCTGCTGGGACTGGAGCAGCAGCCACTCACTGGAGATTTGTGTTTGTACATCCTCTTTCCTTAATTCTTTTGCCTCAATTCAGCCCTGAAAACACTCTTGCATGGAAAGCAGTGGGGAAAAGGACTAGATTTAATAGCAGGAAAGGTGCAGAGCTAGTTGGAAAACAGAATGTGGGTTAGGGTTTTGTTTTGTTGGTTGGTTGTTGGTTTTTTTTTTTTTTTTTTTTAATGTCAATATTTCATTGTCATATTTGGAGGATTAAGTAATGTCCCAACAAGGTTTGTCACAAATCTGGCTCAGACTAGGCAAAGGCAGCAGCCAAAAGCTATTATAAAAGCCAAAGCTGACATTTAACCTCAGGCATCAGCTAGGAAAACACAGAACCTCACAGCACCACTCTGATCTAACTGGCATATATTTAACAGCTGGATGCCAGAGATCACTCTGGGGATGGAATTTGGATGGTGATGCCCTGCCCAGCCCTGGCATGCTGATCTGAGCCTCAAGCCTATGGCCTGAGCCAGCTGTTCAATGCTACCACACAATGCTTCACAGGAAGAGGACATGCCAGCCTTCTTAGAATGCCTGCCCAAGGCTGGCCTTACCCTTGACCAATTCCTATGTGCATGACAAGAAGCAGAGTGCCCAGTTCCAGGTACTAGACTGGATCTCATTGTGCCTCAGCTGCTGCTCATCACCTACTGCACTGCCCCAGGAACCTGAATGGCAGACCCAGTACTGATCCCAGCTTCAAGGCCACATTGCATCTGGTCCTTAGGAGGAGCGGAATAAAAACCAGTTCTGAAGTAACTGGTTGTAGTCAGGGACCAGGAGGAGAGCTCAGGACGGGGCAAAGAGCTTGGACATTACTTTAATCTGAGAATTGTCTGCTAAATGTCCAAATAATTATGACATCTAAGAAGGAAAGGGAAACTAACAGTAATTTAGCTGTAGTGTGAGGGTCCCTTGAGCAAACTTATTCTCCCTGCCTCCTAAGCACGAGCCCATGCAGCCAATGCAGACTGACTACTCTTTTGGTACCCAAACTAAGATAAATGATCTTCTTGTCCATGAGTCATGTATACCATTTCCCATAGGAAGACAAAGTTTGAATTCCAATCGATTCTGAAAAGCCCAAAGGAACAAACACAAATCAAACAGATAAAAGAAAAAAGGGAAATGTCAAATCCAAAAGTCCCCAGCAAGCAAGCACAACCTGTGACCCTCACGAACACTGCAGCAGTGTGCAGAGGGACCCACAGCCTTTGGAAAGCCAGAAACTGTGGAATTAGAATCATAGAATGGTAAGGTAGGAAGGGACCTCAAAGCTCACCCAGTTCCAACCCCCTGCCACAGGCAGGGACACCTCCCACTAGCACAGCTCACTCAAGGCCTCCTCCAACCTGGTCCTGAACACCTCCAGGGAGGGAGCAGCCACAACCTCCCTGGGCAACCTGTGCCAGTGCCTCACCACCCTCACTGCAAACAACTTCCTCCTAACATCCAGTCTAAATCTCCCCTCTGCCAGTTCAAACCCATTGCCCCTTGTCCTGTCCTTGCAAGACCTTGTCAATAGTCCCTCCCCAGCCTTCCTGTAGCCCCCTTCAGACACTGGAAGGCTACTCTAAGGTCTCCTCGAAGCCTTCTCTTCTTTGGTATTGTCTGCTCACAGCAGAAGAAAAGGCAAATGTCATCCTGGGACACACCTGCAAGAGTGGTTTATGTAAGACATGGAAGAAATTAGTGTGCTCTACTTGGCACCAGTGCAGTCTCAGCTGGAGCTTGGTGTCCAGTTCTTGGCACCATGCTTTAAGGAAAATGGAGGTTGTACAGGGTCCACAGGAGCTCACAGAAAAGGTGAAAGGTTTGGAAGTTGCAGCTGAAGACTGCTGGACTGGGTATCTTCCATGGAAAAAGGGAAGATGAGGGAAACCTAACAACACAACTCTCAGGCAGAAATCTGGCTTCCTTCTGCCTGTTTTAAACAGGTGATGTGAAGTCTTCCACTCTGCTTTTGTTGGGTGGGCTTGGTACAGCAGGGCTGCTTTTGCAGTGCAAATTTAGACCACTTATTAAAGGTCTGAAAAAGTTCTAACATGTCCTCAGTAGAACAAGACCTTCCTCAGATCAGAATCCCTCAAGGTTTCCCTGAGGATCTGGTTTTGTGGCTGGCATTCATCACAACCAGCTGCTTTTGAACATAGCCATGTCTGGGAGATTGGAGCACTTAGTTCTCAATGCTATGATTAAGCTGAGACAAGCTCTGGGATGTGATGAATTGTACCACACAGCACCAGCCTGTTTAAGTGACTTCTTCCTCCAGCAGACACGACCTTGACAAACAGGGCTTGAATACTTTCCAACATGGCCATCTCCAGGGGTGCACCTGCCAGGGCTGGCAGGTGTGACACAGGACCTACAGGAGACCTGCATGTTTTTGGACCAGCAGCTGGACTCAGGTGGCACCTCCTAGGGGAAGCTGGCAAGCAGCCTGTGCTGAAGCAGATCCTTGTGCCCACTGCTCAAGCAGAAGAAGAAGCAGGGCATTTATTAAATCATGCAGAACAAAGGCACCCAGTGCGTGGACTAAGAATTATGCCATGTTGTGGTGGCACTACTGGGCAGAAGAAGGGACTTCTGTCTCTACTATAGCAAAGGCTCCCAAGTGAAGCCTGAGGCATCCACAAGCAGAACTTGTCCAAAGACCAAGTGCAAGGCAGTGCCCAGCAGCACTGGCAGTGGGGGGCACGTGTGAAAGCCAGGGAAGGCAGGAGGAGGAGGGCAGTGGCTGCCACAGGGGCTGTTTCCCCAGCACCTCACTGCAGTTGCACAGCCCTGCAGGCACTGATCCCCTGCCCTCACTGGAGCTGCTGCTCCCAAGCCCTCTGCTTGCCCAGGGTGCAGAGCTGGCACAGACCTACATCGACCTCGGGTCCTGTTTCTGGGCCACACTGAGCACGGGTGCAATCATGCACACTTCCTTCCACATCCATGCAAAAAGCATCCCCCCACCCCCCCCATGTGTATTTTCACT
Source organism: Eubucco bourcierii (assembly GCA_013396675.1). Lineage (NCBI taxonomy): Eukaryota > Metazoa > Chordata > Aves > Piciformes > Ramphastidae > Eubucco > Eubucco bourcierii. The sequence continues at coordinate 380,086 of VWZE01009091.1, read as the reverse complement.
GTGTAGTCCTTGTGTAGTCTTGGCAGAAGTGGGTGGATTTTGCCCAGAATACACAATTTTGTGCTAATTATCTCTTCCTGCTGGGCTTTAGAGCACAGAGCTTTCAGTTCAAGAACAGCAGCTACAAGAGCTAATGGACTGCTCTGTTACCAGGAAGCAAACCCTTTGCAGAGAGAGGAGGATCTTGCCCCACTGCAGGTGGGGGGAAAGCCCAGCTCCACAGCAAGGGGAGAATGGAATTCATTGACCCTTCGGGGAAGGGAAGAGCAGCACCAGCATCGCAGTTCACTTTTGCTGGTGCTGCTGTGAGGACACCCTAAGCCAAAAGAGCATCTCAGCCTCCTCTGAGGCGTAGGAAATTCTGTTGTAAGAGAGTAAAACTCCCCTTTCTGGGCCAACCAGAGGCTGTAGAAGACAAAAGAAGGAAAAACTGTCTGAGATTCATTTCCTTCCATGTCACACACACTACAGAGCCATATTTTCTGCTCTCATTTGGGACGAGTGCATGGGACATAGCTGAAACTTGCCTTCCAAACTCCACTTCCTGTGTGCATTAAACTCACCTCTTGGATTACCTCTGCTGGGCCTCCACTGACATAACCACTTCTCCCTGGTGATACTCCCCCGAGATGAGAAAGAGCTTTGTACCACTCTGCTGGCAACTCAGCTGCAGGTAATGAATGAACAGCACATGGGAGCCACACTTGGAGCCAAAAATAATTTAATTCACCTGCACTTCACCATTTGACAGTAACTGTTGCAGAGCTGCTCTCTGCACAGCTCATTTAGGAGCTTTATAGACCTACATGTGGTGATCATTTGATTCTAATGCTGACATGTTACCTGAAGGAGAGTCCAAAGTGCCTCCTAGCACAGTGCTTCAGCTGGTGGTGACCACATTTTAGCTTCTCTTTCAAATGCAGTCTTTCAGGTATAGATGCTCACCTACTTGAATATCCTTGCAAGTGTAAGAAATAAAATACTGAAATACAGAGCAGATGCTTCAGTACCTTGGACTAGATCCATTATTGACATGGGACCAACACTACACCCTTCTCAAAGACACTTTCTCACTTGCTCATATGGTGCACAGATGTAGGCTGCTGGCAGCAGTCACAGAGGCAATGTGGGCAACTTGCAGCTCTTCAGCTGCCTTGTGTCTTTATTCCTTGTGCAAGACCCTGGGCATTTTATTCTCATATGGGTCTCTGTAGTTGCCACACCAAAATATCTTCATTATTGCTGTAGTTTGGCTCCCTCTTGAAAACAGGGTAAGGGAAACACCACTGGATGAAGGGAACAACACTCAGCAGCTGAGGTGAGGGATGATGTCCAGCTCTGGCAGCGTTACTGCAGGCCACTGAGACAGATAATCCTGTGACCTGACTGCCAATGTCCCTGGACTTTATTCCACAGTGAGGCCCTCAACTCCTTTATTCTCTCTAGCCTATTGTCTCAGCCTGATGACATTCTGCTGCCAATGGCTCATTTGTAAGCAAGGGAAAAACTCACCCATTCTAGTTCTGAATATGCTAAATGACTAATACAGCTAATTGTGGCCTCTGCTCTTGTAACAGCTTGAAAGTGAGAAAGAGAGGTTGATGCAATAGGGCAAAGGACATTTTTTGGCTCTGACAATAGCTCAGCAGCCTGAACTAAAGCAGCCCTGAGCCTTTGCAGAGAAGCACTGCCCACAGCCCACTCGTGCTGGGTTTTGCTTGCCTTTGGAATTTACTTCAGGCTTTAGCCATCAGTACAGTCTTAAACATCATCCCTCTGGGCTTCATTCCAGTACCTACCAGAACACTCAGAGCCCCTGTGATGGACAAAGCAAAGCCAGCAGAGCAGAATACCTGTAACCCAGCCCCTCCTGGTTATTGTTACCCAGAGCAGCAGCACAGAGTGGGAGAGCAGGGAAGCACTATTTTAAGCCAACCAGCAGAGGAGGTGGTTCTCCACTCAAAAGCAAAATAACCTGCTTGCATCACAAAAGTTTTTAGCAACAGCTGGAAGTCGAGGTGGCCACACAGGCAGGGAACAAAGACGTTTGTTCACTTGCACTGGTCACGCTGCATTTCAGGGCAACAAACGCTGGTGCAGTAGCAAGAGCAAACCCCAGAGTTTGGATTTAAGTGGGAGCTGTTACTCTACAGGCTGCAATGAGAGCCTCTTTCCTAAATTGTTCCCCACTATTGATACTGGGGCATGTGTCTTGGCCAAATGAACTCTGTGCAAGTGGTCAGTCTTTGGCAAACCAGCTTTCAATTCAAACGGAGAGCATTTCAGAAGGGCAAAATCAAAGGCATTAAGAGGAGGATGCATCTTATCAGTCAGCATAAAAGAGCTTCATCTTGAAAAAGCCTTTCATCTAGATTCATTACCACGACCAACATGCTCCACCTGAGCTAATTCTTACTTTCAGCAGCTGTACACAAAACTGTGGCTCTCAGAAGCACCAGCCAGGTGCTGCTGCTCATGTGGTAGAATTACAGGAAAAGCTGTCTTGTGAGCTATGAAGGTATCGACCACGAGAGACAGCACAGAAATTGAAAAGCAAATAGGTAACTCAGCTCTGGCTGAATGCATCAGCCAGTGCTGCTGTGACAACGAAGCCAGGCTGCCTCTTGTCTTGGTATTTTCAAGGGCTTGCTCTTCCAGCAGCAGACAGCCACTGGAGCATGGCCATGACATGAGGAGAACCTTACGTACCTGCAGCAGTAACAAGGGGTGCACATGTTTGGGCAAACTGAGCAAAACTCTGAGCACCTGGGTAGAAACTAGATAGCAGCAGCAGCAGAAGAGAGACTTAAACAGCATTTTTGACACAGAGTTAAAAACATCAGGAACAAAAATGGTCTTTGATCTATACGTGGTTCTGAACATGAACAAGGACCACAAGGTGAGGTTTGGGGCCAGCAGAAGCTGTAGAGAATCCCCTCTACAGGAGACACTGTCAGAACCTGAACTCTTCCAGGCTGAGCACACACTCTCCACTTTGCTTGCAGCAGCACACCCTGCGTCATCAGCCTGAGCAAGGAGCAACGGGGCTTAGGCACTGCTCTCCAGGATTGCTAACCTGTAGCCTCAGGGCCGACTGCTCTCCTGCCCTGAGTGGTGCATGCCAGCAGCTCCTCCAAGAGCAGTTACCGGCTCCTGCCAGAGGAATTCTTTGGAGCTGCCTAAATGGGGATAAAAGCTGACTCGAGGTCGACTTAGTCAGCTTGTCTTGACTGAAGCCCCTGTTATCTCCGCAACCACAGCTGAGATCGTTTGACCTGGTCAGGCTGTAACCATGACCACTTCAAACACTCCCTGGCCAGCAGCAGCTTGCAGGAAGGTGCTGCTGAACCAGCTCCAAGCATTGGAAAGGCTACACCTTCCACCTCATTCCAGTGCTCACAAGGACTCCAAATGAAGCATCCACAAGGTGAGACAAGGCGCTCAGGCTGCAGACCAGAGGCAGCCACTACCTTCAGACTGAGCAAAAGAAGTGGAGGCCTAGATGGGGGCTGGACCAGATGGCCTCTGGAGGTCCCTTCCAACCCACACCATTCCATGATTCTGACTACTGCCCACATAAGCTACTGGGTTAATTTGATTGAGGGAGGGGGGAAAAAAGATCCCAGTAGGCTTTTTGTGTACAGCAACACAACCTTACAAACCTGCTGGCAGTCCTTGTTTGCAGAAGTTTGCAGGATTTTCCAAGGAATTTATTTCTTGAACAGGTCAGTTCAGCTTTGAACTATCCAAGTACAGAACTATGTATGAGTAAGCTTACACTTTGGTAGCAAATAAATGAAAAAGAACAGCCTTTCAAGGGGTGCTCAGGACAGCATGTAATAAGCCTTCTCCTGCTTTAAAGCCATCCTCCACCTCCTTCACTACAGCCACCAGGAGCAAAGTAAGACTTTTCTCATCCCAAAAGCATTCCCTTCACCTCTAATGGTCTTCTATACACTAGAAAGCATTTTCACTTCTCCTGTAGAGGTTTCTGTGTTGGCTTGGAGTGTGTACACCTGATCTTTGACGATGGAAACCCCAGTGCAGCATTTTGCTGTGACCAAATCTGTGCTCTTAGCACTGTCCCATTTTGCCTCTTGGAAATGGCTTTGCTTTCAAGCTGCTACTCAGGCTTGTGGACACCACCGTCCCAGGCACGCTCTGCCAGCACAAACATCACTGAAGTGCTGCTTGTACAACACTCATTGTGGGTTTACCAGCAATAATTGCATTGGAATAATTTGACTGCAGTGCAAACACACCACTTGTTGCCAGATTAAGCAATTTGTACTCAATCTGCCTGAAGCTGAGTGCTTTTCAGGGGAAATACACTGCTCCAGCTCAATATGCCAAGGTGCATTCTTCTACTGAAATTTAAGGTAACTGTTGAAACACACTGGCACTCTGCACTGAGCCAAACTAACAAAACTCCCCAATTTCTTCTTTTAGTATCCACTCAATTTATCTCATTATTTGTAATTCAATGCAAAACCTTCCAAGCTCATACATGCAGCTCTGCTGAGCATTGCTACGCTACCAACTAGATACAGGGAGATGCTGCTGCAGAAAACCACCCAATGACAGCAGCCTGACTGTGGAGAATTTGAGAATGTCATCAGAATCACCACTGGTATGCCACCTGAGTAGTGCTGAAAGAGGAGAAAGCAGTTAGTACCTCTCTTCAACGTATCTTCAGGTTTCCCTGTAGCCCTGAGTCCCTGGTTCTGCTCCTGTTTGCTCAGGATCTCAGAAGGGTATCCTCCATCCCATGGCATGGGCAGTCCATCTTTACTTCTTCTGTGGCATCCTTCCTATAGTCATTCTGTCGTATCTTTCCTTCTCAAATGACTCAATAAAAGGATGTACCACTGCCACAGCTTTGCAGCTGGAACTGATTTTGAAACAGTTTTGAAACAAGAATTAATTGTACTCTGGAGTCTTCAAATGGGCTGGTGGCAGAACCAAACCCAGAACGTCTGGCTCAGGTGAGTGCTCTGTCCCATGCTGCACTGAAGGACACTTCTTTCTGTCAGTCTGGACTGCTGACTGACCTCCAGTTGCTAAGCTAAGATGAGCCACCCGTGGTCAGCAGGAGGAAGAAGCAGCAGGCACAGACAACAGCATGGGCCTACAGGACAACTGAATGAACTTTCCATCTTCTGACTAAAGGAAGAGGTCACAGGACTGTGGAGTTTTATCCCAACTTCATTCCACTTCTACTGCTCGTTCCCAGCTTCTATTTATCTTTGAAGGACAGAATGCAAAGGCTTCACAGTTCTGCTTTCACTTTTTTTCACATGTGAAATTTCCCTTGGAACTGCTTTGCCCTTAACTTAGAGAGAAGGTCCACAGAGCTGCAGCTGGACTGCTTCTGGCAGCCTGGTGGATGGATTCCTTCCCAGCTGCCTGGGCTCACCCTACGTTTCCCAGCTATCTGCACTGCAGGCATCTCCCTGACGGGGCTGGGAATAAGGCTGGTGTCTCCTACACACCTCTCTGTTCCAGATGAGATTTCTCTGCTAAATGAAGATTCATCAAATGGATAATAAATGACATGATAAGGTCACAAACATCAAAGCCATCTCTGAGCTTAACTGATGCAAAACTCAATACGCCAATTCATTTTGAAGATAAAAATGTTAATAGTGGTTTCACAATCTAAATAATGAAAATAAAATTTCTACCCCATAACCAATGACATTTCCTGTATCAAAATTGCATGGACTTTGTTCTCCATCCAAGCAGTTTTCTCTTGCTTCATTTAAGGTTCTGGAAGCTGAGCTTGCTGATGCAGCTGTCACTTAAGTGAATAACTTTGGATTTACTCAAGTTCTTTGTTCAATCACTAAAGAGAACAAAATTTTCCCATTTCAACAAATGTCTCACTGGGTTTATTACTACAGACAAGTAAGATGTTCCTGGGAGACCAAAAATATCAACAATCCTACAACAGTTTCCAAAAGGTGTCATCACCTAGAAGAGAGCAGAACCAGTTTTACCTGAGAGAGATCCTCAACTACCTGGTTGGTTCTTTTGTGGTCATAATGAGGAGGCAACATTACTGATGCAATATAAATAGTTATTATGTTCAAAGCAGCTTTCTCATGTCCACATGGAATGACACTCCTGAGCTAAGAGCTTACTCCACTTGGTTTACTGTACAGCAAAATACAAAGCAAAACAATTAATACATGGGATAAATACTTTGTATTAATGTTGAGAGAATAAAATTGAGAATTGTTCAAGAGTCAGACATGGGAATATAACATAAATCATAGAATCCTTGAGCACAGCTTTGAAGGGACCTCAAGGATCCAAACTGGCCCAACCCTTCTTGGGAAAAGTCCTTTCTCCCCAGACCTCTCCTGCTCCCACCTGCAGGGATGTTGTTTCCTACTGAAAGGGTTGGGAAAAGCCAATGGATGATGAAAGCAAAGGCTGCCCACCTCCAACCCCCCCAGCCCAGCTCTGCAGGTGGGCTTGGCTGCCTTTGCCTCTTGCCTCCTGCTCGGCCCTGCTGCCAAAAAAAATCACGAGAAGACGATGAATGCGAGTGAGAAAAAACCCCCACCACAAATCAAACCCCTAAAAATCCCAAACTGCTTCCAAATCCCAAATCCCAAGACTTTTATACACAAAGCAGTAGTGGTTAATTACCATTTTGAAGCAGCATGACGTTAAAAATTAACAACTGGAATGGCCTTATAGGGAGCATTAAAGAACAGAACCTGGCTTGCAGAACAGTCTGCAACTGCAGAAGGTTCTAAACACAGCTGTGTAATAGAGTTTCCAAGCTTTCATACTTACATTACTGAAATTGTGGATATCTGTAATGCTGGCACAGTATCTTTGGCAAGTCCAACAGCAATATATACACCAACCTTTCCACCAGCTTATGGCTAAATCAAGGAAACAGTTATAGACTTTCTTTCTTTAAAAGCAGCCTTATTTAAGAGAGGATTAAAACTGTGTATTAGATAGGTACAAGAGAAAAAACCCAAACCCTAAATCACAAACCCACAGGGCTGGTTTTGAAAACTCAGTTTTTCTGCTAAACAACAAAGCACTGCAGCAAGCCCTCTGCAGCCAAATCTTTCTTTCACTGAACTGCCCCTTACATACAACTGAAACCAAGCACTGACAGTGAAGCAGGAACAACATCTGACAGAAACAACAGCTTGTGCTGGTTTGAGGCTAACTGGAATATTTTAATGAGAGAAATTAGATCATTGGCTGTGAAAAGAAAATAAGAGTGATGCCTACATTGCCCATTTGTTCTGCTGAGACATATAAAAACGAGGACACAAAGAAAGATAAGGTCAGTCTGTGGCTGCCTGCTTGCCATATTAACTCCTCTGCCTGGATCTGTGTAACTCAATGTGCCGGTCTGAAGCTCACTGGAATATTTTAATGAGAGAAATCAGGTTATTGGCTCTGAAAAGAAAACAATATGATGTCTATTCCACTCAGAGGTTTGCTAAGACATATAAAAACAAGGACACACAGACAGAGATAAGGCAGTCTGAGTCTCTCCTTGGCTTCTGCCATATTAACTGCTCCTGCCTGACCCTGCACGTAACCCAACTAATCATTTTCTTTCTAAGCTCCCTTGCACGTAAGGTAGATTCTGGGATTAGGGAAAGGGGTGGAAAAAAGGTGGAGGGGTGGTTGGGAGCCCCTCCTGGCCACTCTGATTGCTGGGAGGGGTATTGTGTTTCTCTACTACTTCTAACTCGTTTATAGCTGTATATGTAGCTGTAAATAATTGTAATGTATTGTAAATACCTGCTTGTAAATGGTTCTCAGCTGTGAATATAAAGCTTCATTCCTTAACTTCCAGCTGGCTGAGTCTAGTCTGGGTGAATTCATTGTAGGGAGGGGGCAGGTAGCTCCCAGAATCACTACTCCCAATTGATCATTCTTCTTCTAACACCTCTTGCTGACTTTTCACAGCTTTCCCTGCACATAAGGGTGGGGATTCTGAGATAAGGGAGAGGGTAGAAGGAAGGTGAGAGATCGGTTCAGGAGCTTCTCTTGGGCAGTCTGGCTGCTGGGAGGGGTTTTGTATTTCTGCATTACCTTTAGCTTGTCTATTACTGTATAGAGTTGTAAATATCTGCATAAATTGTATATAAAGGCTTGTAAATTGCTAAGCTCTAAACACAGCAGCTTCATTCCTTAACTTCCAGCCAACTGAGTGAGTCTGGCTGAATTCCTAACAATTGGGGGCGGTGGGGGGGAAGGGGATAACTCCCAAACCTGTACACAGCTCCAGACCATCTTCCAGCTTGGCAGAATAATGACAGAAAGTCAGACTTGTTGACTCATTTTATTGTGAGATGGGGAGTCTGGTAAAAAACTAGAAAATGACCATGATGTAACAAGGAACTTAAAAATGAAGTTTCAGGTTTGTAACATACATACATGAATACAGGAACAAATTGGCACAAAAATGTTAAAGGTTGTTCCCAACACTGTTTCATAAGATTATTCTAATTTGGCTTACTAAGGAAATGAGAGTTTTATGGTTAGACTAATCTCTTAATAAAACTGCAGAGCATCATGCTATTAGTCACACAGTGAAATTCAAAATTTAAGAGCTTTTATATTAAAAACTGGGTAAAGGTAAAATGAAATTGATTGCAATTGTAAAATTAATACATTCCCATTTTAATTCTTCTGTTCTACAGTCCAAGGCAAGTATAAATGTTAACATAACACTGTTAAATCAAATCTCAATGCAAGAGAACCGATTGCATCTCTACTTTAAATCTTATCAACTTTCCAAATTTTCATACTAAAATATATTATTGTATTAATACAAACTACAGTATTATACACTACACTGTGTAATAAATAAAGAAATATAAAAATAAGACACATAAATATAAAAGTTTTCTAAAACTAAAAAGGTACATATGTCAGTAAGAAGGGTATTAATACTGCCAGGTTTGAAGACATACAGTACAAAATGTTGCACAGATCTATAAACTAAAAGAAATAAAATAATACTGATAGGTAAAAATCAGCTAACATTGTTAATAAATGGGGTCCATAATAACTAACATTTGAAAATACTTATGAGCCAGATAACATGTCATGTATGTGTCTGAAATTAAAAGTAAACCCACAAAGCGATAAAGCAGATTAGAAAATTTCCCTTGTAATTATTGTAGAGAAATTCTGCAGGTCAGGGATTAACCCAAAAAATACCACCAAACAATTAAATAATGAAAAAAAGATACCCAGTGTTCTTACTTCTCTGATGGCTGAGTGTTTTTGTCCCCATGATTCCTTTAGAACTTGGATACAAATCAACAAATGCTAGTTATTGTAGGCCACATATTGGATAAAAGGCTGCTTCCAGCCTTGGTAATACTGATAAATGGCACTTACAGCACACAGGTCTTGCATAAGGCCAAAGGAGATACAAAGCTTCATATCATATCCTTCATATGGTTACTACGTACTCCAAACACAATTACAAACACCGATTTGGACGACTTTGCTGTCCTCACCACTGTTAGTCCCTGCAATCAGAACTCAACGACAATCTCTTCAACTACATTTTTATCACATGAGTAAGAAACTCCAGTTCTTCTATCATCTGCTTTCTTAAGGCTAACAATACACTTTAAATGATAATATGCTCTACTACAACACCTAATGTCATAAACTGCTACCTGCCAGGCTCAATTTAACCAAGGTAGCCAAGCACTGTTTGAAACTGCATTACAGGTTTCTGCAAAAGGGAATTTTGTAGTGCAGAAGTTCTCAACATTTTTGAAAACATAAGAAAATACTGAAGTGGATTTAGGAAATGTTTTACCATTTAAAAAAAAAAAAAAATTAAAAAAAAAAAAATCATATAAATCTCTCCCAATTGTACAGCTTAAAAATGAACCAACTTAAGAATGAAAATTAATACTGATAAAACAAACGATGCCAGATGCTTGTCTTCATAAATCAGGTTTCCTACAACCTGTTAAATCTTTGCTTCCAGAGTCACTGTATTTTTTTTTTTTTTTTTTCTAATCTGCTTCATGTTACAAACTTGTTCCTAACTTTGAAAACTGTGTGAAAAATTACTAAGTTTGAGGTTCAGGCACACCTGGATTT
>VWZE01009091.1:350886-369903 GCA_013396675.1 Eubucco bourcierii | reverse complement strand
TTTTTCTTTTTTTTACATATATATTTTTTTTTACACAGTAGTGAACAGAAATCACAGTATGCAGGCTACTGTGTTTCCATGAAAAGCATGTATAATATAGAACCAACTTCATTACCAACTTAGTTATCTGTTTGTTTTTTTTTTCCTTCTAGAAAAAAAAAAAAAGGATCATTTAAGCTTTGTTTTTCTCTTCTGGCACCTGCCCATTATTCTGTATAACCTCTGGTTCTGCATTGCTTGCTTCGTTTACAGCTTCCTCATTCTTGTTACCTTCAGTTTTCCCTTCTTCTTCCTCTTCCTCTTCTTCCTCATCCTCTCCTTCTTGTAGTTTCCTACATTCTTTTTCTTCCTGAAGTCCTTCTATCTCTTTTTCTTCCTCCTCCTCTTCCTCTTTTTCACTGTCTTCCTCTTCTTCCCTGGTTAAACTCTCTCTCTCATCCGAGTCAATCTGCGAGGGGGATGTCCTGGCACCAGCGTGCTCGTTGGCGAGGACCTCCTGGCCTGTCTCCTCCTGCTCCGTGCTGTCGCGCTCTTCTGCCTCTCTTTTGCAGTAGGAGTAGCGATGATTCATGTGCTGAGAGTAAGACCCTGAGTGTGAAAACCTCTTTCCACACTTGTCACATTGGTAGGGCTTCTCCCCAGAGTGCAGTCGCATGTGTTCGATCAAATGGTGTTTGTGTTTGAATGCCTTTTTACAGATCCCACACTCGTGAGGCCTTTTACCTGCAAAACAAAGCAGTTGGGCAGATGAAGATGGAAAGAATTCACACTGCTGTTTTCATCACAGAATGGCACTGGTGAACCTATTACCCACAATAAATCGTTCTGTTTAACAAGAAAATCACAGAATGAAGCAGGTTGGAAAAGACCTTCAAGATCATCGAGTCCAACCTATCGCCTAACATCTCCTAATGAACTAACCCATGGTACCAAGTGCCTCATCCAACCTCTTCTTAAACACCACCAGAGATGGGGACTCCACCACCTCCCTGGGCAGCCCATTCCAATGCCAATCACTCTTTCTGGGAAGAATTTCTTTCTGACATCCAGCCTGAACCTGCCCTGGCACAGCTTGAGGCTGTGTCCTCTTGTTCTGTCCCTGGCTGCCTGGGAGGAGAGCCCAACCCCTCCTGGCTACAACCTCACTTCAGGCAGCTGTGGAGAGCAATGAGGTCTGCCCTTATCCTCCTCTTCTCCAGGCTGCACACCCCCATCTCCCTCTGCACACTGCAAATGTGGCACACACTGCAAATCCCTCACACTAGAGAGATGCATTGCCTTTCCTGTACAGTATCCTACACAGACCACAACCCTTATCCTTCATTTTATGGCTCCAACTTGTAACCAGGCAAGGTAAATCTGAAGTAATACATCCTTGATTACAGGTTGTGGCTGGCAGATGATTGTCCACAAGGCAGATGCAACAAACTCCTTTTTTCTGTTCATGGTTTAGGTCTTACAGATTAAAAGGAACACAGAATTGCAGTTGTGTTACACTGATACACAGCAACACAGCATTGCAAATGAAGCTGAGCACAGGTGCTAAGAAGGACTACTACACCTCCCTACACGTTCAGAGAACTCGGCTCCAGTTGTCAGTTGCACACTATGCAGTGATCTGAATCTGCTTTTCCTAGTACCTACCTGTGTGTTCATACTTATGTCTCAATAATGAGCTGCTCTTCTGGAATATTTTGTCACACAAATCACATGCATACATCCCATTTTCTGTCTTTCTCATCTTTTTCTTTGGGGGTGTTGAATCAGAATCATTTTGATCTTCTACATTCGATACTCCTTCTGAGCTAGTGTCTTGCCTTTCATCCTTAAGAAAAACCATGAAAGAGGTTCAGTTCAATAAAAAAGGCACTGATGGAGCATGTAATTTATAAAAGTAAGCTGAAGCTGCACTGTTACTCAATTCCATAAACAAACAAAACTTACACAGTAAAACACCACATATAATAAAGATCTTTTGCTGCATCGCTCTGCTTTGCAATCCCTGACATCATACAGATGCAGAGTCTTCCCTGGGGCTGACTTTAATCAGATCCAAATCTGACTGTTGGCCAGGTCTAAGTTACACTGAGCCATTGCATTTTAGGGTCTCTAAAATAAAGGTGACGTTAGGAAGGAAAAGAAGATTACAGAGATATGAAGTATCTAAGCATTTTAGGGTCCCTAAAATAAAGGCAACGTTAGGAAGGGAAAGAAGATTAGAGAGATATGCAGTACCTAAGCTGGAAGAGCAAATCTGGTATCTAACTGCATTTAAATTAACATTTGTCACCCACATTTTGCTACCCTGTGGATCTGGTGGAAGTCAAGGCGGTGTTTTTTGATGAAGTTTTCACACAAAGCTGTTCAATTTCCTGTTTGAATTTGCATATTTGACTGCCCTCTCTCTCATCAAAGGAGCACAAGTACTCCTGAACACAAGCTTTGGGGAACTTGAAACATTTCACTAACAGAAAGTTAAAACCACCACAACTGTTGTCTATTTCCAAGCATTCCAAGGGCTGAAGCTCACCTGTAAGAAGCCCAGCACTTTATGCTGCTTTCAGCAGTATCACTACAGACTTATTGTATATCAAATCTGAACATAAAAATGGACGGGTTAGATCCCTCAAATATTGTCTCTCTCAAAGTCACTCTTCAGTGCTCTTTGGTCTCCAGCAATGCAGATGCCTGCTTAAAATGCTACAGAGCCAGCTTCTAAGATTGAATTGGAGATGCTCAGTCTTTACACCAGCCACTATTCTGTGCTGCTCTGCCCCTACCTCAGCACACACAGCTCCTTCTCAGGAGGACTGAGTTTGATTAGATCACATCTGGACAAACCCAGGGAGAAACAGGGCAGGATACAGGACTGACAGATGAAGAAGATAAATACCTGCCCCACTTTCAACTGAGAACACATCTGAATTTTGTTTAAATACCATTATGGTGCAGGATGAATCCAGCTGCTCTGCAAGTCAGGAAAACAGAGCACCGTGAAGGGAGCAGCTAAAACTTCCAAAGAGTTTATTTGCTGGATGTGGGGAAAGAGGAGAGAGACAGAGCCAGCAAGAGACATTAGCTGTGGCCTTCAATTACTTAGTGTGCGGAATTTGACTGCCTTTGAAACACTGAGCACTGACAATCTAGAAGACATTTCTGAATGACTATGGTGAAGAACAGACCTGTCCACACACAGAACTAGATAGTTTCTGCCAGTCTGGACTCAGGCTGCCCGAGCTAACTACTCTTGGAGGGGACTTTAGAACAACATCATCTACCCATCACCAGTGAAGCCGAATAAACCCAATAGCTCACGTTTACACTTTTACTGAGTTTATCTGAACAGTCTTCTGTTAGCTCAGCATGGCTGCAGAGTGAAGGCATCCAACACAACACACAGGAACACAGGAACACAGGGACCACAGTACCTGATTTCCATTGGCTTGGGTCTGTTTTGGTGGCATTTCTTGAACCACAGGACTAACTGTAGTAGAGTATGTATAAGCAACCTGTGGAATCAAAATGGTTTGCTTATTGGCAGCAAGAGCTCTCAAGCACGGGACACTGTTCTGGTCAGCAATGGCAACTATTGTAGGTAGCTGGGCAGTGACTGTAGGTATAGCAATATTTATGGGATTGGCACTTGGTGGGATAACATTTACAATAGGATCAGAGTCTGTAACACCGTTGTCCTTTTGTGGTTCTTTTTTTACACAAGTTAAGTTCAAAGGTTCTTCTTGGACAGAATAAACACTGTTCTGGTAAACACTAGTTATGGTAGATCTCTCCAACAGCTCTCCTTGTTGCTTTGGTAGCGAAAGGTCAAGAGGTTCCATTTGCAGCTCTTCTTGCACACCCTCTGCCTTGCAGGCGTAACCCTGTGGATTTCTTGCTGAGGAAAGGTTTAGTGGCGACGGGGACGGGGTGCTGCTGCGTGAGCCGTTCGGGGCCGGCTCCCCTGGCGAAGTCTCACATTTGATTGTACTGACAGGATTTTGGGAGCTGGCTGTGCTGTTCTGGGGTTCGCCGACCTTCGCAGGCGCCGCCTGACCGTCGTTATCTGCAGGACTGCTTAGCTTGACTTGTTCAGGAGAAGATGGTCCAGAAGACTGCACAGAAATTTGTCCGGCTTGCATTTTTTCAAACCACTTTTTTACCACGTCCAGGGGTAAGTTTACTGAATCCGCAATTTTTGAAAGCTCTTCTGCGCTCGGTTGTGCATTTAACGCATAATAGGCTTTCAGGAGCGATAAAAGGTTCTTCAAGGGTGGCTGACCAGGAGACAAGTTGCTCTCCCCAGTTTCTGATGGGACAGGGGAGTTGGGCTTCTCAGCTTCCGTTCCGCTGGGCTGAGGAGGCTGAGGAGGATTTTTTGTGTCATAGTGCTTTAGTTCTTGAAGTGCATTAAGATCTCCTGGACAATCATCACACAGAAGACAAGTGCTATCGTTGGTCTCTGCTTCACAGTTCTTATCCTTCTCGGACTTCACCGTAAGATCTTCTGGCAATTTCTCATTTTTGCAACTATTTGCAGGGACAGGGTTTTCTTTTTTCAGGTTTTGTGGAACTACCTGAAGTTGACTTGGCTGCTCCAAGCTGTAGTTGATGATGATTTTGGTTGTCCCATCTTGGTCAACCAAAGGAAGACTGATAGCTGAAATGAGGGAATGGCCAGCTTGCTGTAGGGATGCATTGCTGATCGTTTCTTGTTCTTTGGACGCAAGGTTAGCATGATTGTTTTCCAATACCTGCCTTATTACATTACCATCCACTGCCACTTTCAGAACATTTTGAATGTCACTTAAGTTGATGCTTATGGGAGACACCAGACCTACTGTTGGTAGAACAACAGCTTGCACCACACCCTGAGGAGAACTGGTTGCCTGCAACGGGCTACCACCACTAAAAACCCCATTCTGCAAAGGGGTTGAACAATTAATTCCTGAAGCGACCACGATGGGCTTGAATTCATAATCCACAGGTTCAGTTTTGATTTGGTTAACAGGAAGTTGCTCTTGCAAGGGCTTATTTTCTATCTTTTGCCGTATCTGTGGTCTTGCTGGGCTACCTGGTGATGCAGAAAGGGAAGGGGAGGAGCACTGAGACGTCTTCAGCCCTGACCGGGCTCGACCGTTCACGGGCAGCAAACCAATACACTTCTTGCTGCTTATGTGTGAACTGTATGAACCAGAATGGGAAAAACGTTTCTTGCAGTTTGGGCACTCATATGGCTTCTCTCCTAAAGACAGAAAAAAAAAAAAAACAGAGAGAAAAGGCTTTTGCAGGACTTCACTGAGTTACATCAAGCAACACTGACTGCCAAAGAATGCATCAAAATGAGCCCACAAAAAAACCCCCCAAAAACTAGGCAAAACTCAACCCTCCCTCCCCACCCCAGCCTACACAGGGAATTGAGCAGTCATGTCATGAAATCTGAACCTAGGGTCCTTTAATAAGCTTGTGATCCACTGACAGGTATAAGAGAAGCCCACATGATCATTGCCACGTTGCTGTCTACACTTGCCATAAACGAGTCTCTGTATGATACCTGCAGATTTCATTAAACTCCATCGAGTTGTACTACTGCTAACTTTACTATCACTATTAACTTCAGAGGTATGATACTTGCAGATTTCATTAAACTCCATCAAGTTGTACTACTGCTAACTTTACTATCACTATTAACTTCAGAGGTATGATACTTGCAGATTTCATTAAACTCCATTGAGTTGCACAACTACTAACTTTAGTATCACTACTAACTTCAGAAGCAGCAACTTCAGAATGGAAAAAATAATTAGAATATGATTAAGAACAAATGCCATAAAGCTCATATAAGGAGCTATGTACACTTAATGGTGGCAAATCCAAACACAATATATCCCCATCTCTTCCTACAATACTCGTCAGGTGAAAATAAGCCAAAGTCTAGGCAAAGGCAAAGCAGTTGTAGAAGACAGATGGATGTTTGCCTTCAGAGAACAACCTCAGGCTAAATCACCAGGAGAGGCACACCACTACATAACCACTATACCTCTGCTAAGAGGTGGTTTTTCAGGGGACCTGTGCCACAGAGGAGAAGGAAAGGTCCCAAGCAGCTGGCTTGCTTCAGACTGCAGAGTATGTCGACTGAGGCTTTCCCACTCACAGGCACAGGGCCACTACCCTCTGGAAACACAAGATGATGCTTGCTGAAGAAGGACTTCTAAGCAAGGTCCACTTCATTGCTATTATGTCTGAGCAACTGACAAGAAAGGAAAAGATGGCCTAAAAACTTGTATTCAGACTTTCTGCCCATGGGTAATTTGAGTTAAAAACAGAAACTAAGAATTTCTTTTGAATGACCACATTTAACTGGCACAGGTTGCCCAAGTAGATTGTGGCTGCTCCCTCCCTGGAGGTGTCTAAGGCCAGGTTGGATGCAGCCTTGAGCAACCTGGTCTAGTGGAAGGTGTCCCTGCCTATGGCAGGGGAGGTGGAACTGGATGATCTTTAAGGTCCTTTCCAACCCAAACCATTCTATGAGTCTATGAACTTAATGTTGTATCTCAAAACAGATTCTATATTAAATTTCTCAGAAATTGGAGCTTTTCTTACAAACTGAAACTGATGTGACAGTATATTCTGATCCTAGACCTCTGTCCTGAGGCTATTTTAATACCAATAGTTTAAAGGATGACAATCATAGCCACAGCAGGAACCACAGTTCTTATGCCCTGATTATTATCAACTTTCTAGTAAGGCTCCTAACACACTGAATGACTTCCAAGCATCAACAAAAGAAACAGGCAAGTGAAAGATGACCAGAAGGATGCCTCTGTCACAAGTGAAGCTCTCCTTAACTGTCAAAGCTTAAACTGCGCCTGTAAATCCTGAGTTATTCCCCATATTTCCTGTGCACAGCTGAAGGCTCCACTCAGTGCCTACAGACTCTGCAGCCTCAGAGGATTTAAAAACCAGAAAAAAGGGAAATATGCTCTTGTGAGACCCCACCTGGAGTACCGTGCACAGTTCTGGAGCCCCCAACACAAGCAGGACATGGAACTGTTGGAGTAAGTCCAGAGGAGGCCACAAAGATACTCAGAGGGCTGCAGCAGCTCTGCTATAAGGACAGACTGAGAGAGTTTGGGCTCTCACCTGCAACCTGGAAAAGGCTTCCAGGAGAGCTTGGAGTGGGCTGCCAGTACCTGAGGGGGCCTACAGGAGGGCTGGGGAGGGACTATTGACAAAGTCTGGTAATGACAGAATGAGGAGTAATGGGTTTAGACTGGTAGAGGGGAGATTGAAACTGGATGTTAGGAAGAAGTTGTTTACAGTGACGGTGGTGAGACACTGAAACAGGTTGCCCAGGGAGGTTGTGGAGCACAGAATCACCAAATGTGATCTTTGATTGGTGATTCTGTGCTCCACAACCTCCCTGGAGGTGTTCAAGGCCAGGCTGGATGAGGTTCTAGTGGGAAGTGTCTATAGCGGGGGGGTTGGAACTGGCTGAGCTTTGAGATCCCTTCCAACCTAAACCATTCTATGATTCTACGATTCATGTTTTAAACTTAAGACTTCCAAAGCTTCTATTACATCAAAGCTATAGAGAGTAGAAATGGCAAGAGGAGGCCACCATTCAGTGCCAGGCTTATTTACCACTGTGGATCCGTAGGTGCTCCTTTAGGTGATGCTTGTATTTAAAAGCTTTTCCACATTCAGTGCACTTGAATTTGCGATTGCCACCCGACTGCGTCACGTGCCTCTGCAAGAGAGAGATTGGTCATGGTTGCAGAGGACAGCACTCAGGAGAAACACCTTGGATTTTTTTTTTTTTCACATCGTGCCACAGAAAGAGCAACACAAAAACTGGAAAGAATCAGTCACGATTTGCAGGGGCTGAAGGTGCCAAGTGTAACGCGTGGGACAGAAACAGATCAGAAGTTAGGCTGGAACTGAACCCTGTGTGTCTTCTGCAGAAATCTGGCAGAAGGAAAACAAAAATAAAACAACTCCAAAATGTATTTGTCCTTTCTCCTAACTTCAGCTGGAGCAGGCACTGAGATGTTAGGTGAGCAGAAGTTCCAGGATGCTACTTGTGAAAGCAAAAAAAACCCAAACAACCCAAGAGAAACCCCAAGCCCACCACCCCCAGAATATGTCACGCAGGACAGAGAAACACGAAAGCTCCTAAAAGCCTGCTGAAAGTTTAATCAGTTGACTTCATTTTTCCATTTGCATGCTTCCAGTGCTTACTGTTGGCCTTGGACTCCTCTATGTAATGATGCCACAGGATTGCTCAAGAGAAGATGGCTCAGTGACAACAAAGGCACTCTCAAATACAAATAATTCTCAAAATAAATGCAAGGAACCCTGAATTAAACCAAATGACAACGTGGAGGGATTTCTCAAGTACACAACACCAAACCCCTCTGCTATCTGCACTGAAGACCAAGAGAGGTGATCCTGCCACATTGCTCTAGTAAGAACTCACCTGGAGTACTGCATCCAACTCTGGAGCCCTCAGCAAAGGAGGGACATGGACCTGATGGAGCAGATCCAGAGGAGGACCATCAAGATGACTTGGGGGGGTGGGGGTGCTGGAGTACTTCTGCTATGAAGACAGGCTGAGGGAGCTGGGGGTGTTCAGCCTGGAGAAGAGAAGGCTCCAGGGAGATCTAACAGCAGCCTGCCAGCTGCTGAAGGGGGCTACAAGAAGGCTGCAGAGGGACTGTTTGCAAAGGGCTGCAGTGATAGGATGAGGGACAAGGGTTTGAAATGAGAGGAGAGGAGATTTAGATTGGATGTTAGCAACAAGTTCTTTAGCGTGAGGGTGGAACGGGCTGCCCAGGGAGGTAGTTGAGGCTCCATCCCTGGAGATATTTAGTGAGGCTCTGAGCAACCTGCTCCAGCTGAGGAGTCCCTGCTGACTGGGGGAGGTTGGACTGGATCATCTGTGGAGGTCCCTTCCACCCCCTAGCGTTCTGTGATTGGGTGTGATTCCCTAAAGTGGGGCTGAGAGCTCCTGCACCTCTGTCCCATCTGCTGTGGCAGCAGTGCTGGGAGCAGACACTCACCCAGTGCTGAGGCTATTCCCTGAGTGTAGACATGGCAGCTGGGAGCCAAGATCAGTGCTGGAGAAGCAAGGATGAATAATAACACAGGATGCTGTTACTGCTCTGACTTAGGCCTCTAGATCTGAAGAACTTACAGCCATGCAGGTTGCTGGACAAGTTTGAGCACTCTGCTATGACATGTGCTGCCCAGATTATTAACCTTTCCTGTTCTACACCTTGTCCTCCTTTGTAGGATACAAATGTGAACAGAAGACAAACCGAAAGGAGGTAATGTAAATTGCTTCCAAGTACTCTGATGTGACAGTTCCCTTGGGATAAGCATTTGGTTAAGATGTAGTTTTCACTTCTCAGCAGATACTGCTCCCATTTCTCCTTGGGCTGGGCTCCTTCCCACCTCCTGCTAAGCTCTGCAGTGAGGTCTCCACTCTGACTTATCCTGATTAGCACTTGACCCTTATTTCCAGGTTTGTCAGCTGTCTTTTGCTAGCCCACACAGCTTTTCAGCTTTGTTTAACTGCCTCTTGAAGATGATCTAGATGATTGTGCCTGACTTTCTGCATTTCACTTTAATGATCCAACTTCAATGAGCCTGGAGGACCATGTCAGGATTTACTTAAGCCTGCAGAGAATCAGTTACTACTGTTTGACTTGAGATTACAGAAGTCAAAGGATCTCAGCATATATACAGCTGCTGCAGATGTTGGACTACATAAATATTCATATCAAACATCAGTGTATGTGTTCAATCTGTCAGAAATGTTTCTGCTCCGGTCTTTAAAATTCAGTCTTCTGTGTCCAAGGCATGGAAGCCCACAGTTCTCTTAGCACATTTTTAATGAGTTTTCCTGGTCACAGCTATTAAGCTGCTTTGAACTTTCTGCCAAGCAGTGTCTCTACCATTTCACCTTACCTATTTGTAATTCCTTATTCCACTTTCCTGCTGTCTGTCCTATACTTTTATTATAAATCTGGGACATCCTTGGAGCTACACTCCAGGATCTTCTTTAAAACTGAGCAACCATAACTATTCTCTTAAGCATCCTCTCTGATACTGTCTGCCCTTCCTTTTCTCAGACTGAAATGTTTTTCCCCCTTGCAGTACTGTTAGGCCCATGGGATTTTGTGCCTCCGATGCAGGATTCCTTTTTAGCGCACTGTACGAAACTGCTCTTTTCTGCTCATTAAAGAATTAACCACAGCACTCCAAGAACACTCCTCTGCATTGTTTGGAGGACTCAAGGAGACACATGAACATTAACATCTGTAACAGAACCACAGGACTTTCCCTAGTGATGAGATGAAGGCAAATCACAACCTGAGCTGCATCAAAAGAAGTATGGCCAGCGAGTGAGAGACAGAGAGAGCGAGGGAGGTGATTCTGCCACTTTGCTCTGGTGAGACTACTGTGGAGACCTCAACACAAGACAGACAGGGATCTGCTGGAGCAGGTCCAGAGAAGGACCACCAGGATGATGAGAGGGCTGGAGCACCTCTCCTAGGAAGACAGACTGAAAGAATGGGGCTCTTCAGCCTGAAGAAGAGAAGGCTCCAGGGAGAACTTACAGCAGCATTTCACAATACCTAGGGGCTACAGGAAGCTGGGGAAGGAGCATTTAGAAGGGCTTGTAGCAACAGGACGAAGGGCAATGGTTTTGAACTAGAGTAGGGAAGATTTAGGTTGGACTTTAAGAGAAAGTTCTTTACAATTAGAGTGGGAAAACACTGGAACAGGTTGCCCAGGTCAAGGCCCCATCCCTGCAGACATTCAAGATCAGACTTGCTGTGGCTCTGGGCAGCCTGATCTAGTTGGAGGTGTCCCTGATGACTGCATGGGGGTTGGACAAGGTGACCTTTGAGGGTCCTTTCCAACCCAATGCAATCCATGAATCTGAGATGACTAACTCATAGAAGGGAACCATGCCCTCAGATCAGGCCATGAACCAGAGAAAACAAGCTCAGAATATCCATAGCCATTTTTTTGGGCTACATTTAGTAGTGAAACCCTACTTTATGCATAAATTATTTGTATGTTGTCTTACAGCACAGACTGTATTTTAAAAACTGTCCCACAGTCTGAGCAGATGAATCAACACAATGGTTTGTTTCTTAAGGGTAGCAATGGATACAGTAAATTTGGAATTAGCTAAACAGTATTTCTGAAAGGAAAATGTGAGCATTTCACTAAAGAGTTGAGACTAGATCTGAGTCACAGTTTTAATGTAATGTTAGCCACCAAACAGAAAAGAAGCCACGAATACAATAAAGCGTTTCTGAAAACTAAAACTTAAGCTGCCTGGATGAATGAAAGCACAGGAACTCCAACCTCATCCTTTAGTAGCTCTGGAAAAAGCCTGATTACAACAGCCAACACGAGTGCATGCTCAGCACTTGTGCTGCTCAGTGCATGCCCTCAGCAGACAGACAACCTGATGCGAGCGGTTCGCTCGCTCCGCACACTTCTGCAGGCAGCAAAGCGCAGCCTCGCTGCCAAGGACATCCTTAACCCAACCGGCACCTACTTGATCTCTTCCTGATTTGTGTGACGTCATGTGGCGGTCCAGCTGCGTCCTGTAGGCAAAGGTGTAACTGCACAAGGAGCAGCTGAAGTTGTCTTCGTTCTTCTCGTGGCGGTACTTGATGTGCTCCTTCAGCGAGGTGAAGCGCTTGTACCCTCGGTCACAGTAGGGGCAGGTGAGCAGCTGGGAAAACGCGTCCGGTGTTCCTGCACGGGGGCAACACACCAGGCTGAAGCACAGCTGAGTGCCAGACTGACTACAGCACAGGATCACAGAATGGCCTCAGAGATCATCTACTCCAACCTCTCTGCCATGAGCGTGGAGGCCTCTCAACTAGACTTGGCTGCCCAGGGCCTCATCCAGCCTGGCCTTAAACACCCCGAGGGAGGAGGCAGCCACAACCACTCTGGGCAGAATATTCCAGAGTCTCACCACCCTTCTACTGAGCAACTTTTTCCTAAGATCCAGTCTAACCCTGTTCTCCTTCAGCTTCCCTCTTGTCCTGTCTCTAGACACCCTTAGGAAGTCTCTCTCCTGCCTTCCTGTAGGATCCTTTCAGGTACTGGAAGGCAGCTCTATGGTCTTCCCAGTGTTGTCTCCTCTCCAGGCTGAACACCCCCAGCTCCCTCAGCCTATCCTCACAGCAGAGGTGCTCCAGCCGTCCAATCATCCTTGTGGCCTTCCTCTGGACTCACTCTAAGAGCTCTGTGTCCTGAGAGGAGGTTTATAAGAAACATGAGGACTGATTTTTAATGCCAGTTACAGGAAGTTATCACTCAGGTACTCATACAACTGAATCCCAGCACACATCTTGTTCCACTAAATCAAGTAGTAATGGTTTTTGTGTCGTGATCCCATCCTCTTGTAATCACTTAACCAAGATTATTTTCCCCTCAAGTTACATGTGTCTTTACTGCTGTCTCCTAAACCACAGCAGAATACAAGAAGTAGTTAGCACAACTTATTTCCTCAGAGCTAAGCTGCTGGTCTATTTACCATTTTCATCCTGACCGCTAGCTTCTGGCGTGCCTTGTCTCTGGTCCTCCTCAGGTGCTTCAGGATAGATAACAGCTGTATCTTCTTGTTGAAGGAATTCCTCAACATTAGGGTCGTGGTTTTGTTCATTTTCTGCATCAGAATCACATTCATCTTCTTTTACTGAGAATGAAAAACACACATAAGATGGGAAATGAGCAGTTTAAAAGTCAGTAATTCACGTTCTCCCAATCGGCCTCTGACTGAGGATTTCAAAACTCTACAAATATAACACAGGCCAAGCACTGTAAGATGCACAAACTTAGCAAGGATTGAAACACAGAGCCAGAGGAATAATGACATTCAAAAATTTGGCTAAAACTGTAGTTTGCCTCTTCAGCTCAGTGCATTGTCACCATTTTAGATTTAGCTGTTCCCTTTAGCATCCCTAAAAATTATCCATGCAACTTTACTGATGATTTAGCCCTCATATTTTGAAGGCCAGCTTACCATCTTGGCTCTGGTTTGTAAAAGTCATTTTGTTGCTTTCACAACATGGTTTTTTCATGTCATTTAAGACCTGTTTATTAGCATGAGCCCAAAAGGTATTTAAACTCTGAATAACAAGCTGGCTGCCTGAAAAGCAGCAAATGACCTCTGAGTGGTTTGCTCTCCACTGCTGGGAACAGTTCAGATCTAGTTAAGGGGGCTACAAAAAAGCTGGGGAGGTACTTTTTAGGCTATCAGGTAGTGACAGGACTAAGGGGAATGGAGCAAAGCTGGAGGTGGGGAGATTCAGACTGGACATGAGGAGAAAGTTCTTCACCATAAGAGTGGTAAGAGCCTGGAATGTGTTGCCCAGGGAGGCGGTTGAGGCTCCATCCCTGGAGGTGTTTAAGGCCAGGCTGGATGAGGCTCTGGGCAGCCTGATCTAGGGTAGGGTGTCCCTGCCCATGGCAGGGGGAGTGGAACTGGATGATCCTTGTGGTCCCTTCTGACCCTGCCTGATTCTACCATTCTGTGATTTCCACTGAAAACGCAAGAAAACAATCAATGACGAAATCATAAATTAAAGATTTTACTGAACGTTTGTACAATAAATATTTGGGTACCAAGTATCTGCCTAAAGAAACTGTTCATAGAGTTTACTTTCACCACAGTGGAATTGTGACAGTTTCAATCCAGCCTCACCTCACCCCCCCACAATGAAGCCAGGCTGTGAGAGCTCTCTGCCTGCAGCACACTGCATCATGACAGATCCTCTCCACTATTAATAATGTGAAGCATATTTTTAACAAGAAGGAGAAGTTTTATGATTCACCTCTCCCTGTGAAGTCACATTCTCAATGTACAACGTGACACAATCTTTTTGTGACATGAGGCAGTCAGTCACACACAGTCTGTCACATACATCATGTAGTTCTTCATACTTGTTGGAGCAATCTGACTTTACAGCATCTAAAATGAACGTGTGAATCTATAGTTTTAAACATAACAACATTTAGGGGTTTTTTTTTTTTGGTTGTTGTTGGAATACTGTGTCCAGTTTTGGGCTCCCCAATTCAAGAGAGACAGGGATGTGCTGGAGAGTACAATGGAGAGTGATGAGGATGGGAGTTGAACATCTCTCCCATGACGAAAAGACTGAGAGCCCTGGAGATGTTTAGTCTGGAGAGGAGAAGGCTGTGAAAGGATCTGATCAATATATAAGGGGTGGGTGTCAAGATGAAGGTGCCAGGTTCTTTTCTGTGTGGTGCCCAGTGAGATTTCAAGGATCATTGGGAACAAGCTAGAACACAGGAGGTTCCACTTCAATGCCAGGAGACACTTCTTATAAGTGAGGGTGAATAGTGAGGGTGATGGAGACCTGGAAAAGGCTGCCCAGAGAGGATGTGGAGTCTCCTCTGCAGACTTTCAAAATCCACCTGGATGTGTTTCTGTGTGACCTGCCCTGGGGGATCCTGCTTTGGCAGGGAGGTTGGACTCAATGATCTCCAGAGGTCCCTTCCAACCCCTACCACTGTGATTCTGTGAAGCAAGGCTCACCCTGATTGTATCTACCAGGGCATTAAACAGTTAGCCAGAGAAATGACAATATATCAAACCATTTTTTATTTGGTTCTGAAACTGAAGTAGACATTTTATATTGCCTTTTGTAGAATCAGTACAGAGGAGTTATCAGTATTAGCTTATTCTGGTATGTTCCTTATTAGTTTAAAACATAATCTATTGCATTCTACACAACTACCCCTCAGAGCAGTGCTATCCTTTGCTTTCTCTCAGGAGACAATGGTGTGGTGGTGCCAGGGTTACCTCTACTGTGAGAAGAAGCTCTGAGTCACTACCAGATACATCTCCCCACTCGAGGCAGCCAGAAGGAGTCCAGACTTATTCTTCCTTAGCTAAAATACTGTTCAGAGTTGTGATGGTTTGGTAGTTACCTGCCCCCCCACACTATGAAAAATCCCCCAGACTAGACTCAGCCAGCTGGAAGTTAAGGACTGAAGCTCTATTTACAGCTTAGCACAATGTGCAAGCAAAGATACACACAATATACATAAATAGGTACAGAAATAGACAAGTTAAAGGTAATACAGAAACACAACCCCCCTGTCAGCAATCAGAGTCCCCAGGAAGGGCTCCCAACCACCCTTCCACCTTTTTTCAATCCCTCTACCTTACCCCAGGGTCTGGCTTACATGCAAGTTGAGTTTGGAGGATGGGCAAGGGAAGTCAGAAGCAGAGTGGTTAGTTAGGTTACTCAGCAGAGAGGCCAAGACCAAACCAGCAGCTAGAGAGACAGAGACTCTCTCTCCTATCTATATTTGTGTCCTTGTTTATACACTGTCTAATCTAAAGCAATACTTACAATAATGAATATTACAGACCTCTAGTGTGGAAGAGAAGGCATTTTATAAAGACAGGTGGGAGAATTTCAAAATTCAATAGCACTTTATGAATAAGGGACTCAGATTAACAAACAAATACCTGTACATCCAACTTCATCTGTCTGAGCTTCAGGCCCCAGGATTTCCTTTGTTTCTTTCCCAGCTGAAACAGTACATTTCACGAAGAGGGCATTTAGTATTTAAAAACACATTCTGAACAACAACAACAAAAACAAAAACCTCACACACATAACAACAACTTAATGTTTGAGTTATTTCTTCAGCATTTTCCCCCCTACCTGTGTTGTTTAGCAGAACTGCATTCAAACACCATGTTATTTCCAAAGTATGGATTGCACAGTGTTCCAGCAGTGTGTAACCAGCTGAACCACAAAGAAGAATCCAGGGGGACTTTAGAGCTGCCTTCCAGTACCTGAAGGGATCCTATGGGAAGGTTGAAGAGGGACTTTTCATAAGGATGTCTAGAGACAGGACAAGGGGGAATGGTCTGAAGCTGAGGGAGAGCAGGGTTAGACTGGAGTTAAGAAAAAGTTCTTCAGCAGGAGGGTGGTGAGACTCTGGAATTGGCTGCCCGGAGTGGCTGTGGCTGTCTCCTCCTTGGGGGTGTTTAAGGCCAGGTTGGATGAGGCCCTGGACAGCCAAGTCTAGCTGAGAGGCATCCTTGTCATTGGCAGGGGGGTCAGAGCAGATGATCTCTGAGGTTACTTCCAACTTTATGACTCTATGATATTCCATAGTTAATGAAACAAAACCTTAAGATGAAGCAATACCAAACTCTAACCATTATTTGATGGGATGCAAAGATAGGGACAGCATTTCCAGATAGCTATTCCAGAGTATAACAAATCAAATACACTGACAGTACTGTCTCCAATTAGCAGTTTTCAGAAATTATTGCTAATTTGCTGGTAATGGCTGCAAACAGGTATCTAATATGTTCTCTGTCTTGTAAATTGTCTAGAAACCACTTAAGAGGCAGTGACAGCAAAAACAAACAAGGATTTTTAACACATGCTCCTCACCAGACCAGCTGTGCAGGACAACGTTTCACTTATCAACTCCAATATTCAATGAGTTTTCTGCTACCAGACATCCACACAACTAAGACTGTGGAGCCCACCTGCCTCTGAAACTCCACCAGCTCCTGCTGAGTTGCAGCATTCAAGGATAGAATCATAGAATGGTAAGGTTGGAAGGGGCCTCAAAGATCATCCAGTTCATTCAGCCTACTTTGATAAAATCCCTCAGACTCCAAATACCTGAACATAGTCACAAACAAGAAATATGCTTTAAAGGAATGCTGTAACTCTTAAATCTTGCTTAAGTCTTAATTGGCACAAAAATCTGCATTTTATTGGTCAATACTGGATTGTGAACTGGTTGTATTTTTTGGCTGATGTTACCAAAGCCTTGGTTTGGAATTTGCAAGCTGGATGGCTGCATCCAATGCTGACTGAAACCCAATATAGGCTTTGAGAAGACCTTACAGTAGCCTTCCAGTATCTGAAGGGGGCTACAGGAAGGCTGGGGAGGGACTATTGACAAGGTCATGCGATGGCAGGACAAGGGGCAATGGGTTTGAACTGGCAGAGGGGAGATTTAGACTGGATGTTAGGAGGAAGTTGTTTGCATTGAGGGTGGTGAGACACTGGCACAGGTTGCCCAGGGAGGTTGTGGCTGCTCCCTCCCTGGAGGTGTTCAAGGTCAGGTTGGAGGAGGCCTTGAGTGACCTGTACTACGGGGAGGTGTCTCTGCCTATGGCAGAGGGTTGGAACTGGATGATCTTTGAGGTCCCTTCCAACCTTACCATTCTATGATTCTATGACTTAATTTCTTAAAGCCAATCAGGATGCAAACCCACTGTTATGCCTTTGGAAAGGGTTACTGATTTTTCTCCATTATGAAATAGGTTCTGTGGAAGAAGGGGGAAATATCAGTAAGTTATTACTCATCGTAATTTAAATTACAGTGTCTCTAGAAAATTCCACTGGCTTCAGTACAAATAAAAGCTATGCTTCCCAAGGGAATGCAAGGAATTTATGGCATTATAGATTAATCTCAGTGAAGTGATAAACTCTCTCAATTCTAATAATAACCTCTCTTTGGTACTGCCTCTTTGCAATATCTACAAGAGGAGTATAAGGCAGGGAGGAGCCCTGTTCCACTGGGGGTGATCTCTGATGCTGCAGGAATAATTAATCATTTGAAAAGTGTTAAGTGGAGCTCCATCTTTATAGCTAGGCATGGTCCACACACAAAGGCAACTTTGTAATTTTTACCCTCACAAGCCCAATTTCCAGTTACTGCTGCTGGGAAGCAAGGGAAAGGGATGTGACGATGGAAGAACAGATCTTAAGACAGCGTTCCACCAAGCAGCAGTCACAGCTCTGAATTCCAGAAGAAATCTGAGCTACCTGCTTACACACAGGTTTCCATGAATAGCATCTATGGCATGAATATCCATCTTGGCATTACATCTGGACATACCAGATAACTGTCAAACATGTCCTTGGACTTCTCTATCTCCTCAGTGCTTATGAGCAGCTTCTTAGCGATATGGTGTGACTTCCTAGGGGTAAATGTTAATGGTTTTCAGATGACAGGCAACAACGTGTACTAACAACTAACATGTGTGACACAGTCACTGTGTCACAGGCTGACCCAAAAAACCCCTCTGCATGGGTAAGGGAACTGATCAACTATAAAGCACTAGGCAAAACAGCAACTGTGGTTGCACACAGAAAGACAAACTTGGCTGAAATTTCCACCACAGGGAAAGAAATCAATTCCAAAGCCCATCAAAAAGAGCTTCCAACTCTAATTCTTTAGAGCTAATTTTCTGATATGCACGCAGCAAGCACCACTCACAGCTTGCAGCACTGCCTGCTTGTTTGCTTCTGTGAGTAAAAGCTGCAGGAAAGATGTCACACTTCTGCAGCCTTCCTCCTAAACCAAACGAACGCAAAAGAGCCCAGCAACCTTTCTCAGCAGCCCAGCACGCTGGGAGAACAAAACCCATCTTACAGCACACAGGCTTGGCCTCAGATTTGGAGGGACAGAAATTGTGTGACTTAGAGGAATTGTCTGAGTTGAAGGAATTTGAGTTTAAAGAATTCTGTGAGTTGAAGGAATTTTTTGGCTTAAAAGAATTTTGTAAGTTGAAATAAATTTTTTACTTAAAAGAATTTAGAGTTGAAGGAATTTTGTGAGTTGAAGGAATTTCTTGAGTTGAGTTGAAGGAATTTCTTGAGTTGAGTTGAAGGAATTTTTTTTTGGCTAAAAGGAATTTTGTGAGTTGAAGGAATTTTGTGAGTTGAGTTGAAGGAATTTTCTGAGTTGAGTTGAAGGAATTTTGTGAGTTGAAAGAATTTTTTGAGTTCAGTTGAAGGATATTTTTGGCTAAAAGGAATTTTGTGAGTTGAAGGAATTTTGTAAGTTGAGTTGAAGGAATTTTGTGAGTTGAGTTGAAGGAATTTTTTTTGGCTAAAAGGAATTTTGTGAGTTGAAGGAATTTTGTAAGATGAGTTGAAGGACTTTTGTGAGTTGAGTTGAAGGAATTTT
>VWZE01009091.1:269102-350471 GCA_013396675.1 Eubucco bourcierii | reverse complement strand
TTTTTTTTTTGGCTAAAAGGAATTTTGTGAGTTGAAGGAATAGAGATGAAGGAATTTTGTGAGTTGAAGGAATTTTGTGAGTTGAGTTGAAGGAATTTTTTTGGCTAAAAGGAATTTTGTGAGTTGAAGGAATTTTGTGAGATGAGTTGAAGGATTTTTTTTTGGCTAAAAGGAATTTTGTGAGTTGAAGGAATAGAGATGAAGGAATTTTGTGAGTTAAAGGAACTTGTTGAGTTGTGGGAGGAGCTTAAAGAGAAAACATAACTTCATTCATTTAAAAAGGTTATTTCAAGGTCTAGAGAATCTTTTTCCAAGTTCTCAAAGGCATTTCTTAGTTCCGAGTCTCAGATCTCTACATGTGCTAAATACTTCTAATACATCATAATGCTTTTTAAGTGTGTTTATACAGTAAGTGAATAAGTGCAACTTTTATTTTTGAACTGCAGGGTAGGTTTTACTACAAACCAAAGCACTCCCCCACCCCCCACCCACTGTACTGCAGAATCATTGCACACATGCACACTGGCAGACCGCCAGCAACGTGTGCAGGATACAGGCGGTTTACTTTGTCAAGCCCTTTTGAGAGTGTTTCAGTTGAAATTCTTGAGATACACACCTTATACTTAAAACACCTGTTCCAAAGGCCTTCTAGAACTTCAGTTAGAATGACTGGAAACGGAAGGAAAGCAATCTGATGCAGAAATGTTACGTGTGGTGTTTCTATTCTTGGCCATTCGTGGCCAGAATATGTGAAAGACTCATTCTCTCCGGCTCAGCTAAACCAAGGCACTTACAGTGCTGCTTCACCAATGAAACACAAACTTACTCAAACTGTTATACTTTTAAAAACCTGCTATTTTCCTTCTGAAAATAATCACCAGTGCTGGGTAAGTGTTGCACAGACACCTACCCCCATCATCACTCCCTGTATGAGAAAGATCGTGCATCCAACACCCTCTCTGCCCACGTTTCTAATGTGCAACTAAGAATGGTTCACAGATTGGTAGAATGGTTTGGATGATGATTTTCAGCTCACATCTTTCATTCTGGGAAAAGTATCAAAGTAAATAGGACTTCACCACAGCAAATTGAAGCTCCATAAAACTTCCACAGGACAGTTACTCCTGCATGCTGCGTCCAGCTCTGGTATCCCTATCATAAGGAGGACAAAGAACCTTTGGAGTAAGTCCAGAGGAGGGCCATAAGGGTGACTGAAGGGCTGGAACACCTCTGCTATGAGGATAGGCTGAGGGAACTGGGGTTTTTCAGCCTGGAGAAGGCTGCAGGAGTACCTTATAGCTGCCTTCCAATACCTGAAGGGATCCCACAGGAAAGCCAAAGACAGACTTTTCAAAAGGGTGTCTAGCAATAGGACAATGCTTTTAAGCTGATGTAGAGTAGGTTTACACTGGATCTTAGGAAGAAGTTCTTCAGTAGGAAGGTAGTGAGACTCTGGAATAGATTGCCCAGAGTGGCTGTGGTTGCCTCCTTCTTGGAGGTGTTCAAGGCTGGGTTGGATAAGGCCTTTGGGCAGCCAAGTCTAGCTGAGAGGTGTCCCTGCTCATGGCAGAGAGGCTGGAGTAGATGATCTCTAAGATGCCCTCCAACCTAAGCCGTTCTATGATCCTATGAACCTTCTGTCTGAACGCTGCTGACAGCCTTTGTCAGCAGCGATCCAAGCAGAGAGAACACTGCTCACGTCGTGACTCTACGAGCACAGCAGAAATTGGTTTGAGCACTTCCAATTTTAAAAGGTTACAAATGGTACCTTTGAAACAGGGAGTCAAAAAAGATGCCATCACATGCCTAGAGTCTGAAAATCCCCAGAAAGGTGTCTGAGGCAAGAGGCTGTGCTGTGTAGCTATCATCTCAAGGAAACATTCAATCCAAAGAGCTTTGGCCCTGTGCTTCTGTGAGCCTCGTTTCCTACACCTGTGCCTGAAGGGTTCAATAGTCTATAGTCTATGCACAGCCCATTTTTATGTAACTGCACTTCCTGACTGATCCAGCCTGCAGCAAAACAAAGATATTACAGACCTAAGAAAACTACCTAATAATTCAGCCCCCAAATCCTAATTTCCCTGCACAGTAGCTACCTTGCAGTAGCAGCTACGTAAAACCAGGCTGAGCTGATGCTATCCTTTGAACTCTCAGCTGCTCCCTCTCAGCTGGACTGCAGTTAGGGACTGTATGACTGCTTTCCATTTATTTAGGTCTGAGTTCATGCAGTTTGCCTTAAACCAACAGTTCTCACAGGGTGGATGCTGAAGAACTGTGGCTGGAGTTCAGACACAAACGGATATGCCATAAAATGTTTGGTGTCTTTCAGGAGATTAAGGCAAAATTCCTCAATGAATTCTGCTAATTTATACATTTATCCCAATTTGGCTCAAATGTAAGCATGCTGTGTGACATTATGAGGCTCCCTATCTGTTTCCACAGTACAAAGCCCATTTCCTGATTGCTTCAAATGTTCAGGTTCTAAAACTGCTGCATAATACATACAAGATTTACCTCCTTCCAGTGTTTTCAAAATACAGATCTATTATGAGCAAGATAGCCAATTCTAAAATTAATAATCTAAAAATTGGGGGTTTTTTGCTAGCTATATTTTACAAGGAAGAATACAGGAGCAGCTCACAGGAACAAATTTCTATCTGAGTCTTATTCTGGTTCATGGTCTTTGGCTTTACTGCTTACTCCTCAAGCTGAGAGCTACCTCTGAACCCTACTAGGCAGTTATAGCAGAAGCCTGCCAGGCAAAAAGACTTGGAAGAACTCAAAGAAAGGAACTAAGTCTCTGATCACCCTTGAGAATCTACAGATCTGAAGCTCCTGTTTACCAAAGCCAAAGGAATGAATGCACCTCTGAGTTAAATAAAGCACACAAAATCTATTACAATAAACACAGGGGAAACAACTTCTTTGATTGTAAATATTACACATTATTTCAGTGACAAAGTGCCCCAAAAAATGTCTACTGAGCCTGTATTTCAGAAACCTTTCTTCACATAGCAACATCAGTCAAAATGAACGTACCTTCATCTTCCCAGCAACTGTTTGTACTCCCTTCTCTTTCACTGTTTTCTGGTAATACTGTATGGTCTGTTGGCAAGTCATCTTCTGGCACACTGGCATCACAGTCTGCTGCATCAGTTACACTTTCTTCTTCCACTATGTGCAATTTATCTTCGTCATCGGAATCTGAGTTTGCTTCTACCACGTTATTATAATTGGTGACTGCAGAGAGACCAAAAACAGTCATCAGCACATGCTCTTGATTCACAACATGGGAGACCCAAAGCTTTCAGTACTGTGATGTGTGAATCAAGGGGCAATAAATGGAAACAAAAAAAGGAGACTTGATTCAGAAGGGCTAAAGTACTCCAGATCCAAGCTAAAATGCTCTTGCAGGCATACTCAAAGATCACAGTAAAGACTCAGCAGGATGAATGCGAAAGGAAAACTCTCAGAGGTGACTTAGAAAGAAAAGCTTTTTCCCCAGGTACCACCAGAAGGTAATAACTCTCCTTTTTCAGCATGGAGAACATATTGTGAGAGTTCTTGTGAACAAAGGATTACAAGAAAACACACCTTTCTGTCATATGGGAGCAGATTATTGTTCAAACATGTCTTTATTTGTAAGCACAAAAGGTCATTTACGGCCATTTCAACTTAAACTGCAATGATTATGCACTAAAAAAATCACTTTCACAACCTGATGAAATGTTTTGTTACTCACTGAAATGAAATGTGAAACATTCACCTCTCTTATGTGTGTTACTTCTTTGTTCAAACTTCTTACTGAAATGTTTTGAAATGCAGTGGGAGAAAGAATACATTTATTGATCAATAAACTAATAACACTTCTCTTGGCTGCAGTGTTCCTTCAGCTGTTAGCAGAAATACAGATGGGAGGCACAGCCACCCTGCTTCACCATACCTGCATCCTGTCACTGTTGGCACACAAGAAGCCAGACTGATTCTTAGAATCATAGAACGGTAAGGTTGGAAGGGACCTCAAGGATCATCTAGTTCCAACACCTTGCCATAGGCAGGGACACCTCCCACTAGTACAGGTCACTCAAGGCCTCATCCAACCTGGCCTTGAACACATCCAGGGAGGGAGCAGCCACAACCTCCCTGGGCAACCTGTGCCAGTGTCTCCCCCCCCTCACTGCAAACAACTTCCTCCTAACATTCAGTCTATATCTCCCCTCTGCCAGCTCAAACCCATTGCCCCTTGCCCTGTCATTACAAGACCTTGTCAATAGTCCCTCCCAGCCTTCCTGTAGCCCCCTTCAGATATTATGTGATGGTTTGGGAGTTCCCCACCCCCCACACTTTGTAAATGACCCAGACTAGAACTCAGCCAGCTGGAAGTTAACGAATTAAGCTCTATTTACAGCTCAGCACAATGTACAAGCAGATATTGGAAGGCTACTCTAAGGTCTCCTGGAAGCCTTCTCTTCTCCAGGCTGCAGAGCCCCAACTCTCTCAGTCTGTCCTCATAGCAGAGCTGCTGCAGCCCTCTGAGCATCTTCGTGGCCTCCTCTGGACCTGCTCCAACAGTTCCATGTCCTTCCTGTGCTGGAATTCTGCCTATTAAGGTAGATAAGACAGCAAACCAGACTCCTGTTCTTCTGAAGTTAGCTTTATTTTTTTAAAGCAGCAGATATTATAGTATTTTCAAAATGCATTTAAGCAGGGAAAGTGAGTAACATTTTCAAGTGACAGCTACTAGCTCATTTCCTCCCAATTCAGGAGAAAAATGTCTCATTTAGAACATGCATAAGCATGACAAAAGAGCCTGCTGAATTTAAGACAATCATTCTGTGTTTCCATATTTTACACACACAGTGTTATTTGAAAAATCTAACACCCCATTATTCATGGTATCAACCTCTTCTAAGACAACAAATTCAGGCAAATTGCCTAAATGCTCCTATCTGGGTCATTTCAATTCATAAATTGATATTCACTCTATATTGTGGAGTTGATTTTGCAAAGTAAAAGAGGTACTGTAAGGATGGTGTAATGATATGTGGAAGACAAGACACATTCCACCAGACTAGCTGCCAACAAGGCAACTGAGAAAACAGCAAGAACTCTGGC
The DNA here is from genome assembly GCA_013396675.1 of Eubucco bourcierii. Lineage (NCBI taxonomy): Eukaryota > Metazoa > Chordata > Aves > Piciformes > Ramphastidae > Eubucco > Eubucco bourcierii. The sequence goes on along the minus strand of VWZE01009091.1, from coordinate 345,356 downwards.
TTCAGCATTGCTTTTTCCCCTCTTACTAGGAGTTCTGGGGGAAATAAACTGCCAAACCTGCATCTAACAGGGTGGGATGGGCAGGTAATCTACATACCAAACCCAGCATGAGGTCACAGATTCATAAAATGGTTCAGATTGGGAGGGACCTTAAAGATCATCCGGTTCCAACCTCCCTGTCACGGACAGGGGCATCTTCCACTAGCCCAGGTTGCTCAAAGTCTCATCCAGCCTGACTTTGAACACCTGCATAGAGGGGACAATCATGACCTGCCTGGGCAGCATGTGCCAGTGTCTCATCACCCTCACAGGAAAGAATTTCTTCCTAATCTCCAGTCTCAATCTCCCCTCCTCAAGCTGAAAGCCATTCCATTTGTCCTATCACTACAAGTCCTTGTTAAAAGTCCCTCCTTGTCTTTCCTGTGGACCTCCTTCAGCTACTGGAAGGCTGCTCTAAGGTCTCCCCAGAGCCTTCTTGTGATAGTTTGGAAGTTACCTGCCCCCTCTACTCTATGAAAATCACCCAGACTAGACTCAGCCAGCTGGAAGTTAAGGACTGAAGCTATATTTACAGCTTAGCACAATGTACAAGCAGATATTTACAATATATATATGAATATTTACAGAAATATACAAGTTAAAGGCAATACAGAAATACAATTCCCCTCCCAGAAATCAGAGTCCCCAGGAGGGCCTCCCAACCACCCTTCCACCTTCTTTCCACCCCCCTCTACCTTACCCCAAGGTCTGCCTTACGTGCAAGGTGAGTTTGGAGGATGTGCCACAGGGGTTAGAAGCAGAGTGGTTAGTTGGGCTACACAGCAGAAAGGCCAGCAGACACAGCAGCTCCCAGAGAGAAACTCTCTGCCTTATCTATTTTTGTGTCCTTGTTTTTATATGTCTCAGCAAGCCTATGATTGAAGCAGACATCACCAGTGTTTGCTTTTCACAGCCTATAATCTAATTCTTTTCATTAAAATACTCCAGTTAGCCTCAAAGCAGCACACTTCTCCAGGCTGAACATGTAGCATTCAGCCACATCAGAGTAATGCAGCTCAGGTCTTCCTTTTCAGAGGACTTTTGCATGTACACAGCACTTCACATATCCAAAGCAAACTTGCATTCATTCCAAACGCGGCTGAGCTCAGAGCTCGGGCACCTTGACCTGCATGCCACAGCAACTCGATACAGAGAGATCACCTCCAGATCCAGTGACCTTCCAGAATCACACACAAATCTTGAAAGGCAGAAGAAAACTCAGTCTTCCAGGGGAGTTTCCAATGCCTTGGAGAACGTGCTTTTGATTCCTGCAATCCTCTACTTAAACTACTAAGTTTTGCAGCAATTAAGGCAAGGGTTCTGTAGGCAACAGCTTCCTTTAATAGACACCCTTGATTTGTTCTCTGGGCACCATTCCTCCTGTGAAAAAAATTATGTGATCACATAATTAAAGATCTTATCCTCACACATACATGCAAGGGACAAATTAAAACAGCTTCGACAATCTCCACGCTGACATTTTCCAGCTTGCTCTGGTTCTCAACTTTCAAAGTCAAGTGTTTCATTTCAAAGAACATATCAATATTCTTTAATAGAAACAAAGGCTGAAAAAACAATCAAACCCTGTAATTTAATGTATTTTCATCTAACTAAAATGATAATTAAAATCCCATTATCTGGTACTATACTGATGCCTGCTTGGTTTTGGCAATGTGGATCTGCTGCTGCCGTACGAGACTAACGGGTGGTAGTAGAGGGCTGCTCTCTTCTCTTGCTTCAGACATATTTTGCCTACACCTTTCACAGCTCTTTGAAGATGTTAAAGAAACCCTGGAACGATGGCAACAGGCATCCAGTTCCAAAGGTAGCCATCCACCACCATTCCATTCTCCAGTTCAGTCCAAGAGTCAAATTTAGACCTTTCCTGCCACTGAGATTTTCTTATTTGCATATAGAATTTATATCAATCCAGAGACTGGAAGGAGAGAGTATTTGAGCAATAGTTTGCTCTTTCAATAAATTAAAAAAAAAAAAAAAAAAGCCATCATTTGGATGTTCCAACAGAAAAATTACCACTGCAAGACCCTCTGTATCACAGGAAGACTGAAAGCCTTCGTTTTGCAGAGCTATGTAGCTTCCATTGTTAACACAGAAGAGCTGCAGAGCACTGCAAAGTCTCAAGGCAGCATTCTGCAAATTCAATTTCCTAAGTTACTTTTCTGAAGTAGTCCTAAGAAGAGAATTATTTCAAAATCAGGTTACTTTTTTTATGATGATGCATACATAGGTATACAGTTCCAAACCTGATTTGGGGATATCGAATTTGAGCCTCTCACTATGAGAAAGGTGTTGGAAGTGTGTCCGAAGGGCAACAAAGCAGATGAGGAATCAAGTGAACAAGGTTTATGAAGAGCAGCTGAGGGAACTTGGATTGTTTAGCCTGGAGAAAAGAGACTCAGAGGAGACTTTCTTGCTCTCTATAACCTGCTGAAAGGACGTTGCTACCTAAACACATATGGTTGCTGTGGTCAGGTCACCTCACTAGATGATGCAACATTCAGAGTTGATGCCAATCCCCACTGCAGATGGGAACAACCACACCTATGATCTGAAGGTATTTCAAACTAGTGCAAGGAAATATTTTCATTCCAGCAGCAACTGAAATGGAGGAGGAGGTGGTGGTGGTCTCTCTTTTGCTGGACTGTATGTACTGCATGTGACACCTTGTAACCAGTGCTAGAGCTCCACTGTCAGTCACTGATCTTTAACCCTACACTGCGGTGCTAAGTGATTTGGGTACTAGCCAGCATCCATGTCTTCTGCACCATTGTTTCTCTGTCTCCCAGGGGTACTTCTCAAGCTTTCCTATCTCTCCTCTGTCAGGATATCAGTATAGATCCAGATTACTTTTGAGAAGCATGGAATTCAATCCACTTTCATCTCTAACAGATGGCAGCTACCAGTTCCGGCTGGCATCTGTCACCACAAGCTCTTGGCTGTCTGGAAAGGCCATGTACAGCTCTCCTTTCAACCACTTGTGCATCCTGCACTCAAGAGTCCATCAAGAATCCCACTCATCCCTTCAAAAAGCAAATTGTGAAAGGGAATATATGACCTGGTTGCTTGTAGGAGGAAGGAACAGAGTAGATGGCCTAGAGGGCTCCTCCCCTATACAGGCTGAAACTTTAGCACCAATCACATTTAATCATTTTTATAATAGAATGAGCAATGGAAATTTTTCTCATTCAGACTCTGCAGGCAAGAAATGTGTCCCCCTTCCACAGGTGTCTGTCTGCAACAGCACAACCTTCAGTGTTCAAATTCAGATCAGGACTGTGTTTTTGAAGAGAATCTCCTGCCTGCCCTGACTCACTGTGCTTTGATTGGGGAGCATGGCTTTTCTTTATACAGGATGAGATGCACTCTGGCAGCACCTAATGAAAATTTACTCCAGAAGACCAGACTAGAGCTGGTCTTATTAAGAGGCCACACTGAAACAAGGACCTCAGTGTCAACAGTTCTACCACTCTGCACTGGTGAGACCCCACCTGGGGTACTGCGTCCAGTTCTGGAGCCACTATTACAGGAGGGCTATGGATGTGCTGAAAGGTGTCCAGAGAAGGGCCCAAGGATGATCAGAGGGCTGGAGCTGCTCTGCTGTGAGAAGAGACTGAGGGAGTTGAGGTTCTTCAGTCTGGAAAGGAGAAGGCTCCCAGGTGACTTTACGGTGGTTTTTCAGTACCTTATGAGGACCTACAAGAAAGCTGGGGAGAGACTTTTTTGGGTGTCATGGAGGGAATGGAACAAAGCTAGAAAAGGGTAGATTCAGAATGGATGTTAGGAAGAAGTTCTTCACCATGAGGGTGGTGAGACCCTGGCAGAGGTTGGCCAGGGAGGTGGTGGAAGCCTCATCCCTGGAAGTGTTTAAGGCCAGGCTGGATGAGGCCCTGGACAGCCTAATCTAGTGTGAGGTGTCCCTGCCCATGGCAGGGGGGTTGGAACTAGATGATCCTTGTGGTCCCTTCTAACCCTGACTGATTCTACAATTCTATATATTTCCGTTGCTCTTCCACCACCCTGCCTGTGGGTACAAGACACTATCTTTGCCATCAGAAACAGCAACTCTGACAAATCCTCCCCAGTCACTGGGACTTGGGTTTGGATTCCTCTCCTGACCAGCTGTTGTGCTCAGCATCACAGAAGTGACGCAGAAGTAAAATAGAGTGTTTTGGGTGTGTCTCTGAATCGTTTGAGAGAGCTAAAGGAAATACATCTACTCTTCTGCTCAGAGCTCACCCTACTCATGGGCAAAGGAGATGGCTGGCTAAATGCCAGAAGCAGCCAAGGCAACAGGCTCCTCAGCTGCTCTCTGCCTTTGTTCACCTTCCTGACAGAAACTTTGCTGTGCCCCACTGGAAAACCTGGAGCTACTGCTGGATTTCTAAACAGCACACTCCCAAACCGTCCCATTCCAACAAAATTGTGCATATAGGGCTAAAATAACCCCAAATCAAGCTATGAACAAAGACAAGCAGCAAAACAAGTCAATTGCTAAGGCTGGAATATTTGCTCCAGGTTTGCTCCAAGTATCACTTATGTCATCTCAGAGTCCAGTGCCAGAGCTGTGGCCATCGCCCTAATGGTGGGGAACCGGTTGTGACTTAGATCATCAGGCTTTGCTCCAGATTTTGCCATATAAATAGAAAAAAAAAAAAAAGAAAAAAAAATCAACATTGAGGATTAGTTTGGTTTTAATGCCAAAACCTGACTGATTCTAAACCCATGATTTAAAATTGACAAGCAGAAAATTGGTGTCTACACCACTGATTTCAACGCGGGTGGTGCAAGCCGAGCCTTCAGTCTCAACTTTAGGTACAGCATTTAGAGCAGGTTTTAGTATGTGGTCCACTTCTAAAAAGCATTTATTTTAAATTCAGACTTTGAGTTGCCCAGAAGATCAAATAATCCAGAAGCATTGAGATTTTTTTGTTTGTTTGTTTTAAATATACCTTAGTGTATAGTCGAGGTACTTGAATTTTAAAGGTTTTTACCATGGCAGAGCATTCGATCAGAATGTGCGAGCAGACATTTAAGGATTCGGCTGAGAGGTGTAAAAACATTTTGAAAGAGATTTTTATGAGTTACACAAAATGATCAGAAATGTGCTCAGCACATATAAATATTTGGACTTGCATTTTTACAACTGGTCACATATGTTTATATAAACACACGTGGGAGACGGAGGTTTGAGCCCTTCAGGCAGGACTGAATCCAGTTCCCCTTTTCCTGTGTGACCACACTCACGTGGTGGATATGCCTGAAAAGCACTGAGCCAACCTTTTCTAGATAAAAAAGAGTTTTGCTCTCCACAGTTCCAGCACAAAAAAAGGTTCTTAAAGCAAGACTTTTCTGAAAATGACAACTGTGCTTTCTAATTGTTAAAACAGGGTATTTCAGAAACTAACCTCCAGTGTGGAGTTGTGGCTTTTTCCTTGAGTGATTTAATTAAGAGTACAATAGTTTCCTCACACTTTCCACACAATGAGCTCTCACTGTAGGGCATTATTACTGGGTTTTAAAGCAGCTGCTTCATGCTGTGTGTTCTCAAAGAACGGCTGGGGTTGGAAGGGACCTCAGAGATCATCTACTCCATCTGTGCTGCCATGAGCAGGGACACCTCTCAACTAGACTCAGCTGCTCAAGGTCTCACCCAAACCAGCCTTGAACACTATCAGAGAGGAGCCAGCCACAACCTCCCTGGGCAACTTATTTACCGTCTCAACACACTCTTACTTCAGAACTTCTTCCTAAGATCCAGTCTAAGCCTTTTCCCTCAGTTTCAAATCACTCCCCCTTGTCATGCCTCTAGACACTCTTATGAAAAGCCCCTCTGCAACTTCTCTGTAGGATCCTTTCAGGTACTGGAAGGCATCTCTAAGGCCCCTCCATAGTCTTCTCCAGGCTGAACAATCTCAGCCTATCCTCATAGCAGAGGTGCTCCAGCCCTTCAACCATCCTTGTGTCCCCCCTCTAGACTTACTCCAGCAGTTCTGGTGCTGTCAGATCTCCAATTATTCTGTTTCTCCTGTTGAGAGGAGTAAATTCCTATCTGACTTTGACTGACAAAAACTTGATCGGGTCATTCTTCATAGAATGGTTTAGGTTGGAAGGGAGCTCAAAGCTCAGTCAGTTCCAACCTCCTGCCATAGGCAGGGACACCTCCCAGTAGAAGAGGTCACTCAAGGCCTCATCCAACCTTGTCCTGAGCACCTCTTCAATCACAATCTGTGCTTCTGTGTTCCACAACCTCCCTCCTCCTCTCGCAACCTGTGCCAGTGTCTCACCACCCTCACTGTAAACAACTTCCTCCTAACGTCCAGTTTCAATCTCCCCTCTGCCAGTTCAAACCCACTGCCCCTTGTCCTGGCATTGCAAGACCTTGTCAATAGTCCCTCCCCAGCCTTCCTGTAGCCCCCTTCAGATACTGGAAGGCTACTCTAAGGTCTCCTGAGAGCCTTCTCTTCTCCAGGCTGCAGAGCCCCAACTCTCTCAGTCTGTCCTCATAGCAGAGCTGCTGCAGCCCTCTGAGCATCTTTGTGGCCTCCTCTGGACTGGCTCCAATAGTTCCATGTCCTTCTTGTGCTGGGAATGCATCATGCACATTGGGAATGTTGTCTCTCATGCCATCTAATGATTCTGAGGGCAGATGTGGATGGGCAGTGGTGAACAGGTTCTGCTGCCAGCTTTCTGAGGTTTGCTTCTCCTGCTGCTCAGGTAATTTACCTTTTGTAGGGGCTCCCCTATTACAGCATATGCTAGGGAAGCATCAAGTCATTCATCACCACAGTCTGACTACTCAACTTGCAATTCCTGCACTCATTAGTTTTAAACCAGGGAACTAAAGATTCTTTTTGCCTGCAAACACCACCTTGAATGTGACTATATATCTGCATCATGCTGTATTCAATGAGCAAAATAATATACTCCTCTGTTTCAGCTCTTTAATCACTAACTTCATTTGAACACAGTTCTTTTTTTAATTTTAATTAGACTCGTGCAACATCATACATCTTCTCTACATTCAGGGCTGTAAAAATCCAGAGAGCAAAGCTCATTTCTGCAATTCAGTTTGCATTCATTCACTATTAGGGCAATGAAAGCTTCAAGCACAGATAGTAATTTATTCTGTAAGAATCAGAATGCTGTAGCAGGAAAGTGATCAACAGGAAAAGGAGTAATTATAGTTCATAAGATGTGTTTTTTCATGGCTTTAAATGAGTATTTCCTCCTTATTTCAGCAGATCTATAGTAATGATATAATTTTATTGAGTAAATATTTAGACTTCAGTGTTATTTGCAACACACATGCTGAAAACAGGGCCCTCTTCTCTAATCACCTGTGAAAGTGAAGCTCAAATTAGTAATGAAACCGTTTCATGTAGTATCAGACACTTCTGTGCTAAGGTTCCATGCTTATATTGGGGACAGAAGAGGCCTCTACATCTGTTAGCCATCAGATGTGCTTGGCTGGCGACCTCTTTACAGAGGCTTACAGCCAGGGTTCATCATCTCAATCAGATTTAGCTTTTACAGTTGAAGATAAGATTCTCTTCAGTGGTCTGCTTTTTGTCCTCTGCTGCTGATAGCTGTCCCTCGAGCAGTGGTGGCTGAGGATGATGTAACCTCTTGAACCATCCTTGCTTTCCAGAGAGTAGCAGGCTCATAGTGGAGGTGCTGATTGCTGTTTGTGCTAGTTATTGCTGTTCTGCCAGGAACAAGGTTGTTTTGACTGGAAATGACCTCTAAGATCATTGAGTCCAACCAACAACCTAACAGCAGCATGGTCACTAAATCACATCCCAAAGTGCCTCATCCACATCTTTTCACACCTTCAGGGATGGTGACTCCACCACCTTCCCCCTGTTCCAATGCCTGACCACTCTTGCAGGAATGAAATTGTTCCTAATATTCAACCTGAACCCCACTGGCAGAATTCTAGGCCATTTCCTCACCTTCTATCCACTGATGCTGGAGAGAAGAGACCAACCCCCACCTCACTCCAACCTCCTTTCAGGGAGGTGTAGACAGCAATGAGGTTTCCTCTCAGCCTCATTCTCTCCAGTCTGAACAATGTCAGCTACTCCAGCTGCTCCTCACACAAGCTGCTCTCCAGACCCTTCGCCAGCCTAGCAGGCAAAATTTCAGCCTTCGTATTATTATTATTCTGCTTATCATAGAATAGAATCATAGAATCAACCAGGTTGGAAGAGACCTCCAAGCTCATCCAGCCCAACCTATCAACCAGACCATGGCACTAAGTGCCCCATCTAAGCTTTGCTTGAACACCTCCCTGGGCAGCCCATTCCAATGCCAATCACTCTCTCTGGCAACAACTTCCTCCTAACATCCAGCCTAGACCTCCCCTGGCACAGCTTGAGACTGTGTCCCCTCGTTCTGTTGCTGGTTGCCTGGGAGAAGAGCCCAACCCCACCTGGCTACAACCTCCCTTCAGGTAGTTGTAGAAGGAACTCGAGCTGTAAATCCTTTGAGCGAGTCTTACTGTCATAGTTTGAACACCCCTAGGAAACAGCACCCCTGTTCTGTAAAAAGAACACTCTAGATTATGAACAAAAGTACTGCAGATTAACTTCACAATGTATTTATTTAAACAACATTTAAACCTTCTAGTAGTCCATTAACTGAGTGTACTCTGAACACTGCACTCTGTCATTTTAGTGCCTTATGGGGTAAAACCTGTGCAAGCATGAGAACACTCATGGACAGCTATCCTGTGTGATCGTGTTTTGTTAGAAGTCACTTCTCCTATAAAGAATTTCCAAAGATTCCAGCAAAATTGTAAATCCTTTCTACTACTCTATGTTAAGCATGACAGTGCAGCAATGCCAGTAACATGTTCTTAGTCACGAGCCAATATGAAAAGCAAATCGATGAATTTCTGCACCACTTACTAAACACTTTGAATAAAAACAGTTCTGATGTGCACAATAAGATTTAAAGTGTGCTCAGCCCACTGCTCAAACACCCTAATGAAGGAAACTGATGACCAATTTTTGGTTGCAAGAAGCTCCAGATGCACATGAAAAGCCTTGCAAAGTTCTGACACACTCTCTCCAACATAATTTAAAATGTCTTATGTTTTACACTGTCAGCATGGGGTATGCAGACCTGCAAGGAACTATTTATTCCCATAAGCCAAGACACAAGAGTAAACAGGGACTTTAATGACTGTTCACTTTTAAAATGGGTTCACCAGGTCAGATGAGATTCTATTAATGGCAGAGCATAAGCCATAGAGTTATTTGTGCTTATCAGCTGTCTGGGTAACCACTGAGTATTAACTGATAATCAATCAGATCATTCTAGCTCATTGGTATAGAATCATAGAATGGTTTGGGCTGGAAGGGACCTCCAAAGGTCATCTCGTCCAACCTCCCTGCAGTCAGCAGGGACATCCTCCACTAGAGCAGGTTGCTCAGAGCCTCACTGAGTCTGACCTTGAATATCTCCAGGGATGGGGCCTCAACTACCTCCCTGAGCAACCTGTTCCAGTGCCAGTGTTTCACCACCCTCATGCTAAAGAACTTGTTTCTAACATCCAGTCTAAATCTGCTCTGATTTCAAACCATTGCCCCCTTTCCTGTCACTGCAAACAGTCCCTCTGAAGCTTCTTGTGGCCCCCTTCGGGTACTGGAAAGCTGCTATTAGGTATCCTCAGAACCTTCTCTTCTCCAGGCTGAACCTGGAGCTCCCTCAGCTTGTCCTCATAGCAGAAGTGTTTCATTTTTGTGGCCATCCTCTGGACCTGTTCCATAAGGTTCATGTCCCTCCTGTGTTTAGGGCTCCAGAGCTGGACACAGCAGTCCAGGTTAGGTATATATGCACACTAGAAAAACCTGAATTAGTTCTACTTGATTTGCAGCTAACTAATTCACAACGTTTTTCCCCTCCTTGATTTTTAGTTTTGAATAGGAGTGAAACAAGTGCCTGATTGCCTTCCTGGAGTTAAAGAGACATTCAGCATCTTCATCTCAGATCAAAACCAGAGTTCAGTCTTACTCTCATCAAAAAGACAGCTGCCTGACTGCTTGATCCGTTTGCAGCTACTACTTCCATTCCAGGAAGAGCAGCAGCTGATTTTTTTCCAAGTGAAAATGGATTTGTTCACTCTTATTTTAATACCACACCAAAGACACGTCATTAGAGGCAGGGTAAGCAATCAATTAACCTTACAGAGTTAAAGAAATAAAAATGTTTGCCACATATACCTGTTCCACGCGCTTGTCAAAGCGCAACTTCCCCTCAGAAAAATGAGGTACAACTGAGCAGCATAAACGCTCTAACAGCGCTTTAGCAAACAAGGAGCTGTCAACTTCCAATAAGCTATTATTCACACCTCTTTAATCACTGCCACAGAGTCGATTATAAATAGCCTCATACATTTTTAAATAAGGTCATTCTGAAATGAAACAACAAAGAGGGTAGTAAATATTCCAGTACATAAGCAATTTAGATTCTACGGCGTCACAGAACTCTGCATTCTCAAATATTCAGTTTAAAGAAAGCCAACAAAACCGTTTATTAACTGGTGCAGTGTCAGATGTGCAATCTCTGAGAGATCAATAAACCAGCCCAATTATGTGATAGTTTGCAAACAGATCTGAAAGAAATGAAACTATTAAGACTCGCTTATAAACAATCCAGCTACAACAGCATTATTTACAGATCCGCGGTAATACAAATTAATACGACGAGTGCGCTGCAGGAGTAAATCTACTACACAAAGATTTCACATGAATATGAAACAGTCTTCCCGCGCTTTCCCAGAAACAGAACATAAACAACTTATGTAGAACCCTGATTCAGATGAGACCACATTCTTCTTACAGGGTTGGAGAAGCTCTGCTATGAGGCTAACCGTAATGGCAAACCCTAACCCTAACCCCCCAACCATAACCGTAACCCTAACACTAATCCAAATAGCTAACACTAATGGCTAACCCTAACCCTAACTCCGTAACACTAACCCTAAACCTAACCATAATGACTAACCCTCATGGCTAACCATAACCCTAACCATAAAGTCTAACTCTAAACCTAACCCCCTAACACTAACCCCCTACCCAAAGTCTAACCCCCTAACACTAACACTGACAATAACACTAACCCCCTAATGCTAACCCAAACCCTAACCCTAATAGCTAACTCTAATGGCTAACCCTAACCCTAATCCCCTAACACTAACGGTTAACCTAATGGCTAACCCTAACCCCCTAACCTTAACCGTAACCCTAACACTAATCCAAATAGCTAACACTAATAGCTAAACCTAACCCTAACTCCGTAACACCAACCCTAACCCTAATGACTAACCCTCATGGCTAACCCTAACCCCCTTACCCTAACCCCCTATACCTAACGGTTAAACATAATGGCTAACCCTAACCCTAACCCCCTAACCTTAACCATAACCCTAACACTAATCCAAATAGCTAACACTAATAGCTAAACCTAACCCTAACTCCGTAACACCAACCCTAACCCTAATGACTAACCCTCATGGCTAACCCTACCTAACCCCCTAACACTAACCCCCTACCCAAAGTCTAACCCCCTAACACTGACAATAACACTAACCCCCACTAGTGGGAGGTGCCCCTGCCTATGGCAGGGGGTTGGAACTAGATGATCTTTGAGGTCCCTTCCAACCTTACCATTCTATGATTCTACTTTTAAGATATTACGTAATTAGGAACTAATACAACAAAAAGAAGAAAAGAAGAACTTGTCTACTACACGTGCAATTGTTTTCTCTTCTCTTGCTCAGTTTTTCCCAGGAATACTTGGCAAAAGGTATGACAAAAAAATACTAATATCAAATGGGCACAAATCAGCTGAGGTGGAGTAAAAAAGCATGCTAGAAATCCTTACAATGATGTACAATTTTTCTCAGAAACATAATAATAATTGCAGGCGTTAACAGCAAGTTAAAGAAGTTAATTTAGCACTCCCAGAAAAATAAAGAATTAGAAGGAAAAACAAACCACAGGCAATTCCCATCACTGACTCCCTGCTGAGTTATTATTATGATAAGTGCTGGAAAGCTTCTTCCCACTACAACTTTTGTTTTTCTAATGTGATACTCATCTTTGCAGAGAGATATTTACCAAAATGATTAAAGACATTCCTACCAGTACCTTGTGTGGCATCTGCCCAAACAGTCCTTATGGCAGACAGTTTATTTCAAGAACTGAGTTTCATGAGTAGGGGATCCCAATACCACACACCCCTACACACAACCTTTCTGAGGCGTCTGACCCCATTAAAATTTAAGCCTTAATCGTTTTTAGATTGAGCTCAAACCATTTTAAGCCTGAGGTGAAATGTACTTAGCTCACAGCCTGCTGCATACCTGGTGCTTTATAAAAACCTCCACAGCTCACACAAGCAAACACACCTCCCTAAATCTTCCAGGCTAGACAGATACCATAGTATTACAGTGTGCTGTTTAAGTACTCATGCATCTGGACAGAAGAGCCTGAGTTCATTCTGCCCATATTCCACATCTGTGGCCATGGCCAGAAGTTGTATGCCCACTGCACCACGCTGTGCCCTTCTTGCCGTTTCGTATTCTCACCACAAAGCAAGAGAGACCTTCCAGGTAAAGGCATGCAGATCAAATAAGAACTTCTGAATTATCAAACCCTTTACCTACATCCACAAACACTCTAGAAATCAGTGTGCAGGTTCCAGTGGTGGTTTGTTCCTGGTCTTTTCCCACAGCAAGGCAGTACTGCAATGCTAGGCAGCCCTAACTGGTTTTCCACGTCCTAAATAAAGCACATTGCAACAGCTTATGCAGCGAAGGAATAAAACTGCAGCTGACCACAGCAAGATCTCCATAAAAGCAAGGCAGGACTTCAAGGACCAAACTTTACAATTTCACTAATACAGAGGTAGAAAAAGGTCCATGTGTCAACAGTATCTCAGTAAATGTTCAATTCTACATCAGGTATGTTACTTTTTCTTCTAGCTCAGTGGCATCTCAGCCACAACAGCCCTCACTGAACACTTCAAAAAAGGGAAGACAGCAACAAGAAGTTAGCAAATAGCTTACCCAGAAAAATACTCCTCCTTAACTTTCAGACTACCAAAGTCTGGCTTATGCCTCAAAGCTTTGCTTTCTTAGGTATATGCTCTCCCTCCAGCTTAAGCCCCACAATTGGTTTCTAACAGCTAGGAGAGTATTCCAGATAGCTGTAAACTTTATTAATTGCTCCCTTTTAAAAGCTATGTCAGGGAAATGGATGACTGACTGAATAGAAAGTGATTTTTTTTCCCCCTCAAAATAATAGGCACTACCTTTCATGCTTTAAGTGTGTCACCTTCTGTTGTTCTACATTCAATGATTAAGCACTCCTGATTTTTTTTCCACCTGTTCTGTAGAAGACACTTTTTCTATACTCCCATACTAACAAATTATTTTGGGTAATGACAAAGCCTCTTACATGCTGTTCATGGTATGCTCACAACCAGAGTTTTCTGGAAAAGACACAGAGCCAACTATCAGTGACTTTTTACTTGTAGGAGCATTTTGGGAGGGGGAGTTTCAAGTTCTTAATATTGATAGGACATTTTCACTGAACTATTTGCAACAGAAGAGGAACTTCTATCATTTGTGATAGAAGTAGGTTTGCAACCTGACAGCTGTGAGCAGACTAGTGTGCAGCAGTTTCACTGGTTATCACAGTATCACCAAGGTTGGAAGAGACCTCAAAGATCATCAAGTCCAACCTGTTACCACAGACCTCAAGACTAGACCATGGCACCAAGTGCCATGTCCAAACCCACCTTGAACACCTTCAGGGACAGTGACTCCACCACCTCCCTGGGCAGCCCATTCCAGCAGTCAACGACTCTCTCAGTGAAGAACTTTCTCCTCACCTCCAGCCTAAACTTCCCCTGGCGCAGCTTGAGACTGTGTCCTCTTCTTGTGGTGCTGGTTGCCTGAGAGAAGAAAGCAACCTCCTCTTGGCTACAACCACTCTTCAGGTAGTTGTAGACAGCAGTAAGGTCTCCCCTGAGCCTCCTCTTCTCCAGGCTAAACAATCCCAGCTTGCTCAGCCTCTCTTCATAGGACTTGTGCTGGAGGCCTCTCACCAGCCTCGTTGCCCTTAAGTCACAACAGTTTGTTTTCAGCTGTTTCACAACCTTGAAGGAGCCATGGAGAAATATTAGGTTCTGACAAAGAGAAGAAAGCATTTCCCACCACAGTAAGAAGAGGATAGTTTTGACCTACAAAGAACTGTGAAGGTTTTTCAGGACAAAGCTACTCAGCACTATCATCAGACACCAAGGAAGCTGCAGTCCCACAGTGACACTCCACAAGCAAGTATGAAAGGATTGTGCAGATGAAACTGGTCAAATCCCACGATCTTAGAGCACCAAGGAGGATGCTACCTTCTCCCAGCACCAAAACAAGCAAGTGCACACCAAAGTACAAAAGATGAGACCCAAGCCCAAGAAAAGGCAGTAAAGATATAAAACATACTAAAACGATACCTGCATTTGTGTTCATTTGTACCACAGGTGACCTCTATCAAGAGTAAAAAAAAAAGTAAGGATTATAAAATAGATAAAAGAATACACACATACACTTACAATCAGATATACACATATAAATAACCACAGTTATTTATCAAGTGCTTGACATCCTTGAACAGCATTGCAACCTGTCTGACAGTCAGCTACAGGGAATACAACATTATTGGAAATCTTGCAAGGGAGACCCTCCCCTCCATGTTGTCACATCTGTACTCTTATCTCTACTCTGATCAGAAGCAGGAGTGGAAAAGGGAACATGAAACAGAAAAGGTACAATTAGCTAAGACCCAAAAGAGTTAAAAAGAAGCCCAAGTCACACATGATAGAAGACAATTACTCAATAGGTTAGGAACACGACATGGCTAAGTGGAGGAGATCATGGTACATGTGCAGAAATGAAAGCAGAGCCGAGCTACACTTACGAGTTTAAACTGAAAGAAGGGAGACTGAAACTGGATGTTAGGAGGTAGTTCTTTGCAGTGAGGGTGGTGAGACACTGGCACAGGTTGCCCAGGGAGGTTGTGGCTGCTCCCTCCCTGGAGGTGTTCAACGCCAGGTTGCACAGGGCCTTGAGTGACCTGTTCTAGTGGCAGGTGTCCCTGCCTATGGCAGGGGGTTGGAACTGGATGATTCTTGAGGTCCCTTCCAAACTTACCATTCTATGATTCTATGTGAACTGTAAATAAGAAATCACAGAATGTAAGGGGTTGGAAGGGACCGCAAAAGATCATCCTGTCCAACCCTGCTGCCAGAGAGGAGAAGGCTGAGAGGGGACCTTATCAATGTCCACAAACATCTGAAGGGTGGTTGGTGGGAGGATGAAGCCAGGTCCCAACAGAAACACTGGGTGCAATACAGTCGGCAGGAGGATAAAGCCAGGTCCCAACAGAAACACTGGGTGCAATACAGTTGGCAGGAGGATGAAGCCAGGTCCCAACAGAAACACTGGGTGCAATACAGTTGGCAGGAGGATGAAGCCAGGTCCCAACAGAAACACTGGGTGCAATACAGCTGGCAGGAGCAGGAGGATGAAGCCAGGTCCCAACAGAAACACTGGCTACAATACAGCCAAGAGCTAACTGGTGTAGCACCTGAGGAAAGGGATCCTTCTAAAGCTCAGAGTATCACCTCTGCCACAAATCCATGTTTTCTGAAGTTTAATTTGCATGCTTGCAGTGTTCCCTACTCTAACTAAGAAGTGCTCAAATCCCCTCCTGGATTTAGAGTGTGCTTCTTCCTTTGCTTTACACCGACACCGCTGATGGCAGGTGACACCCCAGCGACAAGGGGCGCTTTATCAAGTCTCTCTCAACACAAATCAGAGCAAGCAGATGACACATTTATTTGGTGATGAGTTAAACTTGCCACTAGGTACAACAAATGTAAAAGGTGAACCTTTTACAGAACCCAGCCTTCGGTTCTGAACTCTGCTTATCACAGGCTAACGTGGGCTACTCGGAAGCCTTCCTGCACAACCGGCTGCAGCGTGGACACAGCAGCCCACGTTCAGCTGTCCTGTCACACGCAGTACGGCTGCTCTCGGCTTACCAGTGGGGAATTTCCAAGAGAATTTGTAGTTTATCCTGCTGAGCAAGGAATTAGAACGATGAAAAAAAAGGATCAGTGACAGAATGGCTTAATGTGGTTCTTGCCAATAATCTGAAAAGATGAGGCAGTTGTCAGAAAGTATCTCTGGGAAGGTCTGTTTTGCTTTCTGAAGTCATTCCGAATTAGCTACACACTGGTGCAGTTGGTAGCTGTGCTGAGAAGGAATATGACAGGAGAGGGTTTTTCCTACTTTAGATCTCACAGGTTATATATACCCAGGTCCACATTTCAATCATCCTCAGTGCCTAAGACAAAAATCCATCAAAGGACAATTGCCATATCCCGTTTTGAGTTTTCAAACTCATTATTAACACTGAACACAGACTGCAGAAAGCTTATTACTAGGAGGAAACGTCAATGAATTAGTACAATGTTTTGGAATTTGATATACAGCTTCCTGAAGCAAACCTGAACAACATCAGCAAGTGTTTTAGGATCCATACTACAAGAGGAACAACGTTTAAAGTAGTTCCCTTCAGATAGAGGCTCTCGCCTCTACGCCTACACCAGAGCTTCAATTAACCTAACCAAAAAACATTTCTGCTCTTTACACTTAATAAAATATTTCAGACAGCAAACCTGATCTTTCAAATAACCAATTACATTTAAAATTACTTCCTATGGGCAGAATTTCACAGGCTCCCTTCCCGTTAGACTCGGAAAGCAAAATGACAAACATTTACTTTCAGAACACTAAAAAGTGTCCGGGGAAAGATGATCTTCTAGATTAACTGTTACAAAATACAAAGTCTCCATTGATAATGACAAAGAAAAGCCTACTTTTACAAGGTAAGTGATAAAAAGTCTCTTCTCTTTCTAGCTAGTAAAGGAGAGCTTCACACAGCACCAGGGAGGTGAGGGGTGCAGAGACAGAACATGTTGTTCCTCAGACCTCTGCCAGCTTTAGGAAAGGTCAGAGCCTGGGGCTCCAGCTTCCCAGAGCTCCTGGCCTTCTGCTGACCACACAAGAACAAGAAATGAGAGTGGGAAGGAGTTAGGTCTCCCAGTTAAGTGAAGGGCTCAAGAAATCTCAGGACAGGTGGAGATGGCAGTTATCAGGACAGGTTTAGATAACAACAATAAATACACATCTACAGACCTTTTATGTCTACGTTATCAATTAGCAGCTCAGATTCTGTGTTGCACACATTTGGTAGCGTTGTCTGCATAGATTAAAAATTGTTCTATCCTTTTATTTCCTCCAGTGGAGCTTTGTCACAAAAGTATTTACATGGTAACCTCTCCTCCTTGAGGGTAGCGACCCCTAATCCGTGCAACAGAAAAAATTCCTTTAAAAATCTTCTCTAGCAGCAAATTTGGAGCAGTCATGTTTAAGCAAATGATAAATAAGCAAGTTTGAAGGTGAGAAAAAGTTTCTCATCACAAAAAGTTAACTCAAAAATTGAAACTAAGACTTGATCTTGGAGATTAGAAAAGAGGAAGTGAAAAGGTAAAGTTATTTTTTGCATCTTACCATGTGAAAATCAAAGTTTTTATTTAATAAATGCTTATACATTAACTTAGCTCCTCAAAAGAAAAAAAAAATCTAACTTAGCTTTAGAAAGTTTCTAAACCCAGATTGAGACCTCATTGCTGTCTACATCAACCTGAAGGGACACTCTGGAGAGGCTGCTACTTGTCTCTTCTCACAGGTAACTGGAGACAGAACGAGGGGGAATGGCCTCAAGCTGAGGCTGGGGAGGTTTAGACTGGACATGAGGAAAAAGTTTTTCACAGAGAGAGTGGTCAGAGACGTGGTGGAGTCACCCACCCTGGATGTCTTTAAGGCTCATTTGGATGTGGTGCTTAGGGATACAGTTTAAGGTGGACCTTGTAGAGTAAGGTTCTAGGTTGGACTTGGTGATCCTGAGGGCCCTGGGTGTTTCTGTGTGATTCTGTGATAAGAAATGCCACCAAATAAATTATTCCTCCAGAATCAGTGACAAGCAGTTAACAGACAACCAGCCAGAAGTGTGCCACCTGCAAGCTGTGCCAATTACATTGTTTCCAGTAATGTAATATCTTCTACACCCTAATCATTAGATTTTTCTTATTTAATCTAACTTCCAGCAGTATCTCAGTAACACATTTTAGTCATAAACCAGTGCCAACTTGATGCCTCAGCATCTATGCAGGAGTGCACAGCCTCTCTCTGCTGTGCAGCCCACCCACACAAGATGTGTGCACACACCTCCCTGTGAACTGAGGAAACAAATCATGGTAGCCCTTATGATTTCAATATCACAGGTAAAAAGACCAGAGAGCTACTTAAATTTTTATTCTCTCTGCACAAATCTGCTCTTCAGGTATGATAACAATCGCGATGCAGAGAGGAAGCAAACAAAGATGTTGGTCTTCATAGTGCTGGGTAAGAGCAAATCTGCACTGAGTGAGACAGAAATCACAGGCACACAGGATGTTAGGGGTTGGAAGGGACCCAAAGAGATCACCGAGTCCAACCCCCCCTGCTAGAGCAGGGCCAGACAATCTAGCTCAGGGCACACAGGCACACATCACAGAATAGAACTGGAATCACCAAATTGATCAGGGTTGGAAGGGACCACAAGGATCATCTAGTTCCAACTCGCCTGCCATGGGCAGGGACACCCTACCCTAGATCAGACAGGCCTTGAAATTCTGCAGAGAAGGAGACTCCACAATCCTCCTGAGCAGCCTGTGCCAGTGCTCTGGGACCCTGACAGTAAAGAAGTTCCCCCTTGTGTTGAGGTAGAACCTCCTGTGCTGCAGCTTCCATCCATTGCTCCTTGTCCTATCCCAGGAAGCAAGTGAGCAGAGCCTGTCCTCACGCCCCAACCCCCAGTGCTCAGATAGTTATAAACATTGATTAAATCCCTTCTCAGCCTTCTCTTCTTCAGACTAAGCAACCTCAGGTCCCTCAGCCTCTCCTCATCAGGCAGTGTTCCACCCCCCTAATCATACTCACAGCCTTCCCTTGGACTCTCTGGAGCAGATCCTGTCCTTTCAACAATGAGAACAGTTTTCTGCACCAAGTAAAGAAGGAACAGAAATGCCAAATTATCAGCAAGTGCATGACTAAAATAAGAAATTTCAGAAGGAGACGGAGTTGTCTGAAATTTTGGAAGCTAATGATAGTTGGCAGCTTAAAACAAAATGAAAACTCATGGTATTAAATATTTGTTAGTATCAGAAGAAAAAAAAATTGTCATATCTGGAAAGGTGTCTTCTGATTCTGACACTAATTCTGCTCTAAGTGTCAAACCGAAAAGAGATGTGGGCAGGCATGACTGCTAGCTTTGAAATGAAACCCAGAAAATCATGCACGTGAAAGGTGAAGAAAGCTAAAGCAGGCCTAAGTTTTGGGTTGTTTTGACATTTGTTTGTTCTCAGAATTGGTAAGGTTGGAAGGGACCACAAGGATCACCTAGTTCCAACCCCCCTGCCATAGGCAGGGACACCTCATACTATATCAGGATGTCCAGAGCCTCATCCAGCCTGGCCTTAAACATCTCCAGGGATGAGGCTTCCACCACCTCCCTGGGGAACTTGTTCCAGTGTCTCATCACCCTCATGGTGAAGAACTTCCTAACATCCAATCTCAATCTCCCTTTGTCTATCCTGGATCCATTCCCCTGGTCCTTTCGCTGCCCAACACCCAACACCTCCCCAGCTTCCCTGCAGGACCCCTTCAGATACTGATAAGGTCTCCTCAGATGCTGCTTCTCTCCAAACTGAAGAGCCTTAACTTTCCCAGCCTGTCTTCACAGGAGAGGAGCTCCAGCCCTCTGACCATCCACATGGCCCTTCTCTGGACACATTCCAGCAAGTCCAGATCTTTCCTATAATAGGGGCTCCAGAACTGGATACAGTTTTGATGTTCTGATGGTTTTTGCTTTGGGTTGGGTTTTTTGTTTGTTTGAAGACTTTAAATTTACCTTAAGGATTTTTTTCTTTAGGTCAGTGTTTCATTTCCCTGCTTTAGTTAAGATCTCTTTTAGAAGTTGATATTTTGAGGTTTACCTGCAGGACAGATGAAAGGACTCTTTCATTAAAAGAAAACTCCACTGCCACAAGTGTAGATTTCTGGAGTGAATTTGATAGAAACATGAGGATTAGAATGAGTAAAGCTGTTAGTTCTTATTTCACAGAGCAATAACATATTTTTTAGAGGGAAGATGTATTTACAAACTTAAATTAATGATCCAGCCATCTGCATCCTCATAGAATGGAAGGGTGGAAGCTGCTGGCAGGCAGCATCTGCGTGGCACACGACACATCAACCTCCTGACTAACACAGTGCAGGGATTAATCTGAAAAGCATCGAGGCTTATAGAAGAGATAAGAGCAGGCTCAGCCTATAAAAATAACTCAGTATAGATTACATTAAAAAAAAACCAACCCACATAATCTGGAGTTAAAAGAGATTGCTTAGAGGAAAATAATGGCTCCATCTGCAGTGTCAGGTTGAGTCCCTATGATGTTTCACTACTGAGTTTTCACTTAGGTGATCACCTGCTGCTTCTCCACATGACTTCTGTCTCTCACTGCACAAGACAAGCAAGGATGTTTCACTAGGCAGGCAGATTTCACCTGCACAGGCATCCCTGAGTGATCACTCCAAAATTTTTTGCATTCCTTCTTTGTATTCATGCACTTAAACACCTTCGCAACATCACTTTGACAATAGGAAGACTTTAGTCATAGAATCATAGAATGGGAAGGTTGGAAGGGACCTCAAAGCTCAGCCAGTTCCAACCCCCTGCCATAGCCAGGGACACTTCCCACTAGTACAGGTCAGTCAAGGCCTCGTCCAACCTAGCCTTGAACACCTCCAGGAAGGTTGTGGAGCACAGAATCACCAAATGTGATCAAAGATCACATTTGGTGATTCTGTGCTCCACAACCTCCCTGGGCAACCTCTGCCAATGTCTCACCACCCTCACTGTAAGAACTTCCTCCTAACATCCAGTTTAAATCTTCCCTCTGCCAGCTTAAACCCACAGTCCACCTGACCGAGACCATATTAAAATCCTAACCCATGCACACACAGTTGCTTAATCATTTCAAACTTCAAGCACTTCAGTCCAAGTTTTTTGAAAGGATTTCTCATTTTGACAGCCATGTGTATGTGCAGCTGAGAACTTCAACACTTGAACACTTCAGTGCTTCTACTGAAGCAACCTGAGCTGCAGCTACAGAATAAGAGCAAACTCTGTTCACTGACCGCTGAACGAGGAACAGATGTGACAGAAAGTAAAGAGCTATAATTAAAGACCATTGTAACCACTACTGTTCCAAGTATGGAGAGGCCATGCTTCACCTTTTTCATTTGCTGGTGGCTAGGATGACCTCTCAGACCTTGGCTGCTCTGTGCAATGCCTGCAATAGCTCAGTCTTGCACCTTTACTTGCCTCTCAACACTGCAAATAACACTGAGAAATTTATTTGGCTTTCAAGAGTTTTCAGAGACCTGAAGTAACTTTGCACTGATATCTTCAAAATATGCTATTAATTAAAATCTCAAGATAGATGTGAATGAAAGCAGAATTCTGAAAGACAAAGCTTTCTCTGCACAGGATTCTTTGCAACCTTCAAAGCCTCTGCACAAATTCATGCCTGTCAGGTCCAACCAAGCTTGGCTGATAGCAGCCCTGGCAAGGGATTGCAGCCTGCTCCTGGATTGTTTCCTGAGAGCCTTCTCTTCCCCATCAGTCAGTTTGCAAGTCTCCTCTTTACAGTTCCCTTTCATTTGACCCACAAAATTCAAAGAGGTCAATGTGGTATCAAAGTAATGCAAGAGGCACAGAGAATTTAATATTCCATTTTAAAAGCCTTTTCTCAGTGCAAGCATCATTGGGCAGAATCAAAGTTTCGTGGGCAGTTTTTCTGCAAATTAAAAAGCCTTTATTGCTTTATTATTTTTCTTTTAGATGATATCCCAAGATTATAAGCAGTTAAGGAAATCATGTTAAATGGAACTAGACTAGGCTCTGAAGGTCAGCTGCAAAATCCTGCTGAGCAGAGTGGTTTTTCTCAGCCACGGATTCAATTTGGGTGATACAAAAACCACCTACAAATGATCATTTTGGGGACTCTTGTAATTACAAGAGCTATTAGGATTAAGGCTTCGAGGGGACCTGATAGTAGCCTTCCAGTATCTGAAGGGGGCCTACAGGAAGGCTGGGGAAGGATTATTTACAAGGTCCTGCAATGACAGGACAAGGGGCAATGGGCTTAAACTGGCAGAGGGGAGATTTAGACTAGATGTTAGGAGGAAGTTCTTTACAGTAAGGGTGGTGAGGCACTGGAACAGGTTGCCCAGGGAGGTTGTGGATGCTCCCTCCCTGGATGTGTTCAAGGCCAGATTGGATGAGGCCTTGAGTAACCTCTACTAGTGGGAGGTGTCCCTGCCTATGGCAGGGGGTTGGAACTAGATGATCCTTGAGGTCCCTTCCAACCTTACTATTCTATGATTCTATGATTCTATGATTAGCAGCAAAACATTTGTATAACTATTTAAAGGTGGAATACACTTCATTTAACAACTGTCTGATAACTAAACCTTAACAATACATACTTATGAACTGTACTTGAGGGCCCTGAATTTCAAATGCAGCATCCTCACGGCTACCTTACTAGCCATAATAGAACCTTCTTTCCTGACCTTGAGTCTGCCACCCTTTTGTAATCCTTTTCACAGCAGCATGGTATTGAATATCATCACCAGACTCAACTCAACCCATGACATTCTAAAGGCTCTTTTCCAGTTAAGAATCAAATGAAAATCCTTAATGAAATCTTAAAAAGAAATGTTGCGTTCACAGCTTAAGACAAATCATTTGCTCCAATTTCACTTCAAACTTTGCAGCTCTGGTGCAAACAGGAATTTTGTCATGCACACTAAGGTGGAAACACAGCACAAACTCCAGTGTGAACGCAGAAGTTTTTCCAAAGCAATAAGCAACCAAATAAAAGGAAAAAAAAAATAAAAATGTTACAAGTGTTACCCAAGTGCTGCATGTATTTAATACATATTTCAAACCATTACTCAGATGTCAGTTCTAAGATGAAGTCTGAGAGTCTGAAGCTGCTCTTGGAGAAAAAGCTAGAGAAGCAGATAGTTAAGAATGGGAAAGAAAAGCACAGAGGAGGGCAGTGTAGACTTTTGTCAATTAACACTCTAGAAGATAAGGAAATATTTACAGCTATTTTTAGCCACTGCTTCCTGCTGTTTTCCAGACTTAGAGTG
The DNA here is from genome assembly GCA_013396675.1 of Eubucco bourcierii. Classification (NCBI taxonomy): domain Eukaryota; kingdom Metazoa; phylum Chordata; class Aves; order Piciformes; family Ramphastidae; genus Eubucco; species Eubucco bourcierii. The sequence goes on along the minus strand of VWZE01009091.1, from coordinate 321,898 downwards.
TTTAAATCAAAGTGCCATGCACAGGTAAAGCTGCAACTGTGACAATTTTCACAAGCTGAAGCTGTTCCAAGGAAAGGGATAAAAAAACCCAAAACCCAAATAAATCAAACACTAACTCCTCTTACCTAAGTGATCTGTGCCATATCAGCTCATGATAGCCAGGAAGGATCTCAAAGGGTCACTTTTTTAGTGCTGCAATGTAAAACTAAATGCTGAAAAGCAGGGGAAAGAGTATCAATAACTTGATTGAAGAAGGTTAAAGGTTAAGAGCTAACAAAAAAAAAAAGGCATTGCTAAAAAAAAAAAAAATTAGCACATTTTTCAAGCAGAACAGATCAAGTTCACTACTTGCCACATTACCTACTTAAAAATGCTTTATATTTTGTCCAAGGAAGCACACAGAAATATATTCCATTTCAGTTTTACAGGTGTTCCTAATTTAAAACAGCAAGAAAACAATCAACTGGCAAAATCAAGGAACTGATTTTCTCAAGACTGTTTGTTATTTCAGTTGTCACATCCAATTCCAGCTCATGTGTCATGCTAGGAAATCTTAAGTTACTACCATTAAGATTTTTTTTTCCTCCCAGATTCACTGCAACATTTTTTGGTACAGTCTTAAGAAAGAAGTAGAGAAATCTAGAAAATAAATTTAGAAGAATTCTTACATAAAGACCAAAGATACCTAGAAAAAGGTCACTTCGGTAACCTTTTGTAATGGCACAGGTTACTGTTTGGTTTTGGGTTTTTTTTCCCCTCTGTGTCACAGGAGGAAGGTTGTACTTACTGAAGTTAGGTATTTAAACCTTTAGACTGGATGTTAGGAGGAAGTTCTTTACAGTGAGGGTGGTGAGACACTGGCACAGGTTGCCCAGGGAGGTTGTGGCTGCTCCCTCCCTGGAGGTGTTCAAGGCCAGGTTGGAGGAGGCCTTGAGTGAGCTGTGCTAGTGGGAGATGTCCCTGCCTATGGCAGGGGGTTGGAACTGGATGATCCTTGAGGTCCCTTCCAACCTTACATTCTATGATTCTATGATAAGCCATAATCATAATGAAATTATACACACACTTACAGATTCACAGATTGCACTGGGTTGGAAGGGATCCTCTAAGGTCATCTTGTCCAGCCCCCCTGCAGTCAGCAGGGACAGCTCCAACTAGATCAGGCTGCCCAGGGCCACATCCAGTCTGACTGAATGTCTCCAGGGATGGGACCCCAACCACATCCCTGGGCAGCCTGTTCTGGTGTTTCACCACTCTCATTGTAAAGAACTTCTTCCTTATGTCCAATCTAAATCTACCCTGCTCCAGTTTCAAGCCACTGCCTCTGACCCCATTGCTATAAGTCCCTCTAAACAGTCCTTCTCCACCCTTCCTGTAGGTCTCCTTCAGATAGTGAAGTGCAGCATATCCCTGTGCTTAAGGAGAAAAACTAAATGAGCTGCCCAGAGAGGTGGTTGAGTCACCAACCCTGGATGTGTTTAAGGGTGGTTTGGATGTGGTGCTTGGGGACATGGTTTAAAGGCGAATCTTGTAGAGTAGGGTTCTAGGACGGACTTGGTGAACCTGAGGGTCTCTTCCAACCTGGATGAGGTTTCTGTGATTCTGCAAAAAGCAGCACACAGAAATGCTAAAGCAGCTGGAGATATAGTGAAAGCTGGGTAAAAGCAAGTGAAATTCCACCAAAGACACATAGAAACACCACATCAAATGCCCTTCGGGTGCTGCTACAGGCTGTTTGGTAAAGAGCAAAACTATGCTCATCAAGTTTCTAAAACAGAAGGGGAAATGTGGAAATCAGCTTTCAAACACCCACGGCAGAACAGAAAGTGAAAGTCTTTGTGAGCATTCACATCTTCAGTGCCTGATTTGCTGAGAATGCTTTCAGTGCATTTTGTAACAGCTGTTAAACGTTGACAGAGCTCTAAGTGCTGAGCTAAACAACTACGAAACAGGTGAGAGCTCAGGTAGAAATATTAGTTGTCATCCACTGAAAACACAGCAAGTGCCTTCTCAGGCACTGCTCTACCAAACAGCTGGTAACTATAGCAAACACTGTTAGTTTGACACTGCAAAAATCATAGAATGGTAAGGTTGGAAGGGACCTCAAGGATCATCTAGTTCCAACCCCCTGCCATAGGCAGGGACACCTCCCACTAGTACAGGTCTCAAGGCCTCATCCAACCTGGCCTCGAACACCTCCAGGGAGGGAGCAGCCACAGCATCCCTGGGCAACCTGTGCCAGTGTCTCACCACCCTCACTGTAAAGGACTTCCTCCTAACATCCAGTCTAAATCTCCCCTCTGACAGCCAAAGAATCCCAGAATGGTACAGGGTGGAAGGGACCTATGGGCAAACCCCAAGCTGCTAGAAAGAGTGAAATGCAGAGAGAAAGTCAGAAGAAGGTCTAACTAGAAAGGTAACACTTTCACAGAAGGATGATGAGAAAACTTGACAGAGTGACATAATGCAGCATACTAGATCATACAGAAGGCATTCCATAGAGCAGAGAGACAGAAATCCTTCTAGTTTGACTTTTAATGAGGGCAGAGATTTTGATTCAGGAGGTTACTGTTCAGTTTGGATGGTTTGCTGTTCTTTTTTCATGCTGCTCCCTTAGCATCTGCCATTAGTCCCTATCTTTCAGGTTTTTCTCCATCTGTGGTTGAGTGTGAGCCTCGTCCTGGCAAAATCAAACAGCCAGCTGTTGCAAAAGAATAAGAAGTTAAATAATCAGCAAGGTTTGGAGGCTGAAATATGAACTGGAAGGACAGACCAAGCAGAGCATCCCCACATATGCCCAATGAGCCTTGAAAGCGTCCAAGGAGATGGTGGATACTGCCCAGTGGTACCCCACCCACAAATGAGAGTCCAGGAGGACTGAGACAGGAGATTGCAAGATGCAAAGCACCCCTCAACCTCTGCAGCAGAGGGAGATGCAGCAGGTGGGCTAGACAAGCAGCGTGAAATCCAGCCAGGTAAGTTAAATAGAGTCCATAAGTTCTCTAGGCTTGGCTACCTGTCAGAACCAGCACACGGTAAGAGGGCCTGCAGGTCTGCATGCTGGGATGGGGATGGAGCAGCAGCATCTCAGCAAACTTTACACCCACTCTCCTGATGACCAGGTAGGGTTCAGTTGTTCTGAGAAGCAATCAGGTTCTAAAGTGGTTTTGGTGGAAGCCTAGAAGCTCAGTATACTCTTGGAAAAAGACCTTTTGATACAAGGATAGAGAACTGCTGGTCATACTGGAGCCCTTAGACAGGCCAGAGGAAAGCTCATGCCGTAACATTCCATGCAGGAAAGCCTTCACCACAGAGGAATCTCTCTGAAGCCTGGAAACAGAAGGTGTGAACCTGAATGCAGATGCAGATCAGGTCCCATTCCTACCTCAAAAACCATACGGAGAACCAGTACAGGATACTCACGAGCTAGATCTGCAGCCAGACTCAGTGCAGCCAGCCCTTATAATCACGTCCCAAGACTGGGTGTTGCAGAAAATGAGGCAACATCTTTGATGAGTAATTTTTCTCTGAGATGACACTAGAAATCCCAATCACAGACCACACGTTCCCAGTTTGCCTCTGGTTGATTTACACACTCTCACCACTGAGGGTGGAAGAACAAAGGGACAGCTGAGGTCAAGAGGCAGAAAGAAGCTCTAATTATCTTGTCATCACGGCTGAGGGATAGCTCCCTCTTCTAACAGACCAGAGAGGAACCCAGGCTGTTGTTGTTATTCCAAGAGTGCTGTTTAAAATTATGCAGGCTAGAATGGCAATTAAAGATTGTTCAATCCTCAAGCTGCCATTAGGAGACCATATTTTCACTTGCCAATATTCTTAAGACTTTTGGCACATAATCTAATCTGAGGCAAACGTGGAGCTTACCTGTTACACAACAGCTCCAACCATGTCAAGAGACTTCAATAAAAAAAAATAAATCCCAAAATCTTAGCAAAATGCATGTGCACACAAAGAGAAACCTCCTCTTTGTGCATACTGGCATGTGTTTAACAATGTGAAATTCATAGGGTTGGAATGTGTCTTTTACTAGTTGTGTCCCCCAGAGATGGATTAAAATTCATCTTTAATGCACAGGGGGCACAGGCAACAAGTAACACCAAAAAAGCTGAGATCCACAACAGCACACAGCAAACCTCAGTAGATTTCTTCAACTTTATTACCTCAGATTTCTAAGCACTGTGGACATCCCCCTCAGTATTTTTAGTCATCTCCATGCTCCATTTTCACCAGAAGAGAAGTTTCCAAGTTGAAGCACCTAAATGGTTTTATATAGTACACAGACACAGCGTCTGCAGTCCACTGACATTATCTGGAAGAGTACTGCCACAGTGGCACTAGGGAAAGTTTTACAATCCAGCTTTAACAAACATGACCACAGGCATAAAGTTGGTCTTTTTAGAAATGGATTTTCCCCACAGTTTCAGCCCTTTAGTTAGGTAAGCACTGAAAACACAACCCAGAAGCCAGAAAGTTTCTCCTGTGCTTTCAACTACTCTGTGCTGACACCTAGGCAACATGGAAAGGAAAATGTGACTGGAATACAAAGAGTATGAATGAAGCAAGGGAAAGGGAAAAAGTAGATTGTAACAGATCTGGTGAGTGGGAAGCTGCAGGAAGCTGGCAAGTGAAGATTTGAGCCTACTTGGCAGGGCCAGTGGGAACTAGTGGGAGGGTCAGTGGAAAGCCAAATCATTTGGGCAAAGAGGATGGGAGACAGAGAAGGTGATTGACTAAATGTCAGTAAGAAAAATGGTAAAGAACTAACAGACGAAGAGTGAGAACAGGGAAGCTGAAAAGGTGGGGAAATTCTGGGAACAGAAGGAAAGGCACAAGCATGCACAATTACCAGAGCTGGGAAACTGGGAACACTAGGAAAGGGACACAGAGACACTGGTGCTGAAGGTAGCAGGAAGGCAGCATTCAGGTAGCTCACTTCCAGTTCCCCTGATAGACACAGCAGACATGAGGGCACAACAAGATGGAACAGAGATCAAAAAGGGAGGAAATGTTTTAAAGAAAAAAAGTAACCTTCAAGGAATGAAACCAAGAATGGTAGTCAGGAAAAAAGGAAAAGGGAACCAGGTAATCTTCCATAAAGATAGTGATACAGACAGTGTGATTGATATAGGAACACTGATGTTGAGTATCATGAACAAGATTAGGACAAGCACCCAAACATGGAGCAGAGGTAGGAGGGATGAAGGCAACAGAGGAGAAATTTTCATAGTCAGAGCTGCAGGAGAAGTAAAAGCATCTGTGCCTTTAGAATGACTTCTTCAAATCTTCTACTGGAATGTATAAATTCTCTTTCTTCTCTTAGTAAACACCACACAGCTTGCTAGCAAAACCTGCCTTCTGCTCCAGGGTGGTCAAGACAACCAGCAGCAACAGCTCAAGCACTGCCATTCCTTGTGGAATTTAAGAGTTTACAACCTGCTGATAAGCTGGATCCAGGCTGACAGAATGAAACTGAAAGTGAAAAGGCATCGGCCCAGACTGCTCAATTCTACTTCTCCCACTCTGCATCAAGATAAAATAATGTGAAGCCATTATTTATGTGGTCCTTGCCACCAAAACTGTGTTACTATTCAGTGTAGAGGCTGCACCTCCACTGGGCAAGAGTGAGAATCTGTACGTGGTGTTGGCATCGCTGGCTCAGTTACTGCAGCATTTGCAAAGTTGTGAATGACACAAGGACTGCAGTCTGGCAGGCTCTGAGCTGATACAACCACATGCTATTCCTGTCTGTGCTACAGAGCCCCTGCTAACACCAACCAGGCCATTCCAATCTCATTTCTTACAGCTCCTTTCTCACTTTTTCAGCTATCCAGCTTAATTTGCTTCTAAAGCAAACAGCTCCTAAATCATCAGCTGTGGCTAGAGCCGGCAGGAGCTGTTCTTGGTATTACACAGGATTCCTGTGCTTCACTCAGAAGTTAAGCAGGTCTAAGCACTGAGGTAATTGAGAATGCAAAAAGTCACCCCAAATTGATGAAGAACCTTCCCTTTGCAATCCTGCCTGAAAGCAGCTCTATGAAACATTTCCCTTGTGAGGACAGGCTGAGGGAGCTGGAGCTCTTTGGCTTGGAGAAGAGGAGCCTGAGAGGTGACCTCATTCACATGGATAAAGATGTGAAGGGCAGTGTTGGGAGGATGGAGCCAACACTGTATGTGATAGCACAAGAGGGAATGGGTGCAAGATGGAGGCTCCACAGGAACAGAAGAAAAACTTTTTCCACTGTGAGGGTGGCAGAGCACTGAAATAGGCTGCCCAGAGAGGCTGTGGAGTCTCCTCCCCTGGAGATACTCAAAACCTGCCTGGACATGTTCCTGTGTGACCTACTCTAGGTGATTCTGCTCAGGCAGGAGGGTTGGACTGGATGATCTTTTGAGGTCCCTTCCAACCCCTAACATTCTGTGAAATGAGACAACAATTACAGAGCCTTACAAACATCCACTTACAGGTGACTTTTACTTCAGAGGAGTGCTATAGTAAGACACAAAGCAACAAAGGGAACAATAAGGTAGGAAACCATTGTGAGTAGCCTGCTATTAAATACATAGCACACATCTGCACTAAAACTGCAGTTCTGTGGAAAAAAAAAAAAAGCCATCAGTGATGAGGAAGTGAACTGCAATTACCCATACAAGTACATGCACACACATTCACTGAAGATTATTCATATCTGTGTTTGGAGAAGACAAAGAGAACAGAGGGAGAAGCACTGAGACCCAAATTAACTGTGTTTTGCCATTTTTTAACCTCGGAACGCTCACTTAAAAGGCAAAGAAGACATTTAACCATGTAGATCAAGAAGAATGGGAAGTTACAGGGATTTCACTTTTCCTGTTTTTAATAGAAGATGGCTCCCAAGCCCTAGAATACAATCTCCAGGTACTGCATTTGCTGCTGTGTTTCTTTCAAAGCGAGTTACATTTGACAAGATTTGGATATCAACAATTAATTAAACCCAAAGCGGTAAACTACGTTTGCAGCCCACTTAAAATATTAAAAGACTCTTTTGCTTTTTAGTTTAATAGCAAAATTGCCAGGAGAAAGACAGCAGTGTTTAAAAGCAATCCTCTTCTGGTCAGCTGCAAGTGTCTGTTTCTTGGTTAGACTACCCAAAGACCTGGTAAAGGCTGAGAAGGAACTAATGGTTTGCAATGGTAGGAGAAGCACCTCTCCTATGGAGACAGGCTGAAAGAAAGAATTGGGGCTGTTCAGCCTAGAGAAGACTCCAGGGAGACCACACAGCTACATTTCAATATGTGAAGGAGACCTACAGGAAGGCTAGGAAGGGCCTGTAGTGATAGGGTGAGGGCAATGGCTTGAAACTGGAGCAGGGGGGATTTAGGTTGGACATCAAGAGGAAGTTTATCACAACGAGAGCAGTGAACACTGAAACAGGATGCCCAGGGATATGGTCAAAGCATCATCTCTGCAGACATTCAAGATCACACTCAATGTGGCAGCTTGATGTAGTTGGAGGTGTCCCTGTTGACTGCAGGAGAGTTGAACAAGATGCCCTTTAAGAGTCCCTTCCAACCCAATGCAATCTGTGAACCTATAATACCATGCAATTAGGTAGGTCAGCTCCTCTACCTCTACACCATGAATAAAGAGCGGGTGATGGTGACTCACTTCAGAGGTATATCAAAGGCATGACTAAGGATGAATCTTCCTGCAAAATATAGTAACCCTTTGTCCAAAATAAACTTCTAAACCTGTCAATCATTTCCAGAGAATAAATATAAATTAACAGCATTGCTGACACATTCTCTCCTTTGCTACACATATTCTCTCGAGCTGTACTGGAAAAGCTTGGTCTTAAAGGCTTGAACCAAAAAGAAACCCAGAGAAAGATTGCAATCCAACATACAGTGCATATTTAAAGTGGGTGTGCTTCATTGGAAACAAAATTTTCCATTCCTGCAGCTAAAGACTGGAAGAGGGAATATATTTTAAAAGAAGTCTTCTCTCGTAAGAGGCAACAGAAAAGGGAATGTTGGGGAGTGGTAAGCCTCTTGAAAAAAGAAAGAATTTGCAGCCACTACATGGACTCTCTAGAGTCTGCACCACTCTGCTTCAGATGGAGCATTGCTAAAATCCAACTATTCCCATTTTTAATGTTATTTGTAGTCTCAAGGGGAAAATTTGCTTTGACAGTGAATTAATCTGTTCTTTTGGTTCTTCTTACAAAAAAACCCCAAAAAAACCACAAACCCAAAACCCCCAAAAACTAATTCTGTGGCAGCAGTAATTATGTAGAACAACTACACTGCAAGATTTTTCTTCCTTCTTACATTACACTTGTCACTTAGATTGTGGGTTGTTTTTTTTTTTTTCCTTTTATTGTTCTTCCCTGTTCTGCTCTGGGTTTGTATCATACTCATTCTAAATTAGATTATGCTGGTTAGAGACTTGATGAAATGTTGTTATTTTCCCTTTATATAATTTGGTAAATACAATAACCTGATACATAATGAACTATAAACCCCTTTCCAGTGTGCCAGTATAACAGTTTTGGTTAAATTTCATGGTGTGTTATGGTTTCCCTACCCTTAGGGATGGAGAGACTAATTATAGCTGTAGTAAGCAAAACCATTTGCCCCAAATGAATGCTTAAAATATAAACCAAGACTCTAAGAGAAATCAGGTTTTCTACCAGAAGTTTTACCATGTCTCATTCCAATTCCCTTTGTCCAGTTCTCACTTTCCATGTGTGATGGTTTGGGAGTTCCCTGCCCCCCACACTATGAAAATCCCCCAGACTAGACTCATCTGGCTGGAAGTTAAGGACTGAAGCTCTATTCACAGTTTAGCACAATGTACAAGCAGAGATATACACAATAGACAGGAACAGTTACAGAAATATACAAGTTAAAGGCAATACAGAAACACAATTCCCTTCCCAGAAACCAGAGTCCCCAGGAGGGGCTCCCAACCACCCTTCCACCTTCTTTCCACCCCTCTACCTTACCCCAGGGTCTGCCTTACGTGCAAGGTGAGTTTGGAGGATGGGCAAGGGGGGTTAGAAGCAGAGTGGTTAGTTAAGTTACTCAGCAGAGAGGTCAGCAGACACAGCAGCTCCTAGAGAGACCGAGAGTTATCTATGCTTGTGTCTCAGCAAGCCTGAGTGAAGCAGACATCACCACTGTTTGCTTTTCATAGCCTATCATCTAATTTTTTTTCATTAAAATATTCAAATTAGCCTCAAATCAGCAGACCATGCTTAGGAAATCTGTCTTAATGACACACATCACCTCCAAAAACCTATCCACAGAAACCCAACTCCCAAAAAACTACAATACTGTACCTGATACACAAAAGGAGGAGAATCAGTTAAGAGTTTGTAGATCAGGACAGAGACTGAAAGTCTGTTGTCAGTAAGTTCATCACCATGAGGGTGGTGAGACACTGGAACAGGTTGCCCAGGGAGGTGGTGGAAGCCTCATTCCTGGAAGTTTTTAAGGCCAGGTTGGATGTGGCTCTAGTAGGATCTAGTGTGAGGTGTCCCTCCCCACAGTAGGGAGACTGGAGCTGGATGATCCTTGAGGTCTCTTCCAGCCCTGACAATTCTATGATTCTAACTTCTGACAGGCTTTTAAGTATAGAATTTAGCATTATTAAAAGCCATCACTAGGCAAGAATTTAGCACCCAGGAGTAAACATTACAGGCAGCTTTTTTTTTATGTTAAGAAAGGCAAGGTAATAGAATCTGATGATAGATATTAACTGCCTCAGCTGGACTGTATTGTTTTGTTTTATTCATTGGAGTGTATATTTTGATACCTATTTCTATTCAAACAGAGAGATATTTAGCAATACTTCACCTGCTGCCATGAACACCCAGTCTCTGCTAATTGTTTCTTGAACACTCTTGTTTCCTATCTAAACACCTGGAAGCCATCAATGTGGCAGAACTGTGCAAAACTCCCTTTCATCTTTAATCTAGAAGCAAGAAGGAAATAACAACACTGGGGTTAAAATCAAAACTGTTAGCTATCAGGACTTGCTGTGGTTTAATTGAAAGGAGGAGGAGAAAGAATGATGCTTTTTCAGGGCTCAGAGTTTTTCCCCTTTCACCTTGGGTGGAAGAAATGCAGAGATCTCTTGCATTAACTAAAGCAGGAACTGGACATTTTATTAAACTGCTTGACAAAGATTTAAAACCAAGTGAATAATAGAAAAGTATTTTACAACTTGAGATTATGAAGTTTCATTATGGGAAGAAGGAATGGCAGGGGAGAGGGTAGGAAATAAAATCAGCAAATAAGGGTAGCATTTGGCTAAGGGAACCAAAACCCATTTAGATGCTGCAGTGGCATCTAAGTGAGTAACAGGGTTTTTGATGGGTTAGCATTCTTTACCTATAAGATATAGTAAGTCCCTTCTTCCACCTGACCTTGCTGATTTCCTTTGAGTTGTCTTGTTTTAACTTTCCACAGCCTCTGCACAAACGAGCATGTGGAAGAGCTATGTAGGTCACTGAAACATACTGATCTGTAACTCCAGTACTTAGAGTTCAGTACTTTCAAGTACTGATTTTTTTTTTCTTTTTTTACTTTGCTTTAATAATAAAAGATGCAGAACAATGCTGAGAACAAAATCTATTCATGCTCATATTACACACAGGTATCAACAATCCAAATATGAGTACTATGCATAAACAAGACATTCTCTTAAGAGTCTATTTACTTGCTGCCTGTAACTCACATTAAGACATAATTCAAAAGGAAAACAGACTACACAAAGTAGTTTAAAGCAGATCACACCTGCAGGGCTCTACATGCAGAACCCAAAACTGCAATACTTATGTTTTAGAGAAATTCAGAGGAAGCATCACCTGTCAGCTGCCAGTTGCAACATGCCAATCACTACTCCTGACAGCAGATAGTGGCCTCAGTAGCTTAGCTCTTCACATTCTATCACACAATGTCACATGCATTTCCAGGGGGCTGAAGTCTTTATTTCAAGACTGTCTTACTTTAAAATATTTTAATATTAAAGCTCAGTGAGGGGTTTAGTGCTTTTCCAATTTGACTACTGCAGGTTGCTTAATTATCTGGGATAAACAACATCTGCCAAAAGAATTGTCTTATACTTTATAAACACCATTGCTGCAGTTGAGAATTCTCAAGTTTTTCACATTGCTGTCACATTTAAACATGTAAAACAAACCCATCACTGAAGTTCTCATAAGCAGTATTCAGCATAAGAGATCCAGACTACTTGTTTAAAGTAACAGGTGAGACAATTTTTACTTCCCTTTAACAAGAGATGTAGAACAATGCTCAGTTTTTAAAAGTATAAAACAATCCCATCACTGAAGTTTTCATATTAGTATCCAGCCTAAGATCCAGACTACTCATTTAAAGTAACAGGTGAGACAATTTTTACTTCCCTTTAACAAGAGATGTAGAACAATGCTCAGTTTTTAAAAGTATAAAACAATCCCATCACTGAAGTTTTCATATTAGTATCCAGCCTAAGATCCAGACTACTCATTTAAAGTAACAGGTGAGACAATCATCCACTTTTAAACTACCTACCAGTTTTAGGGAGAAACCCAACAAATATGTGAATAATTCATTAGAATTTGGTCAGCCTGCAACTACAAGGACCAACATGAGATGTAGACCTGAAGGGGGTCTACAAGAAGGATGGAGAGAGACTGTTTGCAAAGACCTGTAGTGACAGGATAAAGGGCAATGGTTTGAAATTAGAGATTTAGATTGGATGTTAGGAACAAGTTCTTTACCATGAGGGTAGTGGAACACTGAAGCAGATTACCCAAGGAGGTAGTTGAAGCCCCATCCCTGAAGATATTCAAGGTGAGGCTCGACAAGGCTCTGGGTGACCTGCTCTAGTGGAGGATGTCCCTGCTGACTGCAAGGGGGTTGGACTGGATGACCTTTGGAGGTCCCTTCCAACCCAGACCATTTTGTGATTCTTTGATTCTACGAGTCTGTGATTCCAGGGTGACATCAGAGTCCCAGAAAGCAGCATCCTGATACAGGTACAAACACATCCACCAGCAAAAGCCACTCTATCTCTGCAAAGGCTGAGGAAAGACTTGCATAAATATTTCCACACAACTCTCTAAGTAGGTCAGGACAGTAGCTCTGTACAAGTTACTTTTTGAAACGGTTTAAAACTTCCTGAAGCCTCAGAATTGCATTTTTAAGAGCTTTAAGACAACGAACACAACTTGCACCCAAACCAAATGAAAAGATAAATATCTGAAAGCAAGCTACAAAATATTTAATGTAGTTAATAAATAAGCTATGGACTAAGAATTTTCCAAAATCCACATAAGGACCAAAACTTCCCCTGCAGTGCAAGACCAGCACTTGAATAACTCTACAGCTCTGAATTTGACCAAAAGAGCTCAGCTCTTCTCCCACCACCTTGTAGCCTGAATTTTACTAATATCCTGGAACACCCCTGGAGATCAGATTCAATGTGGCCCTGGGCAGCCTGCTTTAGTTGGAGGCATCCCTGCTGACTGCAGGGATTCTGGAGAAGATGACCTTGGAGGGCCCCTTCCAACCCAATACAATCTGTCCATCTGTGACAGAGTTCATTCTGTCCATACCTCTGGCCCTGGCCAGAAGCTGCATCCCCATCACACCCTGTTGCATCTTCCTGCTTGTTTTCACCATAAAACAAGAGTGACCTCCCAGATAAAGGCACTCAGATCATTTAAGAACTTCTTAATTATCAAAGCCTTTACCTACCTCCATAAACACTCTAGAAACCAAAGCATTCTATGAGCCAAGAGAGAAGGTGCAAGCCCACTGCTCAGCAGCCACACACCTTCTCCAAGACACTAGCTATGGTGAAGCAGGTACATCACCCCCCCTCACAGCAACTATTTCTGGCTACACTGAATGTTTTATGTTCTTAAGGAAAGCTGCATGGCTTAATGACAGTTACATAAGAGAAGGTCCATACTGCTTCACCAGGGCACTGCTGCCACTGCCACGCTGTTCCTAGTCTGGACATTTATTTGGAAGATGTGTCTAGGCCACCACAAACAGGAGAAGGAAAGATCAGGGTCTGTGTCATCTAATAGCAAACCTGATACTGTTTTCTGGTTATTCCCAACAGCCAATTCATCCAGAATTTTAATCTGAAATGATTCTGGTTCTAAGCCTTGTATACAGCCCTGAAATAAGGGATAGCCCTCAACAGCAATGCTAATACAATAGAAATCTTGTGGAATTATGGTTCCACATGTAGCCTGTTGGGCTCCCTCTTTGGCTTTAAGTGTTCAATACCCAGGGAGAAGAGCCACTAGGATCACAAAATAGAAGTTACCTTCCTGACTTCTGTGTAACTTTGCATTACATAATGGCATGAGGGCAACAAAAGGAGTCAAGCCCTCTCTTGGACAAGGACTTTGGCTTGGGTCGTATGTTAGTAGGCTCAATAAATATCTGAAACAGGCCTGGCAAGCTCTGCTAACAGCCTGACATTCCTCCCCTCCCTTTTGTCCCTCCCAAACAGAAGAGACTGGCAGGGTTTATTGTTGCTTCCCATAGCAGCAGAGCAACATGAATTAATGTCATTGTGGTGCTGGACTGGGAACAACTTTATTTCAACACACACTGCAGCATCAGTATGACAACAGCACTGCACTCTCTTTGCTTAGTGTAAAAAACTTAGCCAAACAGTCTCATTTACTACCAGTTATTTTCAACTATGAACTATTAAAGCCACAGATATATCAACTTCTGCCTCTCTATTAACAGTGGGTAGAGCATACTTCACTTTTGACAAGAGTATGCATGTTAAATATTTCAGTATTGAACACTAATGCATCCAACACTTTTCTATAGAGGAGGGAATGGTTTGCTAAAAGTGTTCACAAGTTGAATCAAAATCTGGGTTTTGGAATTATATATTGGTGGTAGTCTAAATGTCACAGAATCACAGAACATTAGAAGTTGGAAGGGACCTCCAGCGATCAGAGTCCAACCCCCCTGCCAAAGCAGAACGGTAGGGTAGTCCACACAGGAATGCATCCAGGTGGGTTTTAAGAGTCTCCAGAGAAAAAGACTCCACAACTGCATCTCATCTGGACTACAAACTGTACATCTGATCCATTCCCAGGCAATGACAACCAACTACAAACAACTACAACTCCACCATCAACCTTCTCCTGTGAAGAATCCTTGGGCTGATTACAAAGTAAACCCTACGAGCTGCTTTGCCAAGCTCTGCAGGGCAGAAAGCATGAGGCAGCAGTTTCCATTAGCACCAACTCCTGCACTCATCTTCCAGGAGCAGAACCTCTTTAAATAGCTTGCAAGGACATTCTGTAAGTTGTTCAGCAACTGAGATACATGCAGCTTCCTCTCCTCCTGCTGCTGTTCTACACACTGGCCAGGGAGATGCAAGGGTAAGGATAAAGAGAAGCTGGGAGAAGAGATGGTAGTTTACACTGAGAAATACAGTCCACAGCCTTAACTTTCTGATACCCCTCACAGCACCAAACTGACAGTGAATAGTGGAGACTGACATTGCTAATTCAGAGCACTGTTCATCTGTACTTTTCCAAGGAGTTCCATAAAAAGGGAGGATGTTTATGGAAGTCAAAGAGAGCAGTGTTTTAATCTGGCCCAGTTGCCTTACATTTTACATACTACGTGTACTAGCAATGGACTGAAAAAAAAAAAAAAGTTCTCAACATTTAAGCCTGCATTAGACAGTTACACCAATTAAACTGTTAGTGCCTCTTAAGATGAAGCATGGATAGCTACAGACACACAGAATAAATGTCACACCTCCAGTTTTCTTTCAGATTCTTCTTCATTTTTAACCATTTTCTTCCCTTCTCCTCTTCCCCTTCCTTCTTCCATTACTTTTTTAAAAGCACTATTTAACTGTAAGCACTTTTTCTTCTTTAAACTCACCTTTGGTGTGTTCTAAAAATCTGCATTGCTTAGTGCAGCTGCTAATCACTAGACAGCACCTGGAAGTGTTAAAGGTGAGCTGTAACTTAGATGAAAGAAGCACAGACATGCGGACAAGCTGACTGACAGCTGAAGAGTAAAGAAGGAGGATCTCACCACAGCACTACTTTAAGAAGGTATGGAACTGCAAAACTGTCATGCTAGTAGGAAATTCTTGTAGAGATGAAGTGTCTGCTTCATGCTGAGCATTATCACCCATCGATCTGCTCCACCAAGAACAAGCCCAATGTTAAATGCAGTCAAACTGCATTCTACTCTGCCCTGCTGAGGCTGCATCTGGAGTGCTGTGTCCAGTTCTGGGCCCCCCAGTTCAAGAGGGACATAGAACTGTTGGAGAGAGTCCAGCACAGAGCCACAAAGAGTATTAAAGGACTGGAATATCTCTCTTACGATGAGAGATTGAGGGAGATGGGGCTGTGCTGTTTGGAGGAGACGAGACTGAGAGGTGACCTCATCAATGTTTATCAATTTGTAAAGGTGAGTGCCAGGAGGCTGGAGCCAGGCTCTGCTGGGTGATGCCCAATGACAGGACAAGGGGCAATGGGTGGAAGTTGAGGCACAGGAAGTTTTATTTAAACATGTGGAGGAATTTTTTCACTGTGAGGGTGAGAGAGCACTGGGACAGGCTGCCCAGGGGGGTTGTGGAGTCTCCCTCTCTGGAGATATTCAAAACCCACCTGGATATGTTCCTGNACTTGTTCTGCATGCCATTAAGAGAAGTGCAACAGCACTTGCTGGTGTAGAGGGAGTGTAAGTGCTCAGGAAGGATGCTGAAATGTCTCCTCTGCACTGCTTTTCAGGGAAAAGCCTTAAAATATAAACACTTGTGTGGCTTGTGATACATTCTTCAGGAATTTAATTTGCAAGTGTTATCCCATATGCAGCCCTACACTGCTCTCTGCAAGGACAACTGCCTTCTTTAGAAGGAACAATCCTGCAGCAGGCTACAGCCAACACATCACAAAAATCATAAATTTTGGGGTTGGAAGGGACTTCCAAAGGTCATTTAGTCCAATGGCCTCTGCAGGCAGCAGGGACGTCCTCCACTACATCAGGTTGCTCAGAGCCCCAAGGAGCCTCACCATAAGTACCTCCATGGATGGGGCCTCAAGCACTCCTTAGGCAACCTGTTCCAGTGTTCTCTCACGGTTCCACCCTCACCGTGAAGAACTTCTTCCTAACATCCAATCCAAGTCTCCTCTTCTCTCATTTCAGGCCTTTGCAAACAGTCCTTCTGTAGCCTCCCTCAGGTACTGGCAGGCCACTCTTGGAGCCTTCTCATATCCAGGTTGAACACCACCAGCTCCCTCAGCCTATTCATGCAGGAGAGGTGTTCCTCCCCGGGCATCTTCATGGCCCTCCTCTGGACCAACCTCCCCATGAACACTGCAACTTTAACTA
Organism: Eubucco bourcierii; assembly: GCA_013396675.1. NCBI lineage: Eukaryota > Metazoa > Chordata > Aves > Piciformes > Ramphastidae > Eubucco > Eubucco bourcierii. Next base: position 305,491 of record VWZE01009091.1, on the reverse strand, counting down.
ATGCATGGGAGGGCACAGCAGGTTAAACACCAATGCCCAGGCATACTAACAGAAGTATCACAGAAGGTGTCTGACAAATCTTAACTGATGTAAGGAGACTATTACAGAGAAGCCAGCATCAGTTTTATGGAAATGCTCTCCCTTTCCAAAGTAAAAACCACCAAACCCACAACAAAACAAAACTACAACTCCCACAGAACTCTCCAAACATCTCCTCAAAACTAATACTAAAATTGAGATAAACATTTCAACTTGGATGACAGGCACAGAGAAGGCTGCAGCTTAAAAAAAATAGGGGGGGGAAGTTCAAATATCAGTTTCAATTTCAGCATCTAAATTTAAGTATTAACCTTCATTCTACCTTCCTATTCCTGCCTCTTATCTAAATTAGGAGTCACAGATCATCACTACTTAAAATGAAGTCCAAAACAAGTTAATTATTTCAGTCTGCAAAACACATGCTCTTCTGGGCCAGCTAAATATCATCAGGACACTTCCACTGGCATCTACACACAATCCTACCAACTACCAAACCTCTCAGCTGAGCACCCAGGACATCACAGACACAGATAGAGGCCAGCTCCACACCTAACCACAACAGCAGTCCAACACCATTACACTTCTACACCTCAAATTCAAATCTTCTCTCATTTAAATACACAGACTTGTGCCAGCAAGGACCATTTGCAGCAAGAGGGGCTGCTATTAATGCCTCTGGAACCCTGGAAGGATGATTCAGGCTAATGGCAGGCAGCATTAGTCTCGTTGGGAGGCAGAATCCCTGCAACAGAATGACAGCCTTGCCAATACTGCTTAAAGTCAGGCCCTTCCTCTCTTCAACCTTTCCGTAAGGAACATCATAAGATTTAGGGGAATGCTATTTTAGGTTTAATAGGGGGCCTGTCTTCCCAGAACACAAAGATCCTCTACTGTACTAGGACACACACTAGTGTAATTAGCTCAGCAATCTCCCTGCCCTCTCAGAATAGGGGACATACCTAATTTGTATTAGCTGCTTCCCAGCTTCACTCCCACCCTAGATGGGCGATCACTTACCTACCCTTTCTGCCTCACCAGTTCAGAAGACACTTTACCCTGCAGAAACAACTTTTTCTGCTTCTCAACCAGGCATTCAAAACCAGGCTCTCAAGCACAACTGCAGCTGCAGTGAATGGAATACTATCCAGCAGAAAAAAAATACGAATCAGTTTCAAACCTCCCTTCAGGATTGCTAGCATTAACTTCATTAAGGAGCTGGAGTCTTCAGGAGAAGCAGAGGCTGGTGAGCAGGGAGGTCTAGGGAACCTCCACAGGCATGGGTGCCTAGCAGTATGCCAACGATGCAGTTCTGCTGGGAGATTGCACAGCCTCCTGCAGAAGCTTTTTTTCTTTCCTATACTGAAGTGCCTCAGGATGGTACTTGAAAGCTTGACAAACACAAACTATTACAGCTTGAAGAACTTGGATAAGCTGAGTATTTCTTTTAACTTTGTGAACAACTGCACTGCCTAGCTCTCAACGACCTTTACAGGTACTAAAAGCCTTCCAGCTGACAGGCTTGATAGCACAAGTACCTAAAGTTATTCATCATTATTATGCAATAATTTGTCTGTTTGGGTACGCTGTCATTTGTCATCCTGCAGAGTGTAAGAAGAGGTTATTAATACAGACAGGCACAAAGAAGCTTCCTACATTTCTGCATGTGCCCATTTCCATCCTGCTACGGCATTTCTCGATGTGGTCTCGCTATGAAGGTCTAGATTTAAACTCCTGACAGATATGATTTAGATGTATTAACACCATAAAAACCTTAATTATCCTGACAAAAGCTGCCTTTCAAATCTACTCTGTCAGGAAATACTGTAGCATGCACTACTATAAATCAATGTGTTGCTAATATAAACTGAATTTAATTAGAAGCAGTTATTAATAACACCACTTCTTGTTATGCCCCCAGTGTACAGTTGCTCTCCATCGAGAGCATTGCTCTGAGTTGCACAGCACTTTATAAAAACATCTGCACAACATTCAGGAGGAACTCAAGTCCAGCTCAGCATTTACTCAAACCATAAATGTAAGCTATTTTGACTTCTGAAGCTGCCCTCATGGAGTTGTTTGATGAGTGTTCTGATAACTTCTGTCCTTGTTATATGAGGCATCTCTAGAGTGTCACGGTTGGGTTTAATACCAGCAAAACTATCACTCAAATTCTTGATTTGTGTTTCATTTGGTAAATAATCTGGTTCAGGAGCTTTAACTTTTTAGGTAAGCAAAATAAACTATGAATGGTCTTGGCAAAAAGCTTAAAATAATTTTAATTGATGTTCAAAACACTCTGCTTGAGGGACTGCTCTCAATGGATGGCTCCAGTCCATCACCACCCAACAGCACAGTTCAATTTCCCCATCGCCTCATGGTAGCTTGAGCTGAACTTAGTGTATGCAGTTAGCATTTTCTCTACAATCTGGGAAGATTTTGCCATCTCCTGCACACACTTCCTTGAGTAGATTAAAGTTGTAGGACACATTATGAGTTTTCTTTGGATTTTCAACAAGGATATCCATGTACCAAGAAGGAATCAGGGTATCCTAGAAAACATAGTCCACCAAAACCAAGCTTTAATTTCTGATCCTGTTATTTACCTGAAAGAAGCCTGAAGTCAGGAAGAGCTAAACAATGTTAAGAAGTTTCTAACAATTTTAGAGACTCTTGATAGAAAGTTACTTGGGTCCTTGCTACTTTGAAAATGGTCACATCATACTTGTCATTACATCATTTTTGTCATTCTAACCCACAGAAGAAGTAGTATTGCCAAAGCAGTGAGCTACTTATGAAGAGAATAACTGAAATGCAAGTCTGTGTGAGGAGATTCTAACAGCAAGTGAAACACCTTCGGGTCAAGCCTTAGAAAAGCTTTCCACATAATTCAGGGGCAAGTCTTTACATCTGGCTTTAGTCAGACACTTGAAACTTCTTAATCATCTACTCTATCAGAAGAAGCCAGTGACCACCTTTCACAGATTCACAGAATGGTTTAGGTTGGAAGGGACCTTAAAGATTATCTCATTCCAACCTCCCTGCCACGGGCAGGGAGACCTTCCACCAGACCAGGTTGCTCAAGGCTTCATCCAACCTGGCCTTTTGTGTACCAAAGACAAACAAGTCAGCCCACATTACAAGTGCTGCATAGGTCAATGTTTAGAAAAGAGTGGGAGTCAAAAGCAGCAAGGGATATCCTGAACATTCAGCAGGTTAAGCTCTAAGGAAGTACAGAAAGCAGATTATCATCACTGTATGGAATTTTCTGTAGTAACCTAGTGCCTAACAGTCATCTGCTGCAAAGAGTAAGACACTGCTGACAATACTGGGGGGCTACACGTTACCTAATGGTTCTAAGTGACAGAATTCATTGCCAAAGGTGCAGTGAGTGGGAGATGCTCTGCATACAGCACTGATCGAAATAAAACCAATTATAGAATCATAGAATGGGAAGGTTGGAAGGGACCTCAAGGATCATCTAGTTCCAACCCCCTGCCATAGGCAGGGACACCTCCCACTAGTACAGGTTACTCAATCACATGAAGAAAAAACAAACCAAAGACACTCTTCATTTGCCACCAAGCAACCTCAGAGCCAGTGTCTACCACTGGCACAGGTTCATTCAGATTACCAGAGTCTGATTACCAGAGCCAGACAGTACCAAAACCTGAACACAACTACTCTGGTGAAAAAGCAGGAGCTGAACATTAGGAAAAAATTAAGATGAGGTTTATTTTTCCTCCACAGAGTGGACAGCTTCTTCCCCACTCCTGTTCTTTCAGGATGGCTACGTTTAGCTCTTATCTGAGGCTAAACTACAGCAGTTACTCTACCACCTGATGACCGCTCCCCAGCAGAAGGGGTGGGGAAAGGGAAATCAGGAAAAGGTTGAAATGAAAACGGATTTAGTGAAAGAGCCAAAGTAATCCCAACATCAATACAAAACTACATAAAGTTATACTCAGCCCAGCAAAGGTGCAGCAGCCAGTCTGCAGGAAGACAGATCTCAAGAAGAACAAGGAGCCCAAGCAGGAAGCTGCTCTTTCCTCAGCAGGCTTACCTCTTCATCCGGAGTGTGATGATCTGGGATGTACCTGCAGCCAACTCAGTTCAGCTGTCCTGACTCAGTCAGAGCTGCTCATGCCCTGCAGCCCACGGCCGGCCTGGGATTGTGTGCCAGTAACACCTCCACATAAGGTAGCTGCTGTCCACTACACAGAGGTTCTTAAGCTAAATTTCTTCCTCCAATGAGTTCACTTGGATCAATTCTGTTAGATTAAGATGTAGCTAACATGCAAAATTATTAAAGTTTAATTGTTTCCAGATTCCCTCTTTGTGACCTCCTGTGAAACTTTAAACAAGGTCATTTCTTCAGGAAATGGTACAACTACTCAACATGTGCAAAAGTAGTTCTGGACACATCCATCCCCTTCAGAGGCATCACTTTTTTAAAATAAAATGCTTTCTGGAGCGTGTGAGTAGTCAGTGATGTCACTGAATGTTTCTAACACAGCAGTGACAGCCAAAAATGCCTAACCAACAGCCTTACATATCTCATTTTTCTATATATCAGAAATACTCTGGGATTTTACTATCACCCCCCCTTAACTTCTTTTCTTGTTTACTGCAGCCAGAGAACACTCTCCACTTCTCATCTGTGCCACAGTTTCTAGATTTTAAGTGATAAAACCATGTACTAAAGGCTGCAAATCAAAGAAACAAGCCTCAGCATCCTCAAGGTACGCTGCTATCTTAAATTTATCTTTTTTACTCTGAGGATATCAATCTTCAGAGCTTAAAAGACAGTGAGGGCAACAAAAAAAAAAAAAACACACTTCAAAAAACTTTCCTGCTGTTCTCTTGTGGTAATCCAAATACCAAAGCTGATGTCTAACAGAATTTAGCTTCCTGTAATAATATTCAATTTCAGAAATGGTTTTCTTCAGCACTCCTGGTTCCTAAATTCTGCCACGTTTTGCATGGTTTTGGTGGCAGAGATATAAACAGGGCATTACTCCCCAGCAGACATGAAGCTGCATGCTCTTTTGCTGTCTGGACATCTAGGCTTCTAGATAATTCACTGCCTTACTCCAAGACAAGAAGGCCTTGCACCATGCCCTGGGAGAGAACACAGGCTTCAACATGAAGTCTACCATGAGCTGAACAGAAGGATCACAATGGCGAAGAGTCACAAGGGGTGCAAATATCCCATACACTTAATTTTCCCATCCTGATTTGTTTTGCTATACAAGGATCCTCAGTGCAAGGAAAGAAAAAAAAAAACCACCCCACAAAAGTCCTTTGTGCAGAGGGCAAGTGTAGCTGAAATAGTGCCAAAAAGACTGACATGCTTTTTGCTCCATCTGCCTGCTCAAGACCACAGGAGCAATCAGCCAGCTGTCTCTGCTGTCCAGCTCTAACATGCACAACTCTCTGAAAGACCAAAAAAAAGTCCCCAAATCCCTATCCACATACAAAACCACAGCAAAGAAAATGTAATGCTGCTCTCCAGAAAAGGTTGGAAGACAGAGGAGTCGTTAGGATGATCACAAGGAACTCCAAGCAACTGGTTTTGTGTTGTTTAGTGAGAGAGCCTTACACCATGCTGCAGCAGCAAGGAACAGGCAGTGTTTGACTACTTAGTGGCAGCAGTCTTACGATCAAGGAGATTCAGCACAACTCTTGCATGACATGAACAAAACAACACATGCAAGCCATTGCTTTAAAGAGCAATCATCTGCTGGACTTCTGGTAAATGCTGTCACTTTATCAGCAAATTAAAAAAAACCAACAAACAAAACCAAAGAGACAACAGGGAGGGGAGGAGGGGGAGATGCCCACAATGAAATGCTGCTGCAAACTTTTCCTTCTGCAATACAAGAGGGCATTAAAGAGGACAAAGCCTAAACAGGCAGAAGTGTAAAGGAAATATTACAAATGTGTTTAGTCTGATCTCTAGAAAACCATATTTAAGTCTACATTGCCTTCATCTGCATAAGTGAAAGTACACTTATGCCACTGGAGGGCTCTTAAACCTGAAGATGCACATATTGGAGCTCTGCTCTCAAGGATTTTTTAAACTTACATTTTCAAATCAGGGAAGCACAACATTTAACCCTTCTGCATTTATTTAATGCTGCTGTTACACCTTAATCTCAAACTTACGCACATGCTTTGCTTTAATATTATTTCCTACTCCCCCCCACATGTCACAGTTACGTCACAGTATCTTGAGTTGTGGCTTTTTGGAGGTAAGACAGGAGTGAAAGAGTGATCCAGGGTGCTAAATGTTAATGAATTTGGAATTCTTAAGACCTGGGGAGTTGGTGGGGGCGGGGGGGGCAGGGAAAAACACCCAAACCTTTATTTTTTCCAAACTTGCATTCAGTTCTTGGCAAAAGAGCATTTTAAAAGGAACAATACAACCTGTTCTCTTTATCCTCTCAGGTTACTTATTTTTCAAATCTTTTTGCCATTGTGTTATCTGAAATCAGATTTCTCCTTGACAGTGTGTGCCACAACTGCATGTTCCAATAGTGCAGGCTTGCCTGCTACACCAGTGATTAGAACTGACTCTCAAATATTTAATACAGACAGCTTTGGAAAGCCTCACAAGAAGCTCTGGTTTAAATTATACGTTGCAAACCTACGTTGAGGCAGAGGAAAGAAGATTAAAGACATCCTTCGTGTTGACAGACTGAAGTTTGACTGAAGGAGTTTAGTTCTGGCTGAAGTTTGTTGGGGTTTTTTTTTTTTTTTTTTTTGTTCAAAGTCAAAACTCACAAGTTGCTTCCAGTAAGTATGGCATGTTAATTAGTTTTAAACAGGTCATAAAAAAGTCATAGTTCACATACAAAGCAATTTAACCATTCACTAAAATCTATTCAACAGGCAATGAAGCTTAACAAACTGCTTCTTCCAGAGGTCTAGGCAAAGACAAGTTCCAAACACTCCTAGAGTGAAAATGTACACATTGACCTTTGTTAGCAAAACAAATCTAACACGAATCTCGCAGCCAAACCGATTCTTTCCCTTTGGCCACCCCTCCCCTCACCCCGGGGCAAATGGAGCATTAAAAATCACTGTCACAAAATTTAAGTGAATTTTTCCACAAGTTGCCCAACCATAAAATGTATTTTCAGGAGGAGGAGGAGGAAGCCATCATTAACAGTTAACATTTACAAACAGTTACTGCAAACCAGTGTGTATGAAGCCAGTCTCAAATCCGTAAAAGCCATGTAACCTCTCCCTCCCCCAAAAGAGGGGAAGCAAGTGAGTGGAAGATGAAAGAATGGGAGCAGTGAAGACACACAGGTAGAGAGACTCCCTTGAACATCATCTTAAGATTTTTGAATCCTACAGATCCAGTTGCTTTTATACAGCTGACTATGATAAGTGCTAGTTGTGCTAAATCTTAAATTCATCTGCCTGCTGGAAATCCCATGTTAATATTTCATTCTGTTACATAATGCTTCCTTCACACAGAGATATGTTCCAGAATCTCATGTCTTTATGTAACAGGGAGCTTACAATGCCCCTCCACAACCTTCCCCCACATTTCACATTAAATTAAGATTAAGCAAATACATCTCATCCCACAGGACAGTCTGCCATGTCTCCTTTCATGCTTGCTTCCCTGTGCTCTCCTCTTGCTGCAGTCCACATCCATACAACTGGTGCAGCAGCTCTGAAACACAACCCAGTGCCACTTCTGCCTGAATCTACCCCAAACACTGGACTGTACTACCGCTTCTCTTGTTTACCCCACAGTATGATACAGAAGGACATGAGGAGTTGAGGAGAAGGTCTCCTATGGGTGATAAGAGATGAACTTAGAACAACCCAAATGTAATCAGCCCAGGTAAGCACAAGGGAAATGTCTGTAAAATACACACAACGTTTTTGAGAACACATCCCCTTCTTCCAATGCTTTTCTGGTCACACTCTTAATACAGTCATTGTTTTCCCTGCTCTTGGGCTCATGTGATGGCAAAGCTGTCAGAGAATGACTGAGACTTCAGTAAAGCACCCATCCTCTCCAGGAACTGTTCATTGACAGTTACAAACACACTCTCCTTTAGGGTTTTTATGTGGCCATAATGCCAGGATCATTCCTTCAATGCATCATGGAGGAGCCTTAAGGCTCTGCTCGGCTTGAATTCATCTCACTCTTAGCTAAAACCACATGACAGAATTCAAATATCACCTATTTGTCAATTAGAGACAAATCTAAACCCAAGACAAACCAAGATGCAGAAAACATCTTACTCCAAGACTTTAAATCCTCACTCAAGGTTGCACTTCCACAGTCAGGCTTTACAGTGCATGTTCAAGCATTTCATGGATCTCTCCCATCTGTATGGAAGTCCTTTTGTTCTGCTCTTTTCATCTACCACTCCCTCAGAAAGAGCACTGCACCAGTCACCTCTTCTTGAAGTTTGATTCCTGATCCTTCCTTCCTTTTCTTAAGCAACAACAACAAAAAATCCAAACACCACCTTAGAACTACTTTCCTCCCCTAGAATTAAAGCACAGCCTTGAGTCACACCAACTCTCCTGCCATTGCTGTGGTTCCCAGAAGCCTGAAACTTCAAGCTTGGGACATCTCAACTACGCAAACTCCCTTCTATTAGCTCTGTCTGCCAGCTGCTCTTCTCTTTTCATATATAAAATAATCTGTAGCAGCATATGGCCTTGACTGTGAGTGTACATTCAGGCAGATTCAGGCTAAAAGGGTTCCAGGCCATTTGTCAAGCTGTATCACATTTCCTCCACACCCTTCCTCTCGTGAGTAACCCAACGCTGCTCACAGCTACAACTGGACGCCGAGGAGCAGCCGGGGCCAGGGCAAGGCTATTATTTGAACCTAGGAAAATGTGCTGATGCACATACAGCCCATTACGGCTACTCAAATCAAGGGCATGACACAGCAGAAGCTAAATCGATCAGAAATTAATGGTTAGTCAGGCTTGAGGAGGAAAACCTGGCTGTTTGATTGGGGCACAGACCCTGCCCTTGCCTTCAGCCAGCGGGGCAGCAGGGAAGTTGTGCTGTGCCATCCTCCAGACCCATGGGTGAGGAGTCCACAGTCTACGTGCTCAAGGATCCTGTTCTGCTCTGTGCCGCCTAAGACTGCCAACTGAACAGCTTTGGCCAAGTGACGACCTGCACAGATTCCTTCAGAAAAGGATAATGCTAATCACTTTGACTGGCTTATCTTGGCCTTTCCAAACACATCACAGGAAAATCAGAGTTTTCTCAGTTTAGCTAAGTCTTGCTGCCACAGCTGCACTGGTCACAAGACACTGGCACACCTCTTGCCAACATTACTGAAGTGACTGTAACCAGCTCCTATCCTGTCTTCGGTGACCTACTTTCTCTGAAGTACTTCAGTGCTCTGGGACAAGGCATTAATGGATGGTAGGAATGTCGACTTCGTCTCCCCCATGCACAGCTTCACAAAACGAGTTGTTGGTACTTCACCATTCAATAGATCTACTGAGCCAAACTTCTTTCATTCTAAATAGTGCTTTTAAAGGGAGTCAATTGTTTGTAACAGCAGAAATACCTTTTCTTATTTAAAACAAATATGATAATTATATCATGTATTATGTATTAACAGAACAGGGATATAATAATTATATTATGTATTATGTATTAATAGAACAGGGATGACAATTGTGAAAGATGACACCACAAGAATGATTCTCATACATCAGTGAAGAGATAGTTAAGGATATAGTTAAGATAAGGATAGCTAAGATAAGGATTTTTTTCCATCACTAGGCCAGACACCTTCAGAAAAAAAACCTGAAACCAATAAATTACTCCTTAGCGTGTTTAATTATGGTTGAGCTAAGTCTGTGGATACTCCAATACTGGAAAAAAAGGCCAACAAGTTTCAGAACCTGATTAGCAATGTTCCATGAAAGAGAAAATCCATCTTGTTTACTCAGTGCCTCCGAATTTGCTCATTCCTAGATGACCTAGATGAGCTAAACCTGTGTTCATCTTAATTCAGTACTGCGCTGTACAAGAGTATGCCATGGAACACTGCTTAGTGCGTCTACACCAGTAAACATGAAGTAACCACTCCAGAACAGGTAGCTTTGTTTCAAAGTTTTTTGTCCAAAACAAAAACCAGTGCTGGCCCAACGCTTGAGAAACAGCAGAACCCTTTCTGTCTGGAAAGCTTTCAGAACACACAGCTGTTTGAGACCACAGAACATATGGCAACAGGCACGCTGAACAATGAGACACACCAGTATGCAGCAATCTACTCTGCCACCTCTGTCCTTGTTTCCTATGCCAAGCTACTACAGAACACTGCTTGGGGCAATGAGAATATGTCACAGTGTCTACCCTTCATGATCTTGCTAAAAGTTATTTCTAAAATGCCCTAAAAGAGGGGGTTCCTCTCTTGACACAAGAACGAGTAGCTATCTGTAGAAAATATTCTTACTCTGGGGACGTGAATCATAGGATCAACCAAGTTGGAAGTTACTCTTGGAATTGCTTTCCCTATTCCTAATGGAAAGGTTAGAGCTTAAGTAACAGAAGCAAAATTACAAAACATGGCTTCTGAAGATATTTCTGTGAAGAAAGTTTGTCCTGAATTGTTAAACATGCCACTAAAAACATTCAGAGCACAGTGTAAGAACCACAGGAATGCCCACTCAAGATAAGGCTAAGTATCATTCCCACACCTCAAGAAGTGAAGAGTTCAACGGTTTAAGCACAGATAACTTCTATGATTCTAAGTTAACTTCCCTGCTGTATTCTCTCTTCTCCCTCCACTAACATTCATAAAAGCAGAGTACATTGGAAAAAGAACACAAAACATCCAAGAGGCCACCCATGACCAGACTAATGCTGTCTGGAAAACACATTTCTTTGGTGTCTTTTGTGCATGCCAAAGAGGCATCCATGCAAATACAAAAGAAGTGCCAGAAGTGTCAAAATATGGCTGCAACTAGCACTGCAGCAGTCCTCTCTACCAAGCCTGCTGATGGCACAGCATAGCAGATAAAAACTACCAGTTTTGCCTGTCTCAATCCAAAGGTAGAGTGGAAGGCAAGGATGGAGGCAGCACATATTTATACGCTGGAAAACCATAAAAGCATCTCAACGTTTCAAGAAATGTGGTCGTTTTAAACAATTCATTAGGAGGACTGAGAAAGGTACTGAGAGTGAAGTGAGAGCTTTGCATCACCGAAAGCACAGCCACAAAGCTGCATTCTCCAGTTCTGTGCTGGTTTGAGGCTAATCGAAATATTTTAATGGAGAAAATTGTATTATAGGTTGTGAAAAGAAAACAATGGTGATGTCCACTCATAGGCTTGCTGAGATGTTTAAGAATAAGAACATAAACATAGGTAAGACACTCGGGTTTGGAGAGTCTCAGTCTCTAGCTTTTCTTGCCTTCTCCTCTCTGCCAAGTAACCTCACTAACTACTCTGCTTCTAACCCCCCTGGTCCATCCTCCAAACTCACCTTGTGCTTAAGGCAAACCCTAGGGTAAGGTATAGGGGTGGGGAGAAGGTGGAAGGGTGGTTGGGAGCCCCTCCTGGGGTATCTGATTTCTGGGAGGGGGATTGTGTTTCTCTATTACCTTTAACTTGTATATTTCTGTAAATATATAGTATTATATATGTATATTTTATACATACATATATATATATATGTACATATGTATATATATATATATATATATATATAGAGAGAGTATATTTATGTATATTTTGTATATTTCTGCGTGTACATTGTGCTAAGCTGTAAATAGAGCTTCAGTCCTTAACTTCCAGCCGGTTGAGTCTAGTTTGGGTGATTTTACAAAGTGTGAGGGGGCGGGGAACTACCAAACCATCACGAGTTCAAAGCACAGTTGAGCTCTTCATTTACAGCTCTCCTCCACGGGTAACAGTGGAAGCCTTCTTGCCATACCACAGATATGGTGTTGGCTGTGCTGTTTACTAAAGTAACAAAAGCATGTGGCAACCTGGAATCAGAAACAGCAAAACAAACACCTCTGACATGTCTTTCTAAACATGCATATCTAGATTCTGAAACCCTGAATTGCTGAACTGGAGCCTGAACAACTTCTTACCACCAGCTAAATGCCACACATCTTGCCTGGAAACGAGCTGCAAACAGACTGTCATACATCTCTGCATTAGTCTGCTCTGTGGTTTATTTCATCTGTCCCAACCACATTTTCAGTTGGTTTGGGTTTTTACTGAGCTCAAAACTCTTCCCAAAATCGTATAACGTTATAAGGCTGGGGCAAAACCTGCACTTACTCCATGCTCTTCGTACTGGTTACACAGGGTGATCTATGGTGGTGCTCACAGCTTCAGGGTAAGCAATTCTCATCTGAATGGAACTTTTTCCTCCTTTTCCCTCTCCCTTAATATGCACTGACTTTCCAAACCACGCCTGACAACTGCCTGCTTTCTACACTGAAAAGCTGTTAGAGCTCAGGGTATCAAAAACATTGCTAAGCATTTAAAAGAAACTCCTTATGGATCCTTTTAAGAAGTTACTCCTTCAGGAAATGCTTTGAACCTACCCTAAAACTGTTCTGACTCATTTGAAGCTGCTTCCCTTGACTAAACAGCTCTACTAAAGTAAGTGCAGAACATACAGGTTTTGAGTTCCTTAACTGCTGCTTAGGTGGTTCAAAATAGCCACTGGAAAATAAGACAGCAGCTGTCCAGACTCCAGTAGACATCACAGCAGGGGTCTTTACCAAAAATTGCTTGATATACCTCAAGGAAGATCAGTGACAGATACGACATGTTGTTAGCAATTAGTGCAGCTACAAGACAGGAGATGTCTATCAGTTAGCAAGACTCTCTTATTTATTTTTATTTTGATTCCACAGCAGCAGGAACTTGCTGCTGTTACTTGGCAGCAAGGAAACTACTAAAATACTGAAGTTGGAAGCAAGGGGTTTGCTTTTTACTTTAAAAACAACACACATTTTCCTGACCTATTCAAACTAACAAGTCTCTAACTACCTCAAAGAAAATCCCATCACAAAACCCAGTTATTTAACATAGATGTCCCTGTCCCTTCACACACAAATACAGCACAATTGTGCATTATTATGTAGAACTGGACTGGAACAGTTGGACTGTTCTGGGTCATTACTGACCTCAGCTACAAGCTTAACTCTTGAGCACTGCTGCTACAATACATCCAAACAAGCACATCCATCAAAAGAAACAACAGATCTGATTTACAACCCCCCAGACTTTTTCCTGTTGTGTATGTACCTACACTTTTGTCAGAACAAATACATTAAAATCCCTGCGCTATCCCAAACCTGAAGATTCTTTTGGTTTAGACTGCTAAAAACAACCATTTCCAGTGGAGGAAGTAAAAGAACACTTTCCCTACAGAATAATTCAGGTAGGGTACACTTTCTGCAGATATTTCAACTTAGACAAGGTGCAGTTGTGTAAAGCCTGTGGCACACATGGTGTGTGCTAGACTAGACCTTAAGTAAATCTGTTCAATAGGTGCAACCAGTGACTGAGATCAAAACTTCACTGACTACTGCAAAGAGCTACATTGAACAGAATTGCACTGCATGTGGATATTCTTCATCAGGAGCCTTTCTCCCAACAAACTCTTCTTCATTTAAAGGATTCTATTACAGTTATGAAGTATTACTTGCTCATATCCAGTAAAGCAGACATTGGGTGATCCACAGGGAGTAATCCCATACAGTATTACTGTCAGTGAGTAGAGTCCCTCAGACAACTCCTACACAGCACAGGATGCAGACAGGCCCCTGGGGCTGGCAGCATTTCAAAGGCAATCCTGGCCAACACCAAGTGCCATTTGCCAGCTGTGCAGTGTCAAGGTGGGCTGTGCTTCCAGAAGGCCAGGCACCTTAGGTATGCTGAAACACAGGGTATATAACCAAAGAGCACACTTTCAGCAGCAAGCCACCTCCAATTAAAGCAAACTCATTGGCTCTGCTGTACTGCAGGTTACAGCCACTACATACTCGCTAACAACTGCCCTAGTAAGAGCCTGCAAAGATGCATTCAAGAGACAAATGGCAAGACGATGATTTTACCTCAGCATCACCACTCTGCAAAATAGCTAGCACTACAGAGTTGCAAGGGTGCTGGTGATCAGCGTTGCTCCTTTCTTCTGCAGGATCCATTTGAAGCACACCAACAGCTTTTTTTTCTGCAATGCTACAAGTAGCTACTGAAGAGCAATGCCTTTGCCTATTCAACCTCAGCTTTCTCTGAGTTCTGAGACTTACCACAATACCTTCTACCTTTTCTTCAGGTGAACTCAAACCACATTCTCAGCACTAATGGCTCCACTGCAATTTTGTTGTTGTTGCTGGCAGTGGTTTGGAGTTTTGTTGTTGTTGTTTGGTTTCATTAGGAGCACAGACAGGATCCTTCCTGTATATTGTGCTATGCTGGCAACCATGCTGAAGAGCTGGCACAAGTAGCAGGTATGATTTTCTAGCTCCAGGCTTCACTAGTGACATATACAACAGCACCATCACCTCCTTAGCATTTTCCTGCAAACAAAAAGCCCTTTCTGGAAGCCCTGGCAGCTCACAGTTAGCCACCAAGAACCTCAGTGTCTTTCAGAACCACACTTTCTAAGGTATACACAGATTAACAGCAGTCAGCAGCTACAGTCTGAAGGGCTTGGTCAGTGTTTTAGAGAATTATAGAATGGTTTGGGTTGAAAGAGACCTCTGAAGCTCATCTAGTCCAACCCCCCTGCAGTCAGCAGGGACATCCTTCACCAGGGCAGGTTGCTCAGAGCCTTGTCCAGCCTGATCTTGAGTATCTCCAGGGATGGGCCTCATCTAGCTGCCTGGGTAAACTGTTCCAAGTGTTCCACTACCCTCATGATAAAGAACTTGTTTCTAGCATCCAACCTAAATCTCCTCTTCTCTAATTTCAAATCATTGCCCCTTGTCCTATTACTGCAGACCTCTGTAAATAGTCCCTCTGCAGCCTTCTTGTAGGCCCCCATCTGGTACTTGAAGGTTGCTCTTAGGTCTCCCTGGAGCCTTCTCTTCTCCAGGCTGAACAAACCCAACTCCCGCAGCCTGTTCTCACAGGAGAGCTTCTCCAGCCCCCAGTCACCTTAGAATTGGTCCAGAGGAGAACCACCATCAGGTCCACGTCCTTCCTGTGTTGATGGGTCCAGAGCTGGATGCAGTTCTCCAGGAGCACTTTGGGTGAAGCCATCTATTGGGGACTGAAATCCCCAAAAGGTCAATATGAGAAGTTATCAAGTGAAGATTCCTTCTGAGCAGATAATCTCAATTACTTACTTCTACACACTGGATAAATACCTTTCAGACCCCAGGGTTCTTTTATATTATAGTCCCTAAGTTTAGCTATCACATGTGGATTTCAATTCCTCAAAAGGGTATTTAGAAGAGCTAAAAATATGATTTGGGGGGGAAAAACTCCAAAACTACACAGGTTTCTCCTAAAGACTTCTCAAAATTTGCATTACCAGAAGGATCAGAGAAGAGCAGTGGATAACTATTTTCACTCAAGTATCATCTTTTCAGACTACTGAAGGAATGTGATGACTTTGAATAGATTTTATTGCATAACTTTAAGATGCTTTGATTTTCAGAGGAATAGATTAATATAATGCTTAGTCCAGGAAATTGAATTAGTTCTTTTCAGTGACAAGTTGGAGAAATGGATATAAAACTTCTCAGATAGATTCAGGTCCTCTGTAATTTTAAGTCACCTCACAACTCTCAAGTCAAAGTCAGGACACAAAGAAGAGATACAAGCCAGTGTTTTATAGTGGACACATACTACTCTTATGGAATGGAAGGACACACACAGACCCTTGCAAGGCTGCATGAATTTGTATCTACTGAACAACATACTGACGAAAAACCACCACGAACTTTGAGAAAGGAGCTACAGTCCCCTCTTAAGTCTACTCATGAGAAACCTACACCTGAAAGGATGGTTAAAAAAAATCCCATCATTTGACCTCAGAACCTGAGGTTTTCCAAGAGGTGGTTACAAGCTGAATTCCTACAGGACACCTACCGTGTATTTCACCACTCCACTAATTCATTGCAATCGTGCAAAGCTACTCCTGCTCTAACTTAAGTCTTTTCCCTTCCATAAATAAAGTTGAAAAGCTTGTTAAGAAATAAAGCTGTATAAAAATGAAAATTAAAAGATGGAGGAATTTTAGCTAGAGCTTTGCAGAGAGACTTAACTTGTTTAACTGTTAACAGAGGAAGAACTTCAGGTTCTTCCTCTGTGTCCTCCACTCATTTAACTAAAGAAGTACAGAACACATCCTGTGGTTAGTGAGCACTCTCAATACTGAGAAGAGGACAAATCCAAGCTGTTTGTATACCCACAGAGACACTCTCTGGCTAAGAACAGACCTTTAAAAAGTATTAATCTAATAAGAAAAAAGAACAAGGAGGTAAGAAAAGACACTTCTCCATATGAGTTGCTCAGTTATACAATTGACTCCTCCTTAATCTGAACAAAAATGGCAATTACTCTAACCACATTGAACTAAAGGCCACTGCACTGGAAAAAAAAAATCACTGCTCTTGAAAAGATAAGTAAAATCTTAGCTATTCATAGTGGCTTGTCGCTGTTCAGAGTGGCTTGTCCCATTGCCAAACCTCCCTGACCCAATGCCCCACACATCGGTTTCACTTCTGACCATCAATTCAGTTCAAAACCACTATTTAAGTAAACAACAGAGATTAACATTTTAAGTTACAAGCTAGTTGTGACCAACTCTGACAGCACAAGAGAAAACCGAACAACTCAACTGCTGTTTCCTAACAAGACTTCAAGATAGCAAACTGGTTGCAAGGAGCTCGTTCATTTCACATTACAAGAAACCTCACTTGAATCAGATGGGTCCAGCTATAACTCAACAAGGTACTCTGGAGGGAGGTGTTTTCAAAGGGCAGGACTGAGGCAGGATGCCTGCTTCCCAGCTGAACTGAGATACCAGTCTGAGTCCCAGAGAACTGTAAGGTACTTAAGATCAGACTGTTAGAGAAAGCATTGAGACAGGTAATGTCTTCAAGACGTGGCTGTTAGCACTCAGAATTTCAACCACCATTCTAATTTTCAAAGAAACTGCACAGGACAGAACTCACAAGAGCGGTTTTAAGAGCAAAAAGAACATGAAAGGGTTTTCACAGCTGTTAGAAGTAAACCCAGTATTAGAGTGAGCTACAGCTCACTGGCAACAAAATCTAGACTTAGGAATTTATGCATCACTAGCTGCCTAAGTTCCTACTCTCATCAGTGCTATCTAAAGCAGACACCTATGTTCAGCAAGCTGAACAGCTCTTCAGGTTCACTGACTCGGTCTCTGCAGACTATAATGGGAGCACAAGCAATGAGCTCACACCCTGGCATCTAAATTTAGGTGCTCTAGTCTGTGAGCCAACTCTACAGTTCATACAGCCAAAGTACATGAGCATGCTGGTAGGCCAAGCACACACATGCTGTAAGCGACTCCTACGATGATGGTCCTTAAAAAAAATCCTTTACAGAGCAAGGACTCTCATGAGAAAATATACTGAGTTACAAGGAGAAAATCTGAATGGTAAAGCACAAGTGGAAATCCTGAGCTGCATTCCACACACATTTCAGTCAGCATGCAAAGCAAATGGTTTCTAGATATACCTAAGGAGGGAGATAGCCTGTCCTACAAAAGTTGTCTTCAAAAATAGCAACACAGTTGAATAATTTCCAGCACGCAACCGGTCAGGGAAAATATCCTCCATTCATGAACTGTGTGTGCAGAGAAAGGCTGGCAAGGATTTATCTTCTTAAGAATTAAGCATTATAGTCACATTTTTCATCATCTGCTACATATATGCACTTAGTGTTGGACTTAGAAAACTAGAAAGCTTAATAAATAAAGGCTGAGTGAAAGAAAATAACTTGTTCTTAAAAAAAAAAAAAAAAAGGAACAAACCCTCCACTATAGAAGCCAGGAGAAGTTGAGTTAGTATATGCTCAGACACTACACAACAACAACAACCAAGTATCACTTCTCTGAATTGCTGTAAATGGACCACTTGCTCTTAATCTCTCCCAGTTGTGAGATAAAATAAATACAGAGAATAATCTCTGCACAGATCCACTTGTTGGCAGAGCCAAGGACTGCACCAAGTGTTTGCCCACAGAATAAATCTGGGACCATGTGTTCAACAACTATACAGGCTAACGTCCTTCTCTCTGTCCCTCAGTATCATACTGTTGCAAAAAATGACAAGAGCAGAAGGCCACATTCTTGACCCTTGAGAGGCCAACAGCCATCCTGCTGAGGTGTTGATCTGCCCCAGCTTTCCTGGTGACCAGGATTCTCCCAGGAAGAGGATGACTGACACCTCAACCCGTTCTCCTTTGGGTTGTCTGCCACCTTGACCAGGAATGACTTCCAGTCAAGGACTAGGATGTAAAAGCAGCAATTACAGGGAAATCTGAATGAAATATTGCTGCAAATAATATGACATTGATTCTGCATTATTCTATCTTCTTGAAGTCTCACAAAAGCTGTCATTTCCACACTTTTAGGCTTCCTCATGACTACCAGGGCCAATGCTTTCCCAAAGCCTTTTAGTTCCTTCAGCTCATACTTTGTCAAGTCATTTCCCAGCAGCAACCTCTCTGAAATTTCACCTGAGCACATAAATTGCTAATTATTTTGATTGCCCTGTATTCCCTTTTAGCTACTGGGACAGGAACAGCTCCAAGAAAAAAGCCAAACCAACCAACAAATAAAACTCCCAGAAAACCATTCCACAGTACCAAGAGTGCAGAGCTGTCAGCTCCTTTTAAGTCTTCAAGTAGTTGCTATTTAAATAGGATCAATGTCAGTTCTAAATGAGCAGGTGAGGAAGCTTCCCCTTTTGGAATGAGGAATTCTGCAACAGAACCAAGTGAGAGTATTTAGCTAACACTTAAAGTAACAAAAAACCCCAAAAAGCACTAAACCCTTGGGGCTGCCAGATGTGCTAGAGGGCTCAACTCCACTGTCCCCAGAGGGAAACCTGGAGCCAAACCCACCTGGTTCACATTTTAAGAGGAGGCTGTTCACAGGGCTTGCTGCAGACATAGATTTCAGCACAGACTGAAGGAAGGTTTGACACCAGTGGACTCCAGGCATCGGAAGGCAGGCTTTCCAAATTAGCAGGGACATTCTGCCGGGTGGCAAGTTGCAGGGGCAGGTGAGCTGAAGGACCCCCGCATGGCAGGCTTCTGGTCAGTCATCCTGCCCAGGAGCTGTGGCTTTGAAAGTACTTCTGCCTGCGCCTTTATGGTCTAAATTAATCTAAATGAGGGAGCCTTTAAGGCTTGTTAGAGTTTATTTATTTCCCCAGGCACCTTTTTTAAGGCAGTGAGAAGAAATACAGGATCAGAAACATTAGGTTGCCATCGCTGAATTGCCAACTGAAGGATACAGCTGCCTCTTTAAACGAAACTGCATTTGTGACCAACTGCAAAATTAGATCAGCAGCTTAACTGTTTTGCTCTTTCCATGATGGATTATTAGCATTGTATAATTTCTAAAAACAAAAGCATTGTTACTTTCTTAATATTCCTATGACTTAGAAGGTGTAATCTTTTATTCTTCTCTTTAAAAGAAATGCTGCTTAACAGCAGCTTTGACTGGCTGCTCCCTTGCTTCGCCACTAACTCACTCCATAGTTTATCATTTTATCTGCATGTCTTACCATCTGCAGCTGGCAGAAAGGAAGCAGGGATTTCAACCTTCTTGGAAGACCCTAAAAGCAATTAGGGATGTACTACTTCCCAGCTAGGTACAGGACAGCAAGTTATTTTCTCTTGGCACTGCTTCCCCAATTCAGCCTTTCCACTTCACAGCTGGTAAAGCTGCTTCTGCAAACCCCACCGTCATACCACTATGTTTAAAAAACTCAACCCAAGAGAGCACAGCAGATCTGGCAGCAGATAGATTAGCCATGAGAGCATTAGTTACTAGGAAATGTTTCTTAACATCTCAAGATTAAAATGGCCTTGGGAAAAGGAGAACATAAAGAGAAACTTTTAGACAGTGTGCATTTCCTTAGCATGACAGAAAAAGAGAAGCACAGAAGAGAAGAAATGCTGTTATATAATGGCAGCTTCAGTGTCACTTAAGAAAGGCAGGTTTGATTCACCAACTGAAAAACTTTGATAAAGCAAAAGGGAACATTGAACTGTTGCCTTTCAGTTATGATTAATTTACAAGAAAAGTATTTTCTGGTATAATTTACAAGTACCCAAGACTGGTAAATGAGAGCTCGTACCAACTCTGAAAAACATGTATCATTTGCACTGAAATATGGTGGAATTGTTCAAAGCATTGCTTACTGTGAAACAGTAAACACTCTGGCATATGTAGGTTAATATTCTGGATTTAATTTACTAGTTTACAGCCTGCAAGAATAAGGCAGTTCTAAGATGCAAGTTCTTGCTGCCATTAGTCTTACAGGACTGAACATGCAATGATGACACAAGTCAGGTGCACAGGCTGCTGGATGCAGGTTGGTGACACTCAGGTATGTAAGTGCAGCATCCAAAGGAGCACAGGATGGCAGGTTGTGATGGGAAGGGGGTGTACAATTTGGAGGAACACCATGCTGCTCAGCCTGCCTGAGATGCTGAGCAAACTTACTGTGGAAATGTTGAACAAAGGCACTAAAATTATTCCTTAGAGCAGTAAGAGGTGATGATGACAGCAAGATCTCCCAGTTACTCTCCTAAAGCAGTTACTGGCAGCATTCAGGAGACTGGAGGCTGAAAATGTCTCTCTCCACCACATGGAAAACTTGAAAGGATGCAGTTAACAAGGAATGAAAGCCATCACTGTAACTCTCAGACTGCTTCCTAACATCAAGTATCTCTTCTGCCCTCTTGCCAGGGGCCACTGCCTCCACAGCATAGACAGCTAACATGGGCATAGGTCCAGGCTTCCACTACTTCATTTAAAAATTGCACTGCTGGGCCAGAATCTTCATTTCATTGTGTTCAGCTGTGATTTGGGAGGCTGTGGGCTCCTTCAGGTGCTTCTGCAGTGGAAGCAGAAGCCTGCTCGTGGTGTTCACGTCCAGCCACAAAACCAAGCAGCCATCCAGCGTCCAGGAAGAAAAGCAGAGCCCTGCTCTCTCCACAGAACTCCTTCCACTCTCTTACAAGGTGAACTGAAAGAATTCAATTTCCTTTAAAAAACAAAAAGCAAACAAACAACAAAAAACCCCACAAACACAACAACAACCAACCAAACCATCCAGTGCATCAGCAAAGTCCTTCTGTGAAAGTGTTTTAAACCTGAAAACTGGGTGCTGGGTGAACCACATTTGTTTTCAAGCAAAATGAAGAGAGGTTGAAGCACTTCACCAGTAAGCTATATAAAGAGGAAGTAAACAGTGAAAAGTGTGGAAGAAGCCAAAGAGAACTGCAGATTTAACACAGAGAACGTCAAGTTTCAAAGTTTTATCTAAAATAGAATAAAATAAAGCACACTCATGCTTTCAGAATGACTCTTACTAGGCTTAAAAGAGAGATCCCTTCGTTGCTTAATGTTGTTTTTAATCTCCAAAGTTAGTGAGGAAAAGCTATTTCCCAGTTTGGAAGCCCTTAAAAGGAACAAAGGTCCCTCATCACTTAAACTTTGCAAAAGTGAACAGAAAAAAAGCCAAAGAAGTGCACGTGTAAGGTGGCAAACCCTGGCTGAAGCATCAGATGAGGAAGGTGCAGGGGCTCCAAGGGACAGGTTAAGCTGTTCCGGGCAAAGCCTCAGAAGGTGCAGGGTAAATCAAAACCCACAAGTCAGGGAGAAATTTCCCACAAGCCTCGTGTGAAAGACTGCCTCCTTATACTGGCGTCTTTGAATAGTGCTTTTCTTCTGAAACAAAGTGTACGAGGTACAGCGAACAAACTGTAAAGGTAACTGGGCCCTTTGTCAGAAGGTTCCTCCACCCACTTGTACTTTCCCCGCACAATAGCTCGTTTACAGATTCAGACCACTCCAACTCCACACAGAAACAATCCTGTATTGTGAAGTGAATCTACCACAGGAGTAATACCTAAAAATACTGCAGAAAGTCTGTAACAATAATTTGGTAGAACTCTACGGTTCTTCCCTTAGACACAAAGCCTTTCCCAATTTCAATGGGTAATAACAGACTTAGTCACTCCTTACTTATGACTAATAGCCTGCAAAAGCAAAAGTTACATATGTGTGGCCGATACGTGAAGCTGTTCATCTCTTAAAAGAAGAAGATGGTTTGCACTGGAGCACAAGGAGTTGTGGTACAAAAATGTGTGTGATTTCCCCTCCCGTGTCCACCGGGAAGAACAAAGCACTGTGTAACACAGACTCACTTCTGCGCCCTACCCAAGGCAGGCTCCGTGGGGTTGTTTAGGTTGGCAGATAGCTGCAGCAGCCTCAAAACAGTTCTGAGCAGAACAAACAGCAGATCACATGGATTGACCAGCAATCTGCCCAGCCCAACTGTACATCAGCACAAGGAAATCATAGGAGGCCAGTCAGGTTGTTGGGAAAGTCTAGAATCAAAAGACGGATAGCCTACCTACGCTCTACTTGCACTTTCACCTCAGAGAAGAGTTACTCCATCCCCCACAAGCCACTAGAATAGAATAAAGATAAACGCAGGGATTATGCCAAGTTGACCCCAGGCTTTGTTCTTTCCCTCCAAGCACATTCAGTGAAAAGGTCTAAACACACATCTGATTTGACAAGCATTCAGACTGACAAAGAACACGGTGAAAGTGAAATCATACTTGGGGCATTCATGGGTCCCTATGTCAAAGGTCATGCAGCAGCATTTCAGCTGCTGCTAGCTAGGATTTAAAATAAACTAGTTCCAACTCCTATTGACACAGACACCGACATACAGTTTGTGCCAGCCAAGAAGATTTCTCTGCATTTTTAGCAAAATTCAACTCAAGGGATAATATAAATTCTGGATGGACATTTAATCCTCACAGTTGGAACCATAAAGTCTAGAAAACATGAATAGTTTTCGGTTTTTAGTCAGGTTCTTAATGTCAACTCATGTAAGTCACCTGCAAAATACTGAATTATTATTAGAAAGCCTGAGCAAGCATATATAGGCCTTCACTCTTTAAAAAGTAAAACCACAGGTTCTTTCTACCTAACTGAAGGCTGATCAGCCAATTCAAATAGAAAAAGTCACATTTAAATCACTTAGCCAAACCAGAGAGCTCAAAAAGTGTTATTTAATAACTTTCCATTGATTTCCTCAGTTTATCAAACACTATTTGAGTGTTGCAGCCTTCATTAAATATATTTAAAGAAAGTGCTTTAGAAATTAACTTGAATCAGTAGTATCAGACCGGACAGCTTCAGAGCCATGAAAAATAAGGGAGCAGCAACCGAAAACCTGTTGAGGAATAACAGTGCAGGCAAACAAATGTATTCTCCCAAAGCCTTTGTGACGCTCACTCTAAGCTACAGGCAGCACAGTGGTAAGCCCAGCTGTCGATTCAGCAAGCTGCAAGACTGACACTCCAAAACAGGTCACAGTTCAGCAAACAAGTTGTTATTTGTTTTTACTGCAGATGAAGAGGTCTGCTCGCTGCAGAGTGGCATTTCCCAGGCAATGCTTTGCTAGGAACGACCATATGCCTTTGTATATTACAAATAATATAGCGGGTTGCCACCAGACTTCCTTCCTGGTGAAAATTGTAAATCTCACCTTATTCCAGGAGAAGGTTTCGCATAAGGATGCCAGAGCTGGCAAGCAGGCATGTTTGTTACTTCGTTAGCAACTCAGACTCAGACCCAAGTTCGTAGATTCACAGAATGGTTTAGGTTGGAAGGGACCTTAAAGGTCATCCAGTTCCGACCCCACTGCCATAGGCAGGGACACCTCCCATTAGCCCAGGTTGCTCAAGGCCTCATCCAATTTGGCCTTGAACACCTCCAGGGAAGGGACATCCACAACCTCCCTGGGCAACCTGTGCCAGTGTCTCACCACCCTCACTGTAGAGAATTTCTTCCTAATACCCAGCCTAAACCTGCCCTCAAGCTTCAACCCATTCCCTCTCATTTCATCACCACAAGCCCTTGCGAAAAGTCCCTTCTTGGCTTTCTTGTAGCCCCCTTCAGGTACTGGAAGGCTGCTCTAAGGTCTTCTCAGAGCCTTGTCTTCTCCAGTCTGAACAGCCCCAACTCTTGCAGCCTATCCTCATAGGGGAGGTGCTCCAGCCCTCTGATCAGTCTAATGGTAGGACATCAACACCTCTCACTACTACCCCTAGCTTCTATGCCAAAGCATTTTGAGTGCATCTGCCAAAATGCAGCCTTTCTTCCTTGAGGTCTCCAGCAAAGCCATACAGTTTGATAACGACAGGCAAAGGACTCATTACTGCTACTCAAGGCAGCAGCAAGAGGGCCGTGTTTGGCAGGATGTGCACCATTAGCCAACAGGAATTAGTTGCATGACATGCTCCCATACACTCAGGCATCAGTTTAAATAACCTTTGGGCAGAAGACAGCCTTTATCCTTTTGACAAATAGGAAAAAGCCTCTCAAGGATGCACAAAATGTGCTTGCTCTTTTTAGCGAAGGAAATCGGTCGCCAGACCTTCAGGTGCCCAGTATGACTTCTATTATCCACATCCCTTCCCCACAAATAACCAAGAAACCAATCTAAGTAGAGGAGAGAGTATTTTGTTTGGGACTCCTCCTGCCTACGTGGAAATCCACAAGTAACAGGGTTTCTGTGAGCATCCCACCTGCAGAAACACAGAAAAACATCCAAAACAGGGACACGTTTTTCAAGGGTTTGGGACAAAACAGAAATGTTTGTTCTTCCTTATGTGATGCTACAAGGATGACAACCCAGATATGGCAAGGCAAGGCAGACCTCTCCTGATTCTTTCTGTCCCCCAGTGGGAGCAAAGCACATTGCCTTGCTAATGACTGGCAGGTCATGCTCAGGACAGCACGGAAAGCCTTCCTATCCTATCATACTGTGTAAGCAAATAGATTTATCATGTTGGTGCAGTTGCTTACTGGTTTTAGAATAGCACGAGTTCTGTAGACAGCTGTGATGGCTACCAGGTAATTTAGGGATCTGAGAGGTGCAGAAGATAAAAACCAAACAAAAAACCACCGACAAAAGCCATCAAATGTATTGATTAGATCTCATCAGTAGCCTCCAAGGCAGCGATACCAAAGTGCTTTCAGCTGTGTGGTTCTCCAAAACACTCTTACAAAAAAAGGAACTCTAAAGGGCAAACACACGTGAAAGATTTGGAACACATGCTTCCTCCAAATCAGAGCTTCAGACTCCTTGTTCACACACTACAAGCTGATCTGCTGGGGATTACATGTCAGCCTCTGCAAGGTATCCAAATTAAAGAGTTCCCAACCATGACAGACAGTGTCTACTGAAGCACCCTGCAATAGTCAGAGGTTCTACAGGACCACTCCAAGAAACCTGAACCACCTGTTATTACATCAAAGATAATCGCAACCCTTATTTAAGCTCAGAAACATAGTTCTGACTTTTTTTGTAGGGTTGGTTTGTTTTTTTTTCCCCACTCTAAAACAGTCTTGCATGGAAAAGGAGAGAGAAGAAAGGGGATGAACATACACTCTAGTTCTGTGTGTATCTTAAAGTGTATCATTAAGTTCCTGCACAGCCAGATGAGACAGCATGGCAGAGTTCACTACCTACTGCATTGTACTGAGGCCTTTAACTTCTTATATGAACTACCAGATAAGGAAAAAGCATGAAGCTGTTTAATGTGTCTCTGAAATAGATCTAAGGGACGCTTCTTCAGAGAGGATTCATGGAAATTCCTCAAAACTGGAGTCACCAGGGTTCACACAGGCCTCTACCCTCCAGACATCTCATTTTGCACCAAGCACTGCACCTTCGTCTGTACAAAGCCTTCTGCAATTTCATAGTTTGTAGATTAGCCACTTTACAAAGGAAACATTAAGGTCTCACCTCCTCCTCACTACAATTAGCAAAAGACAATTCATCCACAGGAAGTTTTATAATACTTTGTTCTTTGAGTTAATTATAGCAACAAATACTCTGAATTGGTTATCTTCTAAGCCTGAAAATATGCATGTGAGAGGTTGAAAGGATAACCAAACTTAGGTTTGAGAGTTCTACCCCCACACCACCTCGGGCACCCCATAGCTCTGTGGCTGGTGGTCACCACTGTGTCCTCAATTTGGGATTCCAAGTCTGCTGCACTACTACTTCCCAACAAGAAATGAACAAAGTGATCCTTCTTAAGTGTTAACTCAGAAGTTAGAACTGAAAGATAATCCTGTTTATTAGCACTAGGGATTATATTTTACTACTGTATTTTTAAATACAAAACCTCGGTCACACTGTTTCTTTTCAAGCTATCAGGTACAAAGACCCAGTTAAAGTTCTCAAAACCTCCTAACTGCAGTGAATTTGTCCAAAAGGGACATTTGGAAAGAGTCTTAGTCTGACATACCACCTCACTTGGCAACGATTAAGAGCAATTGTGCACCTTTGGGAAGCAAGAACAGCACATTCCTACTCCCCTCGTGGCATGCCACAGCACAAGACTTCATTTACGAACGTTTGGAATAATTTACCACAGATGCTCTCATACCTACAAACTTCATAAATGGCATTTCAACCAGCTCCTCCTCTGCTGTAGTCTCAATATCACAGAAAGCAGCAAATAAAACTGTGATAAAAGAGTAATTTTTTCCCTATTACCTAAACACCTTTAAGGTAACAAAAGCTATTTCCTATGTTTTCTACTGGTTAAGTGAAGCTGAGCTTTCAGGCTTTCTTACCACTTTGTCTTTGGTATTCTACAACTTCCCAAATCATTCTGAAGAGCAACCATGGCACAACAGTATAGTCAAGTCATACCAAGGGAGCACCATCTTTCTCAGTATGATGTGTGACTGTAAAAATCACATAAAAGACATGAATAGTTCTACCTTTAAATCATACTGATAAATCTGACTTCTCCAAACTGCATTAAAGTGCAACATCCTACTTTCAGGTGCACAAATTAGGTCACAGATGCTGAAAGATTTGTTAAATAGGTAGCTCCCTCCTCCTGTAAGACAGCCTGCTTATTTTCACTCCACTTGTCTTTTCATTACCTACCAGTGAGTGCATAAACTCCTGCCTTCCTACTGTAAACCACAGCTATCATGTGGGCCAAGGAAAAGAGGAGATCCTCTCTTAATCAACTAGCCTAGAATGTATTTTACTTGTCACCATCCACAGACTACCCACTGCTGGAGGTGGTTAGCTAAGCTTTCATTTTATCACCAGCTTCCTTCAAAAGCAGACAGAGTCTTCAGTGTCATAAAAAGTTCATATGAGCATAGAAACAATTCTGAACTGCGAAATAAAAAGTGTGTGTAAAGTGAATTAATCCTGCTGTCAAGGGAGCAGCATCTGTGGAGCTCTACGCTACAACCAGCCTAAAACTGCTCTCAGCTGTTTCTTAGGGGTTTTTTTCATGTTTGGGTTTTTTTGTTTGGTTTTTTTTTGGGGGTGGGGAAGGGAAGTAAGTGTGTGTGTGTGAGAGAGACTTCACTAAAGAAGAGAAAGAAAAACAAAGAAAAAGTAGTACACATTTTGAGGAAGAGTTCTCCCTTATATACAATCAGTCCAAGAGGCTGGGGAAGAGCTGGTGTGTGAAGTGCTAAGAGGACAATTTTAAGGGTACATAGCCCATGCAATTCATGGAATATACATCCAGAACAGCCAAGTGAGAGCTGACAGCAGTCAGTAGAATGAGAAAAAGACCACAAAACCAGTATGCTCAGACAGTATTCTAATTTTATTTATGACAAGTTGAAATTTCTACATTCTGCTGCTGAAGCCTAAAATTTCCAGAGTCCACTTTGGTTGTATCCAGAGTGACACACTGAAGCAACCCACAAGAAGACAGATTAAACCAAGTGCAAGTTAAAGAGCTTTCTTTAAGAATTTTAGGACAAGTTCTGCATGTTTTAACAATTCCTCCATATTCCATGTACTGAATTGTTTTTATGTTGACTTGTCAGACAGTTTGGGAGCCCATGTTTAAGAGCAGCTGTCTTCATTTTCCAAGCAGATGTAATCCAAGAAGATCCTCCATTTAGCATAAATTAAAGCAGTATTTATTCCCCCCACCCCCCTGAGAACACGTTTCAGAGCTTGTATTCCATAAAACAAACAAACAAATCTTCTTGAAAGCTCTAAACAGAAGTTAAGAAGTTAGAGTAGGTTTAAACTGGATCTTAAGAAGTAGTTCTTCAGTATGAATGTGGTGAAACTCTGGAATAGGTTGCCCAGAGTGGTGGTGCATGCCCCCTCCCCTGGAGGTATTTAAGGTCAGACTGAATAAGACCTTGAGCAATCAAGACTAGTTGAGAGGCATCCTTGACATGGCAGGGATATCATAGTAGATGATCTCTGAGGTCCCTTCCAACCTAAGCCATTCTATGAAAACAAGGGCAGTCACTACTGCTTATGGACACAGTAAACCATAGAGAATTGAAAGGTTTTTTTTTTAAAACAGATTCTTAGAGTGGTTTAAGTACAGCTGTCAAAAATCTTGATAGGATTCCCAGTTATTTATCCTGCTGCTGTGCCTCTGCACACAGACTTGTGGCTCTGCTTGATCCAATTCACTGCAGCTTCATAATTTATATCCTTCTCTAACAGCCAGATTATCTCTCAGTCAGTCATGTTTCTGGCCCAATTTCCTTTAAATAACTATCAGCAATCCCAAATCTTCCAAAATATTTAATAAACCAAATACACTTCTGCAGGGCGGGTTATGTAATCCTGTAACTAATCAAAACATTAGAAATATAAAATGTATATATACACGCTTATATAGGTAAAATAAAGGAAAACACACACCCAAACACCTGTATGGTGAAATGAAACTGAGCCCTCATGCTACTGCTCCCTCCCTTCCCCCACACACATATAGCAACCAGAACAGCAAGTAGTACATCATCCATTTAGTTCATCATTGTTTTCCTGCTGGAAGGATCTTCAGCACTACTCTGTAGAGCACCTAGGAATACTTTTGACAGTTGGAAAAAAAGAAGAATTAAGTTTATTTTACACTCATTAACACCACCATAAACCAAAGGCTACTCTCTCCATCTTCCCAATCCAGGTATCTTCCATGGCAGGCTTGTCATTTTTTGCTTTATAATGGAGTCATTTTATTGCATGTAAGAAGCCTCAGGCATTTTGTACAGCCCATTACTCTTTGCTGCCCACATTCAGATGGCTAATCTGCCATCAGGCAGAAGCTTGACAGACAAAAAGGAAAGGTAGGAAAACAGCACACACGGTAGCCTGTGCGCCCACACGCTTCAGCTACAAAGTGTTTTGAGAGGAGACCCAAAAACCAACAAGGCACACATTTGATTGCAGGCCTGTTTAATGCTTCTGTGGTTCAAAGAAGACAATGTGGCTAGGGAGACATTAATAAATAAAAAAAAAAAGGTGGCTTAATTAGGATGCCTATTAAGATACACTAAGACACAAACCTGGAAGGCTTTATTTGGTGAGCATCTTGGAACTTCAAAAGTCACAAGCATGTGTCTAAGCAGAGAATTTGCTATAAAAGACCTTCAAAATGTTTTAAAAATATTGGCAAAAGTTAGATGAATTAAGGGCTATGTTTATAAGCGATTATAAACTATGAGAACAAGACATTTGGCAAGTTTTCAATTTCAGCACTTCTGTTTTCCTACTTGCTCTGAAAAGAGTTCAGATTTATTAAAAAAGTTGTATGCACTTTCCTGTATCCCAAACTATAGTGACACTGTAAACACACAGTGAAATGATTTACATATCATACTGCATAACAAGGAGCTTTCTAATTAAAGACATTGGAGTAATTAAGTGGAGAAGGCTTCCAGCTTCATATTAAAATAAAGAAAATGCCCATATTTGTTGGAGTTCTTATAGAATGGTTTAGGTTGGAAGGGACCTCAAAACTCATCCAGTTTCAAACCCCTGCCATAGGCAGGGACACCTCCCACTAGAACAGGTTGCTCAAGGCTTTATCCAACCTTTTTAAGTAGCTAACTTTGTTTCTGAAGGAAAGCATCTCAGCAGTCACAGGCAGTACTGGCCAAAACATTTTAAAGCATCATACCCACACTGTGCATCAGGTATCTGGTGAGAATTTTGTCAGGATTATTAACCTCCGTGTTGTGTGTGGCATCTACTTGTCCTTTGCTGCTGGAAAGACGAAACTGTCCCACTTGAGCCAACAGACTAAAAGAAACAAAGTCTGCCACTAGTTCTAGTCATGTGCTGAGGCGCAAACCTGGTTCATCTTTATAAGTGGTGCCTCTTCATGGTGTCATTACCACATCAGCTATGCAGGCTGATCCCTGTAGGCATGATTAATCACGTGGTAAAACAACTAAGACATGTCAGACTGCATTCTGTGTCACTGGAACTATCTCCCTTCCCCTATGCTGCAACTACCAATACAACTTTGCTTCTCATTTCTGTTTATTATTCCACTGCTGTGCAAAGTGTCCCCCAGCACTTTGACTGAAACCTAGAACTGATGCTATCTTACTTCCACTACTTCTTGTAAAACATATTTAGGGTTTTAGGTATACAGTATGACAGTCAATTTAAAATCTGGAGAAAAAACACAGAGTAAGCCTTACCATGAATAGTCTTTTTCCACTTAGTCTCTATAGTCTTAGTATCATTACAGCACTGTTAGGAACAACAGGAATTTAGCTTGTGTGACTACAGGGAACATTCAAGATAGCCTAAGAAGATGAAATGATTGGATATAATAACTGTACAGGTGTATGCCTACTAAACAAATTCCTATTGTCAATGCAAATTAATTCTCTGCACTCAGAGCTACAATGTACCAAAGCAGGTTATTATAACAAGTTGTCCAACAATCTGCTGCTATCTGAAGTTCACAGTTAGCCAAGAATGCTGTTTTCTTCTTGTCTTGGAGTCACAGTTCTGAAACCCCCTGCAAGCCCTGTCCTGCAGGACGAGTACTGCTCCCCTTCTGTGGCCATCTGCAGCAGCTCAACAGCAGGCACCATCCGCGGTCGTACTCTGTAACCTTATCTTTCTTTTCCACATGTACAAGGTAAGAGGGGAAACAGAAATGCTACATTTGCATATGTAATTATGGGGTAGCTCAGGAGTAAGCAAAAAATTAGTGGAAATTGCAAACAGATATGCCTGACGACCACACCTTAGTTTTTCAAATGAAAATGCTTTGCAAGGAAGGGGAAGGGACAGCAGCAGGGAAGGAAGCCAGTCATTACAGTTCCAAATCTGCTTCAAAGTCCTTGTTCACCACCTCATGCTCTTTGTGGGGCCTACTGTACCTAGGTCCTTCCTGTGAACAATCACATAAGAACGAAACCGGTGCTATGTGACTAGTTCTGTTTCACTTGAGTTTACTGGGTAGCTGTCCCAGAAACACTAAGAAAGGAAAGGCTACAGAAAGACACAAACAAAACAGGACAGCAGACTGAACAGGTTACAGAGCCTGCATCTCCTTTTACACGTGACTTACAGTAGATGCCATGCAGGAAACTAAGAGAAAAAAATGAAATGGACTAGAAGGTGGGAAGAAGGAAAATTTAATGCATACCTGAAATGACACAAGACAGAAATTCCTCAAGGCATTGAGGAAATAAAAAAAACCAAAACACCTGTTTAAAAAGCAATATGTTGTGGGGAAAAGGACAACTCATCTCCCATATGTTTTTGAGTATTAAGAAAAATTCTTAGACTGGGAGAGAGGGAAGACATTAAGAAAACAAAAAAGACTCGGTCTGCTTCTTTAGGTCAAATCTACCAGTTCAGCAAAAGGCAACCTAATCTCTGTAATTAAGGTCTGGTTTTTCTGTTCTTTATATTGCACTTTTTCAGATGGAATAGAGTTCCTCAGGCCTTTTTCAATCATGCCACATTTGTGATGTTTTGTAATTTAATTCTGCTTTCACCCATATAGGGTCTGTGGACAGATGTCTCTACAAAATGGAACAGAAAATCGCCCTCAGTGTCTCTCAATCAGAATCTGAGGAGGAATGTTTGTTGAAATAATGCAAACGTCTCCTATCACAGCAACTGAAGGTGTTCAATAGTGTAACTGGCCCAAGTAGCACTTCATCCTAACAAGGACAGTTCATAAGCAAAAATACTCTGCCACAGCACTTTAACACCTTTACTTCAACCTCTGCACACACAAGTCGCTCAGCAGCACAATGAAAGGTCAAGTTTATAATCTTGTCAGCTCCTCCAGTGTTCCTGATCTAACATTCAACTTGTGTGGACCCCAAAACACTTCTTGAGTTTGCAGAAAGAGAGAAGATACCTGCATGAAGTCCAAAAACATACTTACAAGAAGCACATAATACCAAGGAGTCAGTTGATCAGTTAAGGAAGTTGTTCATTTTCCTTCTGATACACTCCAATATCATATGGGGTTGTTTAAAGTAGTCATTTTATACATCCTTTTACTTAAGATATATGTTATTTACTTAAGATATGTTACATGTACTTACAGATCCTAACTGGATAGGATGGAAGGTCATCTCAGCACAAGACAAATTCTATCTCTTCTCACCCACTCCTCAGCCATAACTGAGCCCCCTAACGCATGTGGAAGAACACATTCACCATTAGACATTCACTTGCTTCACACAAATATATGGAACACGTTGAAGGCAGAGCAACAAGGGAGATGCCACCAAACAGCAAGCAAACATTTGTAAGAGAAGCCACAAAAGATTCCAGTTTTCAGGTTTTAACCTTTGGGTGACAGCAGTTGTTAATCAAGCTGCTTTGCAACAACGAGGGTAAAGTCCTCATACCGAGGAGTCTGTGACAGCTGGGAATGACAGCTGAAAAGGAGAGAACTGAAACAGGCTGCTTTCAAACAGTACCGACTCCTCAAAGATGAGAAAGTGTATTTTTAGTTAACTTCTGTTGCTCTGAAAAAGCATGTTAAAATAAAAGATACAGTTACACCACAGTAATGGCATCAGAAACAAGCACGTAGTGAGGCAAAGGTAAAAAAAAAAAAGACAAAACACAAAGCTTCTTCCCTGCTTGGGGTTCCTTCAGGGAGAGATGGACAAGTTTAAAGAATCCTGTTTCATATGTTCAGCACTAGCCAAACACGTGAACCACTGCCTGGTTGCTCCACACAAAGGCACAAACTTCTTTCTGCTCTACCACCACCTATCCTCCTAACACATGAATGTAAGCTGTCAGGCACTCACACAAGGAAATCAGATGTATAGGCTCAGATACAGGAAGAGAAGACTCAGTACATACATTTTTACTGCCTGAAAGGTGCTTACACATACTGTGGTGAAGGGGGTAGTATTTTTCTCAGGAGCACTGAAATAGATTTATAAAGCTGTGCTGCATTTAACTGTAGTCAGTATCCATCAGGTCTCAACTCTTCTTGATTCAGCTGCCCATTTTCCTTGGCTGCCACAGAAGAACACTACTTATTTATGCAAGAATGGGACAAATAGGTTATGAAATAAGCCACAGCTTGACACAAAAAGGAAAACAGTTAATCCTAGCATTTCTTCACAAGAGGGGAGCAAGCAAAGATTAAAAAGCTGCAAGCAAGAATAGATTTAAAAAATATCAAAGCTTCTGTTACTCTTTCCAATAACCTAAAAATAAGACAGCAGGAATCAGCCAGAACAGTAAATCAAGACTCAGAAATACCTGTGCAGTTTATAGTTAGCTCAACAAATTGACTCAGTTGGAATATCAGAAGCAATGACTTAGTGAGAGGGTTAGAAGTCTTGTAATACAGAAGCAGAAAGCATCACAGAAGCACAAAACCCTCCTACAGAACCCCCCAACAGTTCCAGTGTCCCAGGGCATCATCTGGCCAACTGAGGTCAACACTGTTTCCTATCCTGATCTTCTCATGCAGCCAAACAGGAACTATTCACTGGTCTCTGAGAGGCCACCAAGGTGCACCAGAAATAAGGAAACAAATCTTCAGTGAGAAGCAGAACGCTCCCTTCCCTATTCCATCCTCCCTCCTTCCCACATATGTTCTTTGCCCTTGCCCATACACTCTTGCCCACTCATACACACATCCCTTCACTCTTCATGGTGTACCTGGATTTGTTGATTGTTTGCTCTTGGGTTTTGGAGGGTTTTACTGTTGCTGGGTTTTGTTTGGGTTTGGTTTTGCTTGTTTGGGGTTTTTTGGAGGGGAGGAGGGAGGTGTTAATTACTAAAGATTTCAAACAGTATTTCCTGCAACAACAAGGCATTTCTACCACAGATGATCTATTGTACTCTCTCATGACTAGACTTAACCACACAGCTTCACTAATGAAGACATCAGACTACCCTCCACATCCACCTTGCCCCACACTGCCCAGGACCCCCAGACATGAGCAGCACCAACCTACACCTGTAGCCACTTCCCACATGGCTCTGTCATAGCAACAGCAGTCCCCTGCGACAAACAGTCACAGTGGTAAAACCCAGGCTTGGCACACCTTTGTCCCAGCCAAATAGACTTTCTAGGCCCAACACTTGTGTATTTCTGGGAGAAATTGTTTTAGGGAGGACTTAATGCTTTTCTGTTTACCTAGACATCATTTTCAAATATCAGAAGTAACAGCTACATGCTGAGACTCTTCTTTAACCATTACTGTCCCAAGAAAAATCAATATCTGATTCCATAATATGTACTCAGATGGTAACTTCTAAGAAAACAGTCCTCAAAACTTCCCACACAGGGTAGGAGTGCTGAGGTTAACAGTGTAGGTCTTAAACTAAGCCACTCATGCTTTGATTTTACTTCTGTTTACCTATACATGACTGAACTTGAAGAGTTGGGAATGTGAAAAACATAGGACAACAAACTATTACTTCTCGGGACATCGCCACATCAACATCGATCACGCAGACAGAAAACATCGCCAGTGAAGCTCCTGTCTTAATACTTAATAAAGCTAAAAATGGCTAAATAGAAAAAATGAGGTTTGCACAGCACCACTTGTTAGCTGTAGGTACAAGTGTTTCAAGACAATACACATGAAAAAGCTTCAGTACTTAAAACTGAAAGGAGCAATATCTGCTAAAGGACAAATCTCTTCTTTCTCTTTAAGGTTCTAGATGAGGACAAATGCAAGGGTAGTCCCAAGGATTAAAAATGGACTGAACTCAGTCTTGCTATGGACTTCCTGTGTGACCTTGGGTAAGTCACTTGAGAATTTAGTTCTCAAAAATAACAGGCCTATTATAGCTGCCAGAAGGAAGCACCAAAGTTTCTGAGACCACAGATGCAAGCCAGATCCTGTGCTTACTTGCCTGTAAAAGAGAAGATCCCACCTGGTGAGCCCTTTTGAAAAACATAGGTAAGTATGGCCACAACTTCAGGAATATTGTTACTAAGCACTTGAAAGTTCACTTGCAACAACAGCACTTTGAAAAATCAGTATGAAAGCCTACATAAACCCAGAAATACTTCTACTTTTCAAGCTCTGGGTTTGTGTATTTGCATGAAATCTATCACCAGCAGAATCTTTCTGATCTCCAGAGATGCAGCATGCAGTGTTAAATATGGGATTTACAGTCAGGGAAGCACACCGTATTCTAATCAACTTGCAATATCAATTAGCTAGAGCTTTGGAAATGACTACAAACAGCTAATGAGTTGAAAGCAACGAGCTTATATTTTTGGTAAATAATAATGACTGAATGTACAAGAAGAGATTCTTAAGAGTCATTTGGCTAAATGCTGTCATTGCAGCAGTTTCCTTGTAACAGACCACTTGCTCAAGAAAAAACAACAAAACCAAAAAACCCACACAGTTAAAAACTAAATGAGAAAAAAAGGCCACAAGAAGCCAAACTTCACAGAGGTTGAATTTATTTCTTTAAACATAGTAACAGTGTCCCACGCACGTTAAAAATGTCTGCCATCGCTCGCTGGCATTTTAGACCCTATTAAAACAGATGTTTCCACATGAAGAAAGGAATGGCACTGATATTTTGATGTTGGATTATTACTCCAGCCTTTCCCACTACCACAGTAAAACTTCCTAACAAGAACTGACAGGTTACTATCACCACCTGAGTACCAGTGGGGAAGGAGGCAGGGGAAGGCTGCAGAACCCCTTCTCCCCTCAATGGTGATGGAAGAGCTCACTTATAGAGAGCAGGGACCAAAAGTCCGCAATGCCAACAGTAACTGGATCAGTCACACAGTATCACAAGGATTGGAAGAGATCTCAAAGCTCATCAAGTCCAACTC
>VWZE01009091.1:235328-264135 GCA_013396675.1 Eubucco bourcierii | reverse complement strand
GCTTTTCGCCGGCGGATAAGGGGGAGATCGCCGCCGTCCGGGGCGGGACGATGGGGCTGGAGCCTCGGGGGTCGGGTGGGGTGTCGGTGGGCGCCGATCCCCGAGGCGGCGGAGGAGAAACTTCGCTGTCGGCGCGTCCTGCGGCGAAGTTCCGCTAGTCCCGTATCGCCGCGCTGCGGGACCGGTCCGTACGCTGCCTCTCGGCCCGGGCGGGCCACCCCGTTTCCAGGTGTCTCCCACCCCGCTGCCGTGCGGCCTGCTCGGCGCGAGCCCATCGGCAGCCGCCTCCAGGTGCGGTGGAAGCGGCCGGGCCCGGCGAGGCTGAGCCGGTGCCGACCCAGCTTCTTGCTCCCGCGCCGGGCACCTGCCTCCGGCGTTGGAGCGGTGATGCGGCCGCCGCCGTCGCCGCGGGATCCGCTCTTCCCCGCCTCCGCAGCCCGCGTCCCCTGCGGGCTCCCTCAGCGTGACCCGGGCGGGGAGGGCAGCACAGCGGTGCTGGCTCGGGCCGGTTCACATCGTGACGGTAATCGTTGCGTTACAGGTCTCATCAAGAAACGAACAGCTGGAGGAGAGTGATGCTGTTCCCACCGCATGGGTAATCTGTCACTCTTGAGGTTTCCTTAGTCATACTTCCTGCTGGAGCAGAAGTATAAAATGTTATGCCCTAAGAAATAAGAAGGGAAGGGGTCCATTTTTCACAGACAATTCATAAAGAACCTCGTTTGGGCTTAATAAAAATATTTAATGTGTTAAAAGCTAAAGTCTTGTCATCAAACACTTGTACTATTTATTTACTCTTGCTTTTCACTTCAATAAAAATAAAATAATTTAGTAAATTTCTAGTCTTTCTTATTTCTTTTATTTTTTTTTTTTCCTTATCCTAGAATAACTGCTTCTGGGGAATTATTTTATCCAAACGAATTATATTTCAATGAAAGCATTTCTGCTAATGGGATACTTGTGATAAGTAATTGATTCACTAGTGAGGCCTTTAGCATCACATTGTCTCCATGTGCTATGTGTTCACACACTGACATACCACCTCATCAGATGGAAACAGCGTAAGATGGCTCTAGAAAAGTAGCTATTGAAGACTGGGAATTTGTGGCAATGCCTTGCATCTGAAGCTTCCCCAGAAGTCAAAACAATTAGAAATGCTTAGGTAAAGGGCTGAAATGGATGCAGTTATTCAAAGATCTACAGGGATTTTTTTTTTTTTTTTTCAGAATTAATTGTGTTCTTGGCAATGTACATAAGTTTGGGTACTGCATGAAAATAGTTGTTTAATACATCTCTAAAAAGTGGGACCATTTCTTCTCTATACCCAATGTGTATTGGTTGCTGCCCACAACCAATTTAGTGAGGACCTACCCGAGAGCTGTTAAAGAAAGGTAACAAATCAAACAGTACAAAGTGTTTGAAGGACCACTAGAAATCACTTAAAAAGCATTAGATATGGTGTTAGCTGGAAGTACTGCACAAACAGAAGGGTAGCCAGGAACTGCAACATCAAACCAACAGCAAGATAAAAAAACTCATCAGCAAAATTTTAAGCGAACTGCAAAGTGGAAGGGGGAAATCTCCTTTTTGTTCAGCTGTAATGCTTCAGTGTCTTTCCTTGTCAAGTCTTTGTACAGAAGGTACCTGTGGCTGTGAAACTGGTTGCAAATGAGGACATAAGGTGGTGTGGAATTCTTTTATCATTCTGTGGATGAATTTAAACACATTATGATGCACAGGTTTTAGTTCCTTTAAATTTGTCGTGCCTTAAAAGGTATTTGCAGCAATCGAAATAATAATAACATATCTGTAGACGGATTTGTGGATTTGTCACATTATTCCCTTGAGTGTCCACAAAAAACTCCAGGCCCTTCTTTAAGCAGCTTCCTTTTCACTGAGTTTTGTCACTTTTCACCTCTGGATGAGAACTGTTGTCTCTTCATTTTGAGCAATTTATGCTTCCTAACAGAACGAGGAGAGAAACAGTCCCCTGCTGCTTGTTATTACTCTTTTTCAAATAGACATAGTGTCTGTTTGAGCATTAGTTTCTTGAGGTCTCCAAGCAGCTAGGAGTAGCTGGTGACAACTTTTGCTGCCCATTAGTTTCTGAAGAGCAGAACTGAAACTGGCAAGAGCACTGCTGGCTCTCCGCTGCTATGGTTTTTGATAAATGAGAAGAGAAAACCGAAGCGTGGTTTGTATATGTTGTGTTAGATACCTGAGGAAGTCTAGAAACTAAAAGAGCAGAGGAGAATGTTTTGCATCAAGTCGATGATTACCTCCATCACTATTCATTGCAGAAGCATTCACGACTTTTAAATAGACATGTCAGTGGTTTGGGTTCACTTTTAAACTTTTGGTGTTTTTAATCCAAGCAACTGGGCACTTCACATCCTTGTATACAAAGTTCCCATTACTTACTGTCCTAAAAAGCATCTCAATTAAGGATGCAGCTGCTGTCAAAGTGGCTTGACCTAATAAATTCTTCTAATCCTGGATGCAAACCCACTAGTTAAAATTCCTGCTCTCTAAAGTGTTCTCTATGTTGTATAGGTAGTTTAAACTGTTTGTGCTGCAAGAGTGGAAAATTCCATTTTTCTTTGTGGTGCACAGCTTTCAATCTGACTTCTCAGTCAGAGATGCAGGAATTAATTGATGTATAAATCTGATGTATAGATCTCAGCAAAGGCCTGTATTTTCTGCATCCTCCTAAATGTGTCTGCCTTGAGAATATGATTCTTTAAAGGAGGAATTCAAGCAGTGGTGAGCCATAACAAATAAAAATCGTCTCTAGTGACGAGGCCTTGAGTAACCTGTGCTAGTGGGAGGTGTCCCTGCCTATAGCAGGGGGTTGGAAATAGATAATCCTTGAGGTCCCTTCCAACCTTACCATTCTATGATTCTATGACTTTTTTTTTTTTTTTTTTTTTTTTTGGGGTGGGGGAAGGGTTGGAATTTAGGCAACCAAAATAGGCATATTGGGTCAAAGTGCAGCAACTGTACTTGTTTTGAAATTACATTGTCCAAAAGCAGGGATTAAAATACTCCAGTAGTCACACTTGGAGTATGGATGCTCAAACCCCACCTCTGATTATTGCAGACAGTTTTTGCTGCTTTAAAAATAGTCATGTATGCTGTGTTGTGATTTATGGTCACTTCACTTTGGATTATTAAATAAAAGCAACCAGTCCTCTGTGTGCCCACTCCTTAGTCATGTTTATGGAAGGAAGTTTCACATCCTATCTTGAGTCTTCTAGATTTAATGGTTTTCATTTAGTTGAATGAATTCAGAATTACAGTGGAAGATGACTCAGTAATAGTTTCTCATTTCATTTCTGGTTTGTGGAGAATCTTTGTGTCTTTTCTGATTCTATTGGACAAATTTTATTTTCACTTCCCTGCATTTTCTTGCAACGTCAGTTCTTAGGATTTGCTTTTCAACTGTTCTTTTTGTTTTGGGTTTGTTTTTTTTTCCCCCCTTTTTTTTTTGGAAATAGGCTTTTTCTCTTCTATAGAAACTGTCACAGAAATAAACAGATTGACTGCAGCTAGTGGAGAAACTAATCTGGAATAAAATGTGGAGTTTAGAAATCTCAACATACAGTTTTGGTGCCCTTCCAGATGGTCTTTCAATTTTCTATTTTTGCTTTCAAGTGAATTTAGTAAGTTTTGAAGATATACCCTGGGATGTTTTCCAGTCTGATAGTAAAGCCACTTGAAGTCTCCACATTTACTTGAAGTTTGTAAATATTTATCAAATTACCTTCCCCACACCCCCACACCCCCACTTTCTACAGCTTTTGTTTCTTTTTACTTCTGTTCCAGTGCTTTACCATGAATGTACCTGTTCATTTAAAACTGCAAACTATGATTCCTAATAAATTGTCATGGCTTAAGGAAGCTATACCTGCTTGAAAGCTTTGAGTACAAGGCTGTAAGCTGCCATGAAGCATCAATGTGTGGCATGACTATTTATAGCTGTCATGATTTGCACATATGTGATTGACTTTTCAGAAATCTTCCTGATTAACAGAAAGTGTCTCTGAAGATCACAGAGGCCTTCAAAACCATCTTGTTTCCCTTGCTGTCCTTTTGCCCTGCTTCTTGCATACTGTTACCCTCTTGAAAGCAATTAACCTGTGCTGATGCCTGTGTCAGGTTGGCACGGGGTACAAAACCTAACCAGGACCTACAATTCCATTCCTATGCTAATTTCAACTTCAGATGCGATCTGTGTCTCAGAGCCTTCATGCAAGTGGAAAATGGGTTTAGAAAAGGAAAGACACTGACAAGATATTCCACGTTCTTCATCCAAAAGACATATTTTACCTGTTCAACATAGAATTGGGGTGCAAATTTGGGTACAAGTGTTGGATTCCAGACAGTTGTGATTTTTGTGTTTAATAATTTGTTTTCAGAGCACCTGGAACTTCAGCTGAGAGTGCCTGATTCAATACTTTATTTTCCACTATGAGATGCAGTAGCAAAACACTGTATCAAAATAGTCTTTCTTGTTTTAAATGACATCTGAGCTTGTGACTGCTCAAATTACAGTTGTAGTGTGCTTAGATTACCCAGGTTTATTAGTAGCACATTTTCCATTCATCTTTGTTTATGATGAATCTGCATGAGTGTCCTTAACCATTATATTATCTCATTAAACACTAAAGCATTGTGAAGATTTTCCCATATGGTTCATGTTTGTTTTCCTCCTGTAACTTACACTGTTTCTGATCTAGTTCTGCTTTCCAGCCCTCTTGCTGTTTGCTGTCTCACAGTTTTGTCTGATTGCTCATTTGGCTCACTCTCTTTGTTAAGTTATCTGTACAGCTCTAGCTATCACCCAAGCTCTATAAATCCCAACTTAAAACTGTTTTTCTTAATTGTATTTGGGCATTTTAATTGCTGGAACACATTAGAATGTTAGATGTTATTAATTTGATATTTTTTATTTGTCTTTTGGGGTTTTTTTCTCACTTTTGCAGGACATGTTTGATAATACATAAAAGGAAAGCTGTTGTTTTGGAGCTGCTATAGTTTGGGAACTTGCAGTATGTGATCTGAATATTCAGAATTAATATAAAGAAAACCAAAGGAAAAAAAAAAAGAAAGGAAAAAAAAAGAGACTCTACCAAAACAAGCAAATACAATATGTCTTAAGAGACCTCAACAAATCATCCCTCAATTCCATGAGGAGAAGCATAGATACTGTAATGGTTATATTCTGAGATGGGAAGATTTGGTGTGTACATAGTTGGTCTGATTCTCCTCTCTGGCAAGGTAGGGGTCTGAGTAGTAGGTGCAAAGAGATGGTATTGAAGTGGACAGCAGTATGTTTGAAACTCAAATGTATACACCAAGTTTGTTTGCACTACAGAGCTATGTAGAATCTAGTGTCATTCTCTCAGTTTACTGGAACAGAGAACAGCATTTCAGTGCAAGAATGGCCATGAATTGATAAAGAACTGGAAAGGAGTTCTAATGCTCCTGTAAAACTATGCAACTCAGGAATTCTTGGTTGCAAAAAAGGAAAGCTTTGGATCCATCCACCAAATACTTTTTTTTTTTTTCTTCCCTCTTGTGGAAACAAAGCCTAAAATGATTTTATGTGACATCAAACAGAACATGTCCTTTTTACCCCAGTATTGTAAATTTGGCTTAGATCAATTGTTTCAAGCAGAGCAAGTGGCCAAGGGATTTCCACGAACCAAATGATTTGAGAATTCCTCTTATTAGGTTTGTTCTTGCTGGGGAGGTTTGAACGGAGATGCCTATGGTGGGCAGTACTCTAAATCACTGGGCTTTAGGTATAGAATCATAGAATCACAGAATGGTAAGGTTGGAAGGGACCTCAAAGACCATCTAGTTCCAAACCCCTGCCATAGGCAGGGATCCCTCCCACTAGCACAGCTCACTCAAGGCCTCCTCCAACCTGGCCTTGAACATCCCCAGGGAGGGAGCAGCCACAACCTCCCTGGGCAACCTGTGCCAGTGCCTCACCATCCTCACTGTAAAGAACTTCCTCCTAACATCCAGTTTCAATCTCCCCTCTGCCACTTCAAACCCATTGCCCCTTGTCCTGTCATTACAAGACCTTGTCAATAGTCCCTCCCCAGCCTTCCTGTAGCCCCCTTCAGATAGTGGAAGGCTACTCTAAGGTCTCCTGGAAGCCTTCTCTTCTCCAGGCTGCAGAGCCCCAACTCTCTCAGCCTGTCCTCATAGCAGAGCTGCTGCAGCCCTCTGAGCATCTTCATGGCCTCCTCTGGACCTGCTCCAACAGCTCCATGTCCTTCCTGTGCTGGGGGCTGCTCCAGAACTGCACACAGGACTGCAGGTGGGGTCTGAGGAGAGCAGAGTAAAGGGGCAGAATCCCCTCCCTTGCTCTGCTGCCCACATTTGTCTTGATGCATGGCCAGCAGATATTCTGAAGAACATTCATTTTCTCTGACTGTATAAGAAAGACAAGAGCTTCTGTGTCATCTTCAAAGAACTTTGAAATGCTCTCTGCTCTCACTAGGTAAATCTTCTGCCTGCTAGGTTATAATCTGTCTCCAGTTCAAAGAATATTTAAATTATGTTATGGAAACAAAAAGCATTCATCAGTACAGATGAAGACCACCTGAAGTGCTGACTTTAGGAAGGTAAATTGGCATCATTGGTGAAGAATGATGATTCTGATTTTTCCGAGCACAGGATACAATCTAACCTTGGCTTTTAATATCCTGGAGGGTTTTGGTGTCTACTGGGATTTCATATTAAAGATGGATTACACTCAACATTTCATATGTGCAAGGCATGCCCTGATGGCCCAAATCAGTTTCTTCAGAGCAGCCAGATAGAGAAAAGCTGAGCTTGAAGACCTGCAGGTGTTTGGGTAGAGTGACCAGAAGCAGAGATCTTCATGTGCACAGAGAATTTCACTGAAAAACCCTGATCAACTAGGATGAACTAGAAGCTGGAAGCAGGAATGGAGGGCTTTGTCTGGATTTAGATGCCTGCACCATCTTGTCTGACCTCCATTTTGCAAATACAAAAGCTGTCTGGTGTAATAAAATGTGGTGTGTTTTAGGTGATTCTATTTCTATTTAAAAGATTAATAACCCATTTCAGGAGTTGTTGCTAGACATTCACTGAGGCATTTGATTTCTTGCAGGTGATGACAGTCTTGACTAGAAACTGCAGTATGTGGTCATTCTTAGAATGGTCTCTCATGGGACTTAACTGGCATAGAGAGTTTTATTTCTGGGCTAGTGCCTCCAGGCTGCCTCTGTAGTTAGTAGAGATCTAGTCAGTAGAGCCTGGTGTGCTTTACAGGCATCTGAAGTTAAGTGAGATGAATTCCAGCCCATCTCTCACTCTTGACACCAGTCCAGTCAGTGAGATATGTTTTCCTGTCATATAATTGTTGGGCTTCATGGAGATGACTTCATCTCTCCGCTCTAATTTTTGCTTCCAATTTTGCAGGGTGAAGTCCCAGAATTTGTTGCCTCACCTGCAGCTGGTGTCTTTTTTTGCCAAGTATCTTCAGACACTGTTCCCTGACAAGGCCATACCAGCTCTGTGCATTTTTGCATAACGTACCATATATCACACGACACCAAAGGCATCAAAAGTGTTTGTTATGGCATAAAAAAAAAAAAAAAAGCCTTTAAAAAAAAAAAAAATTAGTTTATAATCCAGGCCAGAACATTTGGGCAGTCTTAGGGTAGAGAGGATAGCTGTGAAAACCTTGTCCTGCAAAGATATCATTCAAAAGGTCAGCATATGCATGCACACAGACGTGCTTGAATTTGG
The DNA here is from genome assembly GCA_013396675.1 of Eubucco bourcierii. Taxonomy (NCBI): domain Eukaryota; kingdom Metazoa; phylum Chordata; class Aves; order Piciformes; family Ramphastidae; genus Eubucco; species Eubucco bourcierii. The sequence continues at coordinate 256,341 of VWZE01009091.1, read as the reverse complement.
ATTCATCGTTGCAGCATCTTGAAGAAAAGGACAGAAGAAATGTGCTGAATTGTTATTAATAATAGTCCTTGGTGCCATGCCATTTATGCTAAATAATGTCCAGAACTTTATGGGAAGTTTGATTTGCAAAATGGAAAAGTTCCTCCCTACGATAGCATTCTTCACCGTGACTCCAGGACTGGGCTTACTTGCACGCTTCACCCTGGGCTGCTTTAACTTCAGTTGGTGGTTGCTTCAGAAATATTGCTCTTTCCTAAACAATCTTTAGAGGTTCTGTGATGCTTTTATCTCAACATTGTTGCTTGCTTAAACCTTTATTCCACAAGGTCTGAAAAATTATGTTTTCAACTACTGTTAATTTCCCTTCTGAATGGTAGCTTATGTACAACTATTTTTCAGAGTCTATTTCAAGACATTTTAGCTACAGTCTTCTCTTAATCTGAGTCAGACTAAATGACACATTTGCTCTCAAGTAGTGATGCACTGTATTAGTTTTATAGCCTCTGAAACTACATTTTAAGGACATCTGCAACTGAAGCATGTTGATACGAATCCTAAGCAAGTGGGCTTGCTGCTGTTCCTCACAGCCTGGTATTTCCTGCGATATACTGAGGGATAATCTTTTCTGGTGACTTGGGCAAGGCTGAGGCAAAAAACCCAAATGGACAGACCTGCCTGCTGCTGTGACAGGTCTGAAATGCCAAATCAGCAAACAGGCCATCCTTTGTGTGTAGAAGAAAATTACTAGACAGGCTGCCCAGCCAGCCAGGGGTCACCGAATGCACCAGAGCAAACCCTATGGCTAAGCTAACACTGCAATATTTGATGTAAATTCATCTGGGTGTCCTTTTTCTTGCTTGCTATGTGATACTCTCTCACGTCCTCCTGCCCAAGAATTCAGAGTTCACTAACTTTTCTTTCAGAAATCACTAACTTTTCTTTCAGAATATTAAAATCCCATGCAAACCAAATTTCCTAAAATGATGGTGTGTATCTGTCACTGCACCACATCTCTTTGTGTACACACACACACGCATCAAGCTATTTTTAAAGATTTGAAGGTCACAAAGTCATGGCCCTGGCCTACATTTGTGATCCCGTGGCTACAGCTGCATCTGCCTGCCCCATCCCTCTCCAGGAGATTACCACCACCACAGCCCAGGCTGCTGTTCAAATCCCCATGTATTAGCAAACTGGAAACAGCAGCAGTTCAGATTAAAAGTACCAGACTGCAGCAGCAGCTGCAGACTCAGTCTTTCTCCCATTTATCTGAAGAGGTTACCGTTCCTAGTTGTGTAATCAATGTGGTTTGTTAGGTTTTTTCTCAGCTGCTCCGCCCATATCCAGCATGGATGGCAAGATTCCAGAGTGGAGATATTAATGTTTCCCTTTTCAAGTGGCAGAGGTTTCATTTTTATCCCATATTATGTTAGTTACATTCCCCTATCTCTTCCTGTGCCTTGCAAAGATGTCTCACTCCGCAATGCATTAATGTATCTTTCCTCCTTGATCAAAGTAGTCCCCAAGTCCTAGTTGTGCAAGTTATGCAAACCCCACTCTGAAGACAATCTTTCTGCCCCTTTACTCTGCTCTCCTCAGACCCCACCTGGAGTCCTGTGTGCAGTTCTGGAGCCCCCAGCACAAGAAGGACATGGAGCTGTTGGAGCAGGTCCAGAGGAGGCCATGAAGATGCTCAGAGGGCTGCAGCAACTTTGCTATGAGGACAGGCTGAGAGAGTTGGGGCTCTGCAGCCTGGAGAAGAGAAGGCTTCCAGGAGACCTTAGAATAGCCTTCCAGGATCTGAAGGGGGCCCACAGGAAGGCTGGGGAAGGACTATTGACAAGGTCTTGCAATGACAGGACAAGGGGCAATGGGTTTGAAGTGGCAGAGGGGAGATTGAAACTGGATGTTAGGAGGAAGCTGTTTGCAGTGAGGGTGGTGAGACACTGGCACAGGTTGCCCAGGGAGGTTGTGGCTGCTCCCTCCCTGGAGATGTTCAAGGCCAGGTTGGAGGAGGCCTTGAGTGAGCTGTGCTAGTGGGAGGTATCCCTGCCTATGGCAGAGGGTTGGAACTAGATGATCTTTGAGGTCCCTTCCAACCTTGCCATTCTATGATTCTATGATTCTAAGCCAGCTGTAGGCAGATGCTTGTGTTTGGTTTTGACCTGTCTGTCACACAGTATACAAAAGGCCATACATGATGTCAGATGTGTTCCATTAATCAGAGTTGCCTTCCCAAATGCTTTAAGAAAGCACAACATGAGAAATTCCTTAGCCAAGAAGAGTGTCTGAGGATTCCTTTGGACTTCTTTGTTCCAGCCACATCTACTATAATGATAAACACCAGCTAGGGATATACATCCCTATATCTCTGCAGGACCATGGTGTGGGGGAACAGGCAATAAGAAAACTCAAAATATTATGTATTATACTTTCCTGATGGGAAAAGATTCATATTTCTCTAATTTTTTTTTTGCTGTTCCCCATTAGAATCTCAACAAGCACATTAGGAAGCTCTTTGTCAATTAAGAGAATATCAAACCCACTTCATTTCCCTTTTGCAGTTCTACTTGGATCTAAATCTGCATTTGACGTTTCGTGCTACACCCAGTTCTGGCAGATGTAGGCTCTGTGGCCTTGCAATTAGGTACTATGTTAGGTGGTATCTAATTTTAGGAGTTGCCATATGGCTTTCCCTGGATTTTCCTGGACAATTTCTTAAAGGTAAGCATGCTTACAGAGATCAATCACTTCCTGAAGTCATGGGAAAGCTCATGCTTTCTCAAGAGGTTCCAGTGCTCATTGGACCACAATCCAGCACCAGACTACACAGAGCCCTTCCCATGTCCTAGTTGCAGGCATGATCTCAAAGAGCAAACACAGGCATTCATTGATATCAAGACACAGATCTCAAGCCCGAGAACACAAGTTTCAGGATGATGATGCAGCAGTCATTTTTCTCTCTCTCCTGTTAGAAGCTGCCATGTGATTTTAGGGACTAGTAATCTTCAGTTTTGAAGTTGCTCTTCATTTCAGTGTAAGAGACCTCTCTTCTGTTATCTGACCATCTGGGATCCTTTTAGAAGGAAAACATCATTCCAATATTAGAATATTTCATCTTGCCATATTTAATCAGAACATATTGAAGCAAGATGCAAAGCAGTATCAGATGAAAGCTACACTCCTCTGTTAGATGCTGACCAAGTACAACCTTCCTGTCTAAAGGGAGAGAGATAAAGAAATTACTGGCTTAGTGTTAAGGCAGAAAATAATAATGAGAGGTCATTTAATAATAATAATTGCATAGTTAACTATAATTACAATAATAAAGCACACTAATATTAAGATATGTTGATTCTGATATATGTTAAGGCATGGCAGAGGTGAAGATACATGTCAGGTTTGTCTCCATGCCCGTCCCACTAGGGATTAGGTCACGTTCCACAAGGGTAAAGGGAAATCTCCTTGTTGCCAGTTTCCATTATGGATTTTTTATGCTACTCTGTGAAGCTCTAACCAGGCATTTGCCAAACAGAGTTTGTCTGACCAGTTGCCCACTGCTGTGCTTGCTGGTGGCACATCCCTCACTGGGACCATGTCCCCTCCTCACCTAACAGCACTGCTTTATTCAACTGCTGCCAGGGTGGGAATCTGCAGAAGGCACTTAGGGAAGAGGCAGATGAGGCTGTTCCCCGGAAAGCAGCACTCCTTGAGATGAGCACAAGGAGGTTTTTGGCCAGTGCCTCATCACATTTTGCTGAGTCAAGTCAGCACTAAGTGATTACAAATTCTCCCTTGGGAGTCCTAATTACAGTTGAGGATCTGAGGAAGTCATGGAAGGAAAGAGGAGGGCTGAAGTGCTTTCATAGCCTCTTTGTTTGAATACCCAGGAAAAATACAAGGAGAGGTCCATGACACACAGCACCCAAGAACTACAGCTGCAGGCTACATCCAGCTTCATCCCTTATTGATTTCATCCACGGGTGTCCTATTGCAGAAGGATTTATGGCAAGACCTTACAGAGCTGTCTGTAGTGGGCATTACTGTAGATCTGCCTTCACCAGTGCTGTACCTTACAGGTACAAGTTACTCCTGGAGAAAATCCAATTGAAATCTAGAAGAAATTTTTTGCCATTGAGAATGTTTAGACATTGGAATCATCTCCCAAGGGAAGTAGTGGATTGCCCTACACTGGACAGTTTTAAGACTCAGCTTGACAGGGTGCTGGGCCATCTCATTTCAACTACACCATCACCTAGAAACACTGGACCAGATGATCCCTGGGGGCCTTTCCAACCTGACATTCTTTGAGCTTTTGTACACAAAGGTGCTGGTGCACAGTGTCCATTTTCCTTGCTTAAATTGCTGTATATGGCATCTGATTTTATTTTCCTCTGTACTTAGTATTTTGTAACAATTTCTGTTATTATGAAAGTGCTTCAACCCGTTGGGAGTAATCAGCCTGTAATTGTACTTCATTCATCTAAGGGTAGTAAAAAGCAGTTACAGTTCTTGTTGGACCTAGGGATAGGTAATATTGCCTGAAGCTGGCTGTGCAGATGGAAGGAGGGATGGGTGGAAGTGGGTGTCACTGGCATACAGCCTGCAAAACTGCTCATGAAAAGGCAGAGAGAAGCGACAAGAGGAAAAGTAAAAAGGTGCTTTGGAGAGAAAGTCCAGCAAGAGAGCTTTTTCCTGGCAAAATAGTGGCTGACAATAGGTCTGAAATGACAAAAGAAGCTGCCTTCTTGTGTTTAAATCCTGCTTGGTTAGAAGATCCATCAACCAGAGTTCTGAAAACTCCTGATTTGCATTTGGCAGGCAACAGCTTCAGGGGCGGGTGAGGGCAGGGAGAGACTTAGGTCAGCCCCTGCCGGCTGTGTTCCTGCGCTCGCAGCTACACCTCTCGTTACCCCTCCTGCAGCCTGAGGAAAGTGCCCATTAGCTCCCTGCTCAGCAGAACAAAGAGCCAAGGTCAGACAGAACCTAAAGCAGCACCCGATAATTAAGGATCCTCAATTAGGAAGAGCCCTGAGGCAGGAAGATAACCTAAGTCTGGGAAGGAAAAGTCGGGCTTTAAGTCAGCGTCAGTAGCTTGATTGGGCTGGATGTTGTTGGGATTTGGTGGATGTATTTGTTTGGTTTGGAGTGGGTGCGTGTGTGTGTGTGTTTTGTTTTCTGTCTCATTTTTAATACCTTGACTTTACATTCCTAAGCGTTTTAGAACGAAACGCTCCAAAATAGTGAAGCACAGATAAAGAAGAAGGGAATTTACAAATATTCCAACTAGTAAACATCCCCGGGACTTGAAGTACGAATGTTTGATGTGTGAATGTTTGATGTAACATTCGGTGTAACAAAAACAAAACAAACCAAACAACAAACAAAGCAAAACAAAACAAAATAACCAACAAACAAAACAAAAACAACAAACAAAACAAAAACAACCATACCTGTAGTGGAACATCAGGGACACCTCCCAGAAAATTCTCTGAAAATGGGCAGTCTCTTGAGCCCATCAAAGTGAAAGTCCAACGGGTTATGGCAGACTCTGCCTTGCTTTCATCCTTTTTTTTTTTTTGCACTTAGTTTTTGTCCATCCACTTTCAGACATAACAGATTTCCCTTGGGTGGTGACTCCAAGTGCTGCTGCACAAAGTGTCCCACTGCACCATTCCGTAATGAAAAATACCCTGCAACAGGTTTATATTTAACAAGTAAAAGAGGAACAGAAAGTGGTACATCTGCACAATGAATATAGCATAGCATTGACTTGGAATTTCCTGACTTCAGCAGTCCTTCCAAAATAATAATGCATTAATAGAATTACACTGAGCTTTCTCCTTTCAAAAGGAAAATATTTGAAAGCAAAAAATCTTTTCATCTTCCAAGTTCTTCTGGCTCTGTGTGTGAGATAGTGGAAATAACACAGGACTGTGTAACCACAGCAAACAAGTGGGGTGGGAATTTTGTAGCTGTTTGGCTGGCCCAAAACAGAGTGGTAGTGAAGGAGCAGCCTGGATTTTGGATTTAATAGGTGGATTTTTTTTTTCCCCCCTCTTAAACTCATTCATTGCTATGGATGAAAGTAAAATTACTCTGTTGTAGACAAAACTGGTGGTGACCTATAATTAAGGATGTCTGACATTTCCATCACGAGAGGCAGGTTTGGGTCGGCTATCATTTCAGCTGTTGGTTAGTTTAAGTTTTAACTGATTAGGCAGGAGTTTTCTGGATATCTTCTGTGACTTGACTTTTTAAAAAAAGGATTCATCAGAGGAAGAGTGAGAAGTTCAGCAAGTATGATTCTATGAAATGATTCACCAGCAGTTAAGCAAAATGCATTATTTTGACCATGTGGAGAAGCTCTAAGCTCCTTGCTTAAAATTTGGCAAGGTCACCCTCTTGTTGCAATGTCTACTCTGCTTTCTGTGGTAAATTTCAACCAATACATAGGCAGTAGAAATTTGTTCAAATTTAGCACATGGATGTGCAAAATAAATAAATAATAATTTTAAAAAGTCTGTCTAATGCAACCACGCTCCAAAGCAGGTACAGAGTGAACTCACTGAGGAACGCTTGATTGATCCACCTATAAAAATGCTGAAAGGCAGCAGAAATATGTACACATTTAACCTCACAGCAGCTGTTACTTTAGTGGGGCTCAGCTGATGGAATGTGTAAAGTTATTTTTCTTCCTTGATTTACCAGTAGAATTCCCTTTGATGTGCCTACTTTATTCTCTTTGATAAATGAATTTTGTCTTTAGCACCAGTGTAAAACTGAAAACAGGACTCTCTAACTCACTGCTTGCTTTTTTTTCCCCCTTGGTGTTTTTCTAGAAGTCATTACCAAATCTTCTTTGGGTACTGACATTTTTAAGGGTATTAATAAAAATGTCAGTGATACAGAAAGATGACACAGTGTTGAAATCTTGGTCAGTGGAGATCAATCAACATTACCTGCACGTGGCGCTATGTCTTAGCTCCGTTCTCCATTAAGTCTGGTTTTAACATCCATCCCATTGCTACCAAACAGCACTAATACTCCTTCGTCATTCTCCCCCTGGACTCTGCACTGGTTAGGCCACACCTTGAGTACTGTGTCCAGTTCTGGGCCTCTCAATTTAAGAAGGACATTGAGGTACTTGAGCGTGTCCAGAGAAGGGCAGCAAGGCTGGGGAGAGGCCTGGAGCACAGCCCTATGAAGTGAGGCTGAGGGAGCTGGGATTGGTTAGCCTGGAGAAGAGGAGGCTCAGGGGAGACCTTCTTGCTGTCTCCAGCTACCTGAAGGGTGGTTGTAGCCAGGGGGAGGTTACTTTCTTCTCTCAGACAACCAGCACCAGAACAAGAAGACACAGTCTCANGGTTGGACTTGATGAGCTTTGAGGTCTCTTCCATCCCTGGTGATACTGTAACACTGATGTGCCATAGTCAAAGGCTCTGGTTCTGAAGCTTTCTCTGTGCTTTAAAAAAGTAAAAATCCCTCCTGCTTTCATTTGTCCATGTACTTCAGTTCTTTTCATTAGTCCATTCACTTTATTTATTTTTTTCTGTCATCAATAAAATCTTCTAAGAAGTTAAAAAAAAAAAAAAGGTTGTTTATGGTAGCAGTGCAAATCTTTTGTTTTCATTATAAGAGAACAATTGTGTTTGCTTTCCTTCGCAAGTTACCGAGTGTGTCAATAAATTCAGATATTGGGCTGTGACACTTCACTGTTTTCCTGTGGGAGTGTTTGGAGATAAGTTCCCAGACCAACAGGTTGTAACTGAGAGAGAGTGCTCCTGGTTTGGAAACAGCCCCTGCAACTGGGTGTGCTGTACACCAAACACCGAGAGGGCTGACACATGGGGTAATGCCAGCATTGCCAAGACACTCTGAGACACTGGTGGATGCTGGGTCAGGCCCTGGTGGTTATCTGTGTTCTTCCATTGAACTGGAGGCTTAGAGCAAGCCTGAGCAGCTTTTCCTGTGGCTAGCTAAGCGTGGGATCAGAGCAAACACGTATGTTCTTGTGGCTTCCTTGGACCTAGAAAATCCGGTGGGAGTATGTAGGCAACTGAGTCGTGATTGCTGCAAGCTGTGAGCACGACCAAGGACACTGCAAAGCTTCAAACCCTTGTTGAAGACCATGTTAAAGTTGACGACATTGGATACGCAGCTGCTTTGCAGCACACTGAGAGCATCCCTCCTGTACAAGATGCAGGAGAACAAATGATGTGAATTTGGCCTTTTTTGATGTCCAAGTTTGACACATTGCTGCATCCTAAAGGCATTTAACACATCACTGCATCCTAAAATCATCTAAGAAGCTTTGGTTGGTTGGTTGGTTGGTTGGTTGGGGTTTTTTCAGACTGAAGCTATAACACTGATTTTCCATAATTAAAAATAGCAATGTGTATGGTGCTTGCAACTTCTAGAAGCTAAATTAAGGGTTTGTCTATTGCTTATTTGTTCTCTACTTGCTGCATGTCCTATTATTTAGCCTCAGGTGAAAATATGGGCCAGCATTTTTTTTTCCCCCATCTGTTCCACAACTTCTGATATTGAGCTTCAGGAAAGCTCAAAGCAAACCAAATGGGTCACAGTCAAAACACTAAGGTTGCTTTTCATGCCTTCTGTAAACCAGATGTTTTAATTATAGCTTTTTGTTCGTTTGCTAATTAATAACCATGTCTACAATGTAGTATCTATCTTCTTTCAGTTAAATCAATAAACAGAGTCATGAGTCAAGTCATGAGAAAGGGAGCTCTTCCCTTCAGGGAGTCTTTTCTTGTTAGTGTTGACTCAGGTTGTTAGTGCTTATTCTTGTCTCCTTTCCTCCTCTGCCTACTTCCCAGTCTTTTCTCTTTCAGTTCCCCCTCTTGTTTCCCGGTGTGAGACCTGTTGCCTTCCACAGAGCATGTATGCCTTTGTGCTTCATCTTTAAACCGCTGTGTTTTGCCTTCCGCACTGTGGAAGTCAGCTCTTCACCCAGCCTGGATGCTGCTTTTTCAGCCTCTAAAACTTTCTAATGTGAGCTTCTGTTTCTAATGTGAGCTTCACTGAGAGTGAAACAAGAGGAGTACTTCAGCTCTAAATAATGGATATACACTTTTAAATAACTTGTGAGACCTGTTTAGAATTATCCTGAAGGTTTGCCTCCCACCTGAAAAATCACAGTGCTGGCTGAGAAATGAGTACTTCGTGTGCTTGCAGCTTGATTAAATGGAGACAAGTTCCTAAATGGGCTCACTTTTCTATTTTGCTCTGTGCTTTGGAGAGTGTAGTCAGATTTTATAACTCCTCATTTATGGTTAGATGAGTTTGATTCCTGCAAAGAATTAACCTGTATATTTAACTTCATTTTCATTAACTGTCTGTGTAAAGACTTAGGACCCTCATTAGTTTCCTCCTTGCTGAAAAGACCACTGCGAATTTCAATAGGGAAACAGAGAAGTCCCTTAGCAATTTTTAAGGAAGCTCTTAAAACAATTATTTGAGGATGTACTATTTAAAGCTAATTGCATCAGATGCTGGGTTATTTTGAAATAAAAAATGTCTGCATAACACTGGCCTGCTTTATGTGTGCTCAAGCTTGCTACTGTGCACTAGGAAATTCAGAAACTATTTGTAAGGGAGAGAATAATCAGAAACTGCAGTGTAACCAAAGGCTGTGGTGTTCCAGGGCTGCAATTCCTACTCCTTTAACCACAAATGCAGGATACTTTGGGTTCCTTCAGGCTTTAGACCCAGCCTGCTTCTACTCCATACTGCTCCTGTGTATCAGCTCCAAAGGGCTTCTCCTGTCATCTGGAAATATGGGAAGGCCAGCTAAAACAAACACCATAAAAGGAGAAAGTAGGTTGCTTGGGTATTTTTTTTCCACATTTTAGACACATTATCTATCTTCAAATCCCCTCACTAGACCTACATTAAAGTAATGATCGCAACCCAAATATAGAACCTTTGAACTGTCCTTTTCCAGGCCAGATGTGGCACGTTATGTAATGCCATTTTGGAGGGATTGCTGGAGCTCGGAGTCAAAGGAAAACGAACATGTTGTAGCTATTGTTCCCAAGAGCAAATGTCATTAAAAATGTTATGAAACCGGAGGCCTTGAGCAAAACATTTTAGCAAACGTGAGTTCTTCACAGAACCCTGCCTACACACAGTGTGAACTCTCCAGCAAGATATAATCCAGCCACAGGCCCCAGAGGTTAGGACAGAAGGGGAGACCAAATACCCATCCCTGCACCAGCACACTTTACCCAGGCACAAAAGCACTCTAACTCCTGAGAGCTTTTTCCTCCAGGCATGGCACATTTCTAAGTTAAATGCACTACAGCAGAAATGTTCTCCATATGCTTTTCAAAAGCCTATTAAATAAAAACCATCCAAGCAAGTAGTTGTTGATACGTATGTGCAACAGGCTTCTTCCCAGAAATTCTTTGTAAATAGAGCATCAATGTTTTCCACTGTTCACGCAGAGGAAATCTGCTGAGTTCAGGCTGCTGTAATCAAATCCACATTGCGAAGTCACAAACAGAGAAACAAAGGACAATCACTGTCCATTTTTTGCTCTGCGGATGCATTAATCAGACTCCATTTTCTTCGCTGCTCCGGATTGCCATCTCAGGGGTGTGCCAGCCTCCTGCCTCCCGCAGTTAGGTAGCTGTCCCCTCCGTCCCTGCAGCCAGGGCTGGGGCAGCACATGCGCCACTCAAAGCTTTTCACAGTTGTGATCCCACGCAGAAGATCGACATCTACACAGAGCATTGGAGAGGCAGGTACAGCAGGGGAAAGACTCGGAGCATCTACATGAAGTGCCTGAACACTTCCAGTTCTGGAACCCTCAGCACAGGAAGGACATGGAAGTGTTGGAGCGGGTCCAGAGGAGGGCCACAAAGATGATCAGAGGGCTGGAGCAGCTCTCCTATGAGGACAGGCTGAGGGAGTTGGGGCTCTTCAGCCTGGAGAAGAGAAGGCTTCGAGGGGACCTGATAGTAGCCTTCCAGTATCTGAAGGGGGCCTACAGGAAGGCTGGGGAAGGATTATTTACAAGGTCCTGCAATGACAGGACAAGGGGCAATGGGCTTAAACTGGCAGAGGGGAGATTTAGACTAGATGTTAGGAGGAAGTTCTTTACAGTAAGGGTGGTGAGGCACTGGAACAGGTTGCCCAGGGAGGTTGTGGATGCTCCCTCCCTGGATGTGTTCAAGGCCAGATTGGATGAGGCCTTGAGTAACCTGTACTAGTGGGAGGTGTCCCTGCCTATGGCAGGTGGTTGGAACTAGATGATCCTTGAGGTCCCTTCCAACCTTACCATTCTATGATTCTATGATTCTATAACACGGATAAGGAGCATGCTGCAAGAGCCAGCAAGCCTGGCTGGCCCGGGGAGCAGTTCTTCCTTTTCAAATCTCTTCTTGTAAAGAGTTTTTTTTTTTCTTTTCAGGCTCTCTAGCAAAAGCAAAAATAGGAACCCAGTTACGCCTGGCCTCTCTGCAGGGAGGTGAGAGCGAGTGAGGACAGAGGGTGCTGGGCTGCAGTTATGCCTAGGGCACAACCTGCCCAGGAACTCAGTGTCCCTGACGAAAAACGCAACCTTTAGTGACTCACTTCTCAGAGGGGATGGCAGAGCAGCTCCGCTCCGCAAGAGCAGCAGGAGAGGCTGTGTCAGAGCTCTCTCCCTTGAACGGCTTAGCCTTGGGGTGTTTATATTTTAGGCACCCGCTACTTCCACCTCATAGACTCATGCTGCAAGAAAGGATACGGGTTTTTCCTAAGTATGTTTTCAAGAAACAGTCTTCCCTCTAGGAGAGGCACTCACCAGTAAATGGGCAGCATTTCTAGTCTATCAAAGTACGCCTATGGCTTTAGACTCTTTAAGGGTGACTAAGGGGTAGGAATAGGCAAAGTAGGTAGATTTGGCACAGCAGACACCAGCAATCTGCCAACTCTTTTTTGCCGTACACTCTGTCTCTAGACCTGGCTAAGTGGGCCTTGTCTGCTCCCATTCCAAGATCTCTGACTTGGCTCTGGGAAGGCTGGTGTGGCTGCATAACTATCAGATGCTGTTTAGAAAAAGCCAGTGTGGGTTTTCAAACCCATTTAGTTCTGCCAATGTATTCCATTGCTAAGGTATTTCTAGACCTGTTTCTTTCTTTGTTTTTTCCCCCCTTTGGCATCAATAATATCAATAAGAGGGATTTAAAGAGAGCAATCATATCTCATCTCTGGCTTTTTTAAGTCTCATAATAAAGTAGTTTACTCATAAAATAAACAGCTTAACCTTGTGGCTTTTGTTTGCACCTGGAGACTTTCAAGGCCTGTTTGTATGCATTCCTGTGTGACCTGAGCTAGATTGTATGGTCCTCCTCTGGCAGTGAGGGTTGGACTCAATGATGTCTTTGGGTCACTTCCAACCCTTGATATCCTGTGATGCTGTGATGCTGTGATCCTAATTTGGCTTTTTCTTTTCTAAATGCAAGTGACCCAGTTATTAAAAAGATGTCAAGAGAGGTGTCACCAATGCCTTGGAAAAGGGACTGCAGCTGCATCCTATGCTCTGCCAACACTTTTTTTTGTATCCTGTGATCATGTTTTGCATCCTATAATCACGTTTGTAATTTCTCAGGACTACTCTGACTAGTAAGCTGCAGTAATCCTGTGATCAGACAACACATTCAACCTTATCTCCTTCCTCTGGTGTTGCCATTCTGTTCTTCTTGTTAGCTGAAGCTCTTGACCTCCCACTTTCCACTCTCAAGTTCCAGATGACTTCTACTACTTCACTCTCTCTTTCTGGAAAAAAAAACCCAACTGTGTTCTATATGGATGGCAATTATTATTTATTAATTTTCTTCCAGGTGCTGGTACTTTAAATAAAATAATAATGTAAAACCCTCAAGTGGGAGAATCAGGAAGCCTTGGTCTTTTTGAGTTGCATCCATTCAGATCATCTCACACAGCACCTGCCTGCCTGCTGCACCAGCGCTGGCAGCCTGTGGAGGGTGAGTGTTGCAGTAACTGGCAACACACAGAGCCTGCAGCTCACAGGGAGTCACTGGAGGCTTTTTATGCAGTTGGGGAAATGATGTTGTGCACAGTCATCAAAAATGGTGTTTCACAACATAGGCAAAGATATGCTTCATTCTAAGCTTTGCCTGCATGACACCAGAGGAACATCTATTGCTAGATAATATAAATGAACATAACCAAACCTGACAAAGTTATTAGACTTTCTGGTTGCTGGAGGTACGCTGACAGAAAGTCCTTTCCCCATTCTGCTCCAAATAAAATATTTTAAGAACTCACAGGTGCAGGATTTGCTGCCTTAGGGGGCCAGTACAGCAGGTTTCTGAGTGGTCATGCAGCAGAAACAGCAAAGCTCCACGTGTCCCGCAAAGGTGGGCAGAGATTATAGTAGCTGAAATATAAATAAAGGAGAAAGGCAAACGTCTGAGGATGAGTCAGCCAAGAGGTGAACGCATTTGTTCATCTGTGGGCTGTTTTGTAGATCACACCAAGGCTTAGAAACCAAGATAAGGCTGCAGAGTCTGTGCCCAAACTTTGGTTTAAATCTCTGGTTAATTGCTAGGGGATGACATCTAAAATGTCCCTGCTCCTTCCCTTCTTTTATTTGCCTCCTATTTCTTTACCTTTCAATTCCCTTGCTGTTTCCTTTTTGCCCCTTGATTTTTTCTCTAATTAAATATAAATAACAAGGACTGCATGTTCTGTGCTGTCACAATATATAACTTCTCACCAGCAATCCCAGATCCAGTGGTGACTTTAACTGGCAGTTTGTAATTAAATGGAGATAGCAGGTTTCTAGGTTTCAGCTGCATCTCTACATTTCTTGTCTTCTGAGTGGTTTTTGCACTTTTAGCAGCATGCATAGCAGGACGTTTTTACATGAGTATCTGTAGAAATATTTCTGCTTTTACACCTGAGCAGATTAGCATTATTTAGGTCACGTCTAAGTAAAGAGAGCTGTGCTGGTAGAGCAGCATCAGGCATGCAAGTGACTATTATGGGGTTTTTCCTCTTTTTGGCTGGGGACGATCTGAGTGTAACACGCAGTGAACCTAGAAGAATATCCACAAGAACCTAACCAAAGCTGATGCATTTTCTGGGAGCCCTTATTTCCCTTTGGGTTGAGCTCTGCAGGTAAGCTTGTTTCGGTTTTTCCCTCTCGCCGCTTTCCATGGGCCTGTGCCGCTTTCTCAGCGAGGCAGGGCTGACAGCACGGCTCCGACAGGACGGGCCCCGGAGCCCCGGGAACGGAGCGCGGCTGGAGCCTGCTCTCCCGGCTCGGGCGGCGCCGCGGCCGCCGTGCGGGCTCGCCGGCCCTTGGCCATGCTTCTCCCGCAGCCGCAGCGCTGGGAGGGAACCCGGACACAGCTGGGAAGCGATCCTGGGCAGCAGTGGTGGGGACGGAGGGTGCCTGACCCCAGCTGTGCTCCCTCCCTCGTGTCACAGATCCCTGTAGGACGGCGATGTCCCAGGAGCCAGCTCTCACAGGTTCCTACGGGATGGCGATGGCCCAGGATGCAGCTGTAGCCCTCTCACAGGTTCCTATCGGACCGTGTATGTCCAGGAGGCAGCTGTAGCCCCCCTGCAGGACGCCTCTGTTCTGAGCTGCAGGAGGCTGGCGGGTGAAAAACTCCAGGGCACCTCTGATCAGTCAAAAACCCGTTTCTCTGGAGGTGCTCTGCTCTGCCTTCTCCAGGAGCCCTGGCACAGACCTCTTAGTTTGGCTGGGAAAGCCATGCCACAAGGCCACCTTAGCCTCAAGCACACTTCCCATGGAAAAAAATGCTGTGAAATGGGAAAATTGCTTCCATCTTGGGTCCTATTCGCATCTAACTCAGCAATGCCACTTCGTCTCAGCAGAAGTACTAAAGACTGGGAAAACTTAGTTTATGCTGTGCCACTGCAGAGCTTGCCACAGACTGCCTGTTTTGTTTGTATTTACTCCCTTCTAGTATCAATACTGCTTGCTGGGAATCTGTTATGAGCTAAAAGCCTTAAATGCAAACTACTTCCCAGGCCAGTAAGAAATCTTTAAACACTTCAGGCATTCAGCCTGTGATTCAGAGATTTATTTATAAAACTGTTGATTTTGGGACACTAAACCATTGCATTTAAACTGCAGAAGTGAGTCATATTTGTGGGAGGTAATTACTACCAGAAAGCATAACTAACTTTTGTAGGTTTCTCCGTAAAATGTCCACTTACCATCCACAACTACTAAAAATAACACTCCTTGTTGAATTTCAGCACAAGTTATCTTTACACAATTATGTGGCTTCAGACATATATTTTGTTTTCTTGATCAACAAGAAACTTAATTACTCACATGCCTGTGAACTTAGTTGGGTGTTTTATGTGGGCTGTCCCAAACAGGTAACTCGTTCAGCTAACATAGTTTTCATGAAAACCAAAACCTTTGTGGTAACTGCTAGAGGAAAGCCTTTTAATGTGGGAACAACAATTGTAGCTAGCACTTAAAAACAGGGTTTGTTCCTCAGAAAGGTCTCTGATTTCTTGTATCATCCAAACCCACAATAATTTACTCAATCTGTTCTCTTGTCTGTGGTTAACAGATCTTGGGAGCTGAGGGAGTTCCAGATGTCCAACACCTGCAGAAGCTACTTATAGCGCAGGAGAGAACTTTCCTCATTATCCCTCTCAGTCATGACTGAGGAATTCAGGTTTATTTAACTTGTGGTCACTTAGCAGTACTCCCTAGTAGCAGATGAGTCAGATGCTAGGCCACCACCCCAAGAGAATACCCTGCAACTGGGTTCAGAAAAATAATGTCACCCATCCTGGAATACTAGGCTTGGAATGGTTTTTCCCATGACAGTCAGAGAGAACTTAAGGTGCACCATAAACCAAAGTGACTTTTCACTGCTAGCAGACTAGGAACTAGCAGGCCAAAAATGGAGCTGCTGTCCAGAACCTAAACCACTGTCCTCTGAATATCTTCTTCTCCTCCAAATGGGCAGTTGCAGAAGAGGCCTTCCTTTAAAACCTGCAATTACCTGTGTGAACAATTTGCCAGGAATCAGGTAGTCTGCTACATTTCCCAGGAATCCTGTGACCAGGTTACAAGCAGGAAGCCTTTCCCCTGTTCTCCCTGCCTCTCCAATGTGCATCCAGCTCCTAGCAGCTACGTAGCTTCCATGAAGTGCTGGGAGTCAGAGATGAGGAGGATGGGACTTGCACCTGCCTTTCCATGGATTTCTGAGGAGCTGAGCTAAATATTGTCATCTTCAGCTATGCTTCTTTGAGAAGTTCTGCTCTATTCTACTCATGGGTCTTGGACCAATAATCACTTTCTTTATTTTTCCTGGCTTTTCCTCCCCACTTGCCTAGGATCAGGTTTTAATTACCAGATGGCTCTGGGCAAATGTGCTGCACTTGGCCATGGCAGTGGGGCTGGTTGGCAGACAGTTTGTGCACATTAAGGGATCTATTTGTGCTGCTGGGATACCACTTTGATATACTCACTCAGGAGGAGGTTGGGTGAGTCTCAACCCACATATGATGGGATGTCAGCTGATGGACAAGACTGTTCCACATCATTGTTGAGATGGACACGGGTACACTTTACATTAAGTAACAGATTGCATCTTTGAGGTGTTGTCTGAGTGCTACTTGATACAGCAGAGGTAGAGGGCCAAATTGCCTTCTCCCTTGAATTCATTCTACAGGAGCCCAGAAATTATTATTTCAATCTGATTAATAGTTGTCCTGGTCTGAGTTTGAACAGAACCAATTCTGTTCAGTGATTTTAGTCTTCAGCTCTTTTCTAAGTCTCTCCTCACTCACTGCACTTTTTGAAGTTAACAGCATATTTTCAGACAGTGTCTGCTTCCAGCAGTGACAATGCTCCGTATTTACAGTTAGTACCAAGGAGTGCTATCCAAAAAGCCTCTTGTACTTGCTCCTACAGAGGCCAAGGTCTCTGCTAGATCTTATGTGCCACATTAGGGGTGTAGCAAGTAAAAGGTTGCACCTGCAGGAAGGAGCAGACAGGACAGGTGACCCTGAACTGATCAACAGGGGTTGAATATGACACGGATGTCATATTCAGCACAAAGCTGAGGCATCACAAGGGTCAGGCCTTTTCCTCAACAGCCAGTGTCCAAGGGGGACTCTGCCTGTTCTATCTTCAATCTCAGTCTGTACATTCCAGAATTCAGCTCCTGGGTTCTGTCTGCTGTTGAGTCTTCCCCAGTGTCTGCCTACAGCATCAGTGGTGATGGTGACAATATTGATTTTGTGTATATCTCTATATATTTCTTTTGACTGTTATTATTTTCATTAAAGTATTTTAAGGATTTTTTTTTTTTCTGATATGTAAATTTGTCTCTCTTCCTCCTTATTCTCTTTCTCTTCCCCTTCTGGGAAGGGAGAGCATCTTTCATTTATCTAGTGGCTGTCCCAGCCCCAACCTTTGACAATATCCCGCTCACCCTTGCACCAGGAGAGTTTACCATGTACCTTTTTACTTCTCTGCCCTTGCAACTTTGGTAAGGACTCTTCTGCTGAGACACTTATGCCTGATATGGAGAAGTGTAAAAAATGCTACATACAGACAGACACCAGAGCTGTGGTTTTGGTACAGAGCCTGGGCTCTGCAGTGAAGTGTTTGTGAGGGGAGTCAGTAGCATTTTCGAGCCAGTCGCTTCCAATGATTCACCTTCAGGTGACACAGAAGTGTAGTGGAGATTGCAAGAATAAAGACTGGCCACAGGTTCCTCATAAAAATGAATGTAATAAAATGATTTAGTAAAAGAATTTAAATGCTAGCTGGCAATTTGTTTGCCAAGTTTTAGTCCAGTAGAGTTGAAATGGCCAAGCTTCTAATGCCAACAATTGAGGTTTGTGAAGGAAATACCAATCCAGCCTTGGCGGAGAAGGAGGACGACATCGAATTACAGAGCAAAAACTGCCTTTGCTTTGTAGCTGGAGCAATAAACAAATTACAAAAAAAGAAAACCAGTTTTGAGTTTTTCAGTTTGATTCCCCTGCCTAAGCAAAACAGTGTAAGATTTACCAGTAACGACTGAGCTCAAGCTCAGCAAGCTGCAGAGAATTGTTGGCGAGGGGAGCAGTGAAGGAGACTTGACTGATCCAGGGAAGTGCTGCAAAAATGCTCAGAAACTGTGGCTCACTCTCATCATATGAAAAATTAAAAAGAGCTCAGACCACAAAATCTTGACTGTTCTTGTTTCAGCAAGTGCCAAAAAGACGCGTTCTTTAATGTATAGAGTAGTTTGTTTTGGACATGCGTTGACAACGCGCACTTGTCATTGGACATGTGTGTAATTGTTCCTGTGTAGTGTGTGAAAGTGTGCCCCTGAATTCCTGCAGCAGCAGCAGGCCAGCTAAATTCACCATGAGCCCTATCTTCCATCCAAGAGGCATTCCAATGAACTTGGAGAAACTATTTGCTGCGTGGAGACTGCCAAGGCACGCTGGAGCAAGGACAGCAAAATCTTCTCCTGCAAATAAGTCATTTCGGTTTTATAAAGGACAAAAGAAAACATTACACATTGCATGGGTGGACTTATTTGTCTACTCCAGAAGGTAGAACATGTTTAATCCAGAAGTGGCAGTGGTGCCTGAAAAACCACTTCTCAGAACAGGAAAGTTTGTTTTCTAATGCAGCTTGCCAAGCCCAGGTTTCCAGACCCGGTAATGGACATCAGAGAGGTCACAGTACAGGAATGCCAAAGCACAGGCACTGATTCTTGCACAGCAAATTCTACACCATGGACATCCCCAACAGATGTGCTGTCTGTGTAGCTAGTGACAGAGACTGACAGTCACTGCTTGTAGTGTCCAGACTGCTTTCTTCAGATTACCTAAGTATGATCATCCTCCTGTTTTTAACTTGCTAGCTCAATGCAATGCTTTCCTGTTCAGTTAAGCAGATGTCATGCTACAGCAGAGTATTTCTGGGGTTTCTGCTGTAAATTATTCATATCTGGGGGAAAAAAAAAAATAAAAAAAGCAGCAGCACCAGCTAACATTTGGGTACTCAACCACATCCAGCAGTCACCTGTATGTTCCTTTTGCAACAGCTGTGGTCAGTTGCAGTAAGGTGCTGCAGTTTTGCTTACTCTGTGCTATGGTTTTCTGGTCTTTCTCAATTGTCATTTCCTGCAAAGCAGTTTTTAATAAATTTTGAGTAAATATGGCAGTGCTTCATCATGTGCACATATGTAGATCTTGTGATGCATAGGAATATACAGGCCAGTGCTACTCTTCCTTGATCAATGTACCAACTTTGTCGCTCTAACCTACCAAATACAATCAAAGCTTTGCTGATCAAATGATGTGCAGCAGCAGGAATACATTACTGAGTTCTCCTTACATATTCCTCACTAGAGGTAAATAAGACATCATTGCAATACCATTCACTGCTACAGCTCTGGCTGTGTCAGCACTTAGGTTACAAACCTCTTCTTCCAGAGGTTTATAACTCAGCCATTAAATGCACTCCAGCCTGAAACCTGGCACACAAAATCTCAGCCTGGCAATGAATTTGCTTTACAAAAAGTGAGAAGAATGGCAGTACCTGTTTGGCTGTATCCAAGTTGTAACTGTTTAGGTTCTTAGCAACAGGCTGGGCCTATGCAGAGAAGCTCACGAAGTATCCACCTGCCTGGCACATGGCTCCAGACTCCACCTTTCCAGGTCCCCATAAAATCCAAGTGTGTTGAAGCTGGGAAAGTTCCATGAATATTTGCACACTGCAGTGAGTTTAATTTGGGTGGTGGAGCTGGAACATGTTGTGCATTGCACTTCTCCAGGTAGTGCTCCCACAGCTCCTCCTGAGAGCAGAGCCCAGCTCAGCTCCTGGGCAGCTTGTCACGGCTGGTAAGCAAGCCCCAGACCTGCTCTGATGGTGGGGAACGATGCCTGTCCCACTTACACTTGCACTTTGATTTCACAGCGTGTGAGCATTGTCTCTTACAGCCTCACCAGGGCTGAGATCTTCCTTCCCCTTTGCTCCTCATTCCACAGCAGCAGCTGAGACCTCCCTCTGGACTCCATTCCCTGTAGGCTGGGGGTGTGCAGAGCTGGGCTGCCTCTGCCTGGGGGGCCTGCTGGCCACAGCCAGCCTTTGATTTCCTATCAGTCACCTAGGAAAGGTCCCATAAACAATGGAGCTGCCAAAGTCATCAGATTTCATGTTTGGAGACTGACTTCTCCCTGGGACCTGTCGGGAGTGTGCAATGTGGCAGCCCCTGAGGCCAGGTGTCCTTGCTCAGCTGCAGCCCTCAGCTTCCACCGCCCAGCCACAAAGCTCCCCCCTGCAGCAGTTACCGGCACAAAGTCCCCGTTCGCGAGAGATCTCCTGGCACTGTGGCAAGGCTTTGGCCTCTCACTAGTACTGGAGCATGACCTGGCTAAGCCTGCATCCTTGGATTTGTCACGGAATTGCCATTTCCACAGATTTGTTGGAAGGTGAATACCATCAGAAGAGCACATGGAGCACCGTTTGGTGAAGCACAGCTACGATCCCTTCTCTTGCTCTGTGCCACACCTCAGGCTTTCTCCTCCAGGCTCAAGAACATGTTTTGTCTCTCTCTTCATCCCCAGCTGAGCTGAAGAGCTCAGTGAGCAATACCTGAGTGTGCCAGGTTTGATACATACTCATCAACCAGTAACAATACAAAAACATCTGCTGTATATAACATACAGAATCATAGAATCATAGAATGGTAAGGTTGGAAGGGACCTCAAAGCTCATCCAGTTCCAATCCCCTGCCATAGGCAGGGACATCTCCCATTAGTACAGGTCACTCAAGGCCTCATCCAACCTGGTCCTGAACACCTCCAGGGGAGTTGTGGAGCACAGAATGACCCAATGTAACCGCGTTGGGTGATTCTGTGCTCCACAGCCTCCCTGGGTAACCTGTGCCAGTGTCTCACCACCCTCACTGCAAACAGCTTCCTCCTAACATCCAGTTTCAATCTCCCCTCTGCCAGTTCAAACCCATTG
>VWZE01009091.1:211028-235048 GCA_013396675.1 Eubucco bourcierii | reverse complement strand
TATAAAACACATGTTTATATATATAATATATAAAAATATATTTGTATATAGAATATATATTTGTATATATACATTTAATATATATTTGTATATATACATGTATATACAATTATATATATACATTTTATATATGTACATAATATAGATTATCTATTTATATATAGAAAACGTATTTGTTTATATAATACATAGATTCTGAGTGATATTGTTATTAACCATCAAAGTACATGCTTCATTTAAATAAAAATAAAAAAGCTGAAGAGATTGTCTCTGAAATTCATCCCAAGGACAGAGACATGAGATGTAGTTTACAGTGTAGTTCCAAACCTTCATCTTATGATATTTCCTTTTGGATAGCCTCAGCCATCAAGGTTGTCTCTGTTTCTGCACTGCAGATGGTGGAGAATGTTGATATTGTTTGCATGTGCTCGAAAATGAGCCATTTGCTCCTGCATCTTTCATCCAAGTACTATAAGACAATACTGGGGGGGGGGGAGAGAAAAAACCTCATGCATGTGGTTTTGAGCACATGCATGCAAAAACATTACACTAATAATGCCATAATCTTACAGTATAACTCAAATAGACACATAGTATTCTATAAAAACCAATTTAAAGAAAAACAGACACAGTGTTCTGAGTTGTTTAAGCCAAAGTTTGTGTTGGATGTACATTCAGCTCACATTTTGCCTGTATTGTTCAACTATTTCTGTCATTTGGAGGGAGATTATTTCCAGTCTCCAGCAACCTAACCAATCTTCCAAACTGACTGACAATTTGTATCACAGAAATAGAATCCCAGCAATTAGGTGATTAAGCCAGATTAAGTCACTGACATGACCAATTCAATTAAATAGTTGGACTCCCTTTTAAAATTTGTGTTAACTGTAGTCAAGCTGCTTCGCTGTCTCTGGGGGACGTTTGGAAATAGGAAGGACATAAATCTTAATATTAAGACACCAATATTATTGAGACCTTACAACAGCCTTCCAGTATCTGAAGGGGGCCTACAGGAAGGCTGAGGAGGGACTATTGACAAGGTCCTTGCAATGACAGGACAAGGGGCAATGGGTTTGAACTGGCAGAGGGGAAATTGAAACTGGATGTTAGGAGGAAATTGTTTGCAGTGAGGGTGGTGAGACACTGGCACAGGTTGCCCGGGGAGGTTGTGGCTGCTCCATCCCTGGAGGTGTTCAAGGCCGGGTTGGAGGAGGCCTTGAGTGACCTGTGCTAGTGGGAAGTGTCCCTGCCTATGGCAGGAGGTTGGAACTGGATGATCTTTGAGGTCCCTTCCAACCTCACCATTCTGTGATTCTATGATTAAAGTATGAAAGTTGTCTTAACAAAGATTTGAGGAGAAAAATAGGCAAATAAAATAAAATGTAATTCAAATGTTTGAAGACCAGGCCAGAAGTGTACACTGCACACTTACAAGACTCCACAGAATTACAGTGATGTGCAACCATCCAGGTTAAGACTTCAGTATTTTTTTTTTTTTCTGGCCAGAAAAGGCATTGGCATTTTGTGAGCGTTCTAAGGGCATGCATTAAACAGGTATATTCTTCCTTACACTGGAAAAGCAGGACAGACTTTTATGGAGTGGTACCTTTTAAGAAAAAAAGGCAAAGATAGATAAAGTGCTTACTGCCATGAGCTTCCATTTCTGAAGGAACAAGATAGCAGAAGCATCCACCTAGCAAGAGTGTCTGAAAAGCAACGTGAGCAGGAAATGTTGAACCTATGGATCTAAGTAAGAATCCACTTCTGAGGCAGCAAAAACAAATAACTCAGAAACCTTAGAAAATATTCACACTGAGAAATCATTAGACTGAACCTGAAATTGGAAGAGGGGTCTCCTTTGCTGTGATGTTGTTTGCTTGTGGTTATGGAGACTGAGGTATATTTCTTGGCGTTGAAACCCTGGGCCTGACTGGTGATAGCTAAAGAATGAAAATATAGGTCTCAAGTGACAAACTGCATAAAAAAATCTCATCATCTTCCTTGGAAATTTTTCTTTTGAGTGTATGAGTAGAAGAAACAGCCTGACATTTTGGAGAAAACTAAATGGGCAGTATTTCTTTATCTACGTAAGCTTTTCCCTTGCTGGCCTTAGTGGCCATGTAAAGCTGAGCTGGAAGGAGCATGCTGAGGGGAAGGTTTTTCAGCCTGTCCACTGGGCAGCTGCAGTGGGGGCCCAAGCCTTTTCTTCCCCATCCCACAAGCAGTGCATCAGCTCCATTCCAAAGAATGAGCATCATCAGTCTTGTGGCTTTTGTGGCCTAATAAATCCTCAGGCTTATCCAGACACCCAAAGGAAAGCCATTGTGCTGGTTTGAGGCTATTTGGAATATTTTAATGGAGAAAATTATATTATAGACTGTGAAAACAATG
This sequence comes from Eubucco bourcierii, assembly GCA_013396675.1. Classification (NCBI taxonomy): domain Eukaryota; kingdom Metazoa; phylum Chordata; class Aves; order Piciformes; family Ramphastidae; genus Eubucco; species Eubucco bourcierii. Next base: position 232,657 of record VWZE01009091.1, on the reverse strand, counting down.
GTGATGTCTGCTTCACTCGTAAGCTTGCTGAGATGTATAAGAACAGGAATACAAACATAGATAAGACACTGTCTCAGGCTCGGAGAGTCTCAGTCTCTCTAGCTTTTTGCCTTCTCCAGTCTGCCAAGCAACCTAACTAACCACTCTGCTTCTAACCTCCCTGGCCCAGCCTCCAAACTCATCTTCGGTGTAAGGCAAACCCTGAGGTGAGGCAGAGGGGTGGGGAGAAGGTGGAAGGGTGGTTGGGAGCCCCTGTTGGGGTCTCTGGTTTCTGGGTGTTGTGTTTCTGTATTCCCTTTAACTTGTCTATGTCTGTAACTATTCCTGTCTATAGTGTCTATCTCTGCTTGTACATTGTGCTAAGCTGTAAACAGAGCTTCAGTCCTTAACTTCCAGCTGGCTGAGTCTAGTCTGGGGGATTTTACAAAGTGGGGGGGAGGTAACTCCCAAACCATCACAGCCATCTGGGCTATGCTGGTTTCACTTTCTCTGTACCTTCAAAGGAACTTGGTCATCAGCTGAGAAACTGTTTTTGAGTGCTACCAGTCCTCAATACATGAAAGCTTTTCTTTCTTTTTTTTTTTTTTTTTTTAAATAGTTCCCAGAGTCATTCAATTCTTCTACTTTCCCTTTGGCCTTCTTTAGGGGTGGGTGTATGTAAACTAGATTAATTTCCCTTGCAGAGGCTGGCTTCCCCCTTGTCATCTGCAGACCCAGATCTACACCTTGAAAATCACTTTGGCTAACCGTTGAGTGCCTCTACTGGGATCGAAAGCTTTCACAATTTGGTTACACACTTTCATTCATCATTTATGAATGAGCTCTCATTTGCTTTCTGCTCCATGATTTCTGAGAGGTTTATCCGTCACCCAGCTGCAGTCTGAACTGTGGTTTGACCTGACAGAAAGACAGCGCTGGTTTACAGATTATTTTATGCAGCAAACCCAAACATGATTCAGAGAAGGGGAAAGAGCTTCCAATCGTTATTTTCAAAGTTGACAAGCGGCTTTCAAGTCTAAATGGGTGTTCTTTTCTTTCGAAGGCACCCTCAGCTAAAGACTGCCCTCTGACATTTCTCAGTCAAGGAAACTTACACAGGTGCTTTGTGGTAGGAATTGTGCAAATCATTGCCATGCTCTCTGGGAAGGTTTGAGTCATCAGCTAGGTGAAGGTAGCAAGTATCTGCCAAAAAGGGATGATCACCACAGTTCAGTCACCTCCAGACAAGTGTAAATTAGGCTGAGTTTGGAGGCAAATCCCCCATGAAGGGTTGTGTTCATATCCCCAGCAACTGAATCTGCTGCTGTAGTCTTCCTCTATACTCTTTCCTTCCAGCTCCAAGCTCATGATGACTCTTGAAGTAGGTTGACCACCCCACTTGTTCCTGTTCTCACCAAATTGGTCACTTTGGATAATCCTGCATGATGGATAAAAAGTCATAAAAATTATGTGAGAGTTCAGGTGTTCCCTGCCCCCCCTCCCTTTATAAAATGACCCAGACTAGAACTCAGCTGGCTGGAAGTTAAGAGATGAAGCTATATTTACAGCTCAGCACAATGTACAGCAGATATATATACACTATATACAGGAATAGTTACAGAAATATACAAGTTAAAGGTAATACAGCAACACAACTACCCTCCCAGAAATCAGAGACCCCAGGAGGGGCTCCCAACCACCCTTCCACCTTCTGTCCACCCCTGTACCTTACCCCAAGGTTTGCCTTACACACAAGGTAAATTAGGAGGATCAGCCAGGGGAGTAGAAGAAAAGTGGTTAGTGAGGATTAATTGGCAGAGGAGCCAGAGCCAGAAGCTGCTAGACCGCCCGAGGAGCTGTGCTGCTAGCAAGCAACAGACAGAGACTGACTTAGCTATATTTTGGTTTTCTCTTCCCAAAACAATTTTTCAGCAAGTGTATGAGTGAAGTAGACATCACCATGTTTCCCTTTCACAGCCTATAGTGTAATTTTCTTTATTAAAATATTCCAATTAGCCTCAAACCAGCACAACTCTGATCTGTATACTCACATTTATGCTGTGATGATGTTCTCATGGTTGCATACTGAGTAGCCACCTACCAGCAAGTCTCTTAAGAGTACCAAAACTAGCAAATTTGATCAGACCCAGCTACTTCCATTGTCCTATTGAGACTAGGGCAGGCTTCTTGCTAATACAGCCATAGGTGAAACCTACAGCTGTTACAATTAACCCCTTTGCACTAGTGAGTAGCTCTGACCTCCTGGCTGGGACAGAAAGGCACATGGGACTGAAAGGTGCCAAAGATTTGAAGGAACACTCCATGTACAGATTTTATTCCAGTTGGCACTGTACAGCAAGTGTGTTCTTACTTGCATTAATGAGTAAATACTTGTTTTCTGGGAAAAATGGCCTCAGATTACAAGAAAGGCAGGGAGATAACATCAAAGAAACTACTCCTGCTGCTTGCTAAGACCATCTGTGGTCATGGCAATAGTGAGAGCAGGAGTCCCAGCAGCCTGTCATCAGGAGATGGCCATGCAGTCAGTTCAGTGAGTATCTCTGCCAACCAGACTGGGATGCTCAGCTGATGTATATCAAACAGAGACATCATCAGGTGATCAGGCCAGGAAAATACCAGCACTAAAATAGAGTCAGAGCTGACTTTTTCAATTTTAAAGACAGGAGCTACAGGGTCATATTAAATTGTTACTTCTCTTTCTAAAGAGTGGGCTTGCGTGGAGGGCACTCAGGCAAGAACTAAGATCACGAAGCACAAGGTACATTTCCTCAGACAGTAGGCTGTAATACACTGCAGCAAAATTCAAATTATTCAGTGCCATGGGAATCTGAGCACAAGACCTCTTCCCCTGGGCACCTACAAAACAAGTGAAAGGCAGGAGTGACAGTAAAGAGCCAGGAGCAAAACCTGCACAGACAAGAAGAGAAGTCTACCTGGAAATGCTGTGCTCTTGCAGCAACCCTCCCAGGGACTGAACAGCAGCAAAGCAAGAGACTGAGGAGCAGGAAAACCAAGACCCCAGGGTGAACTGACAGACAGGCTGCCAGCAGCCACGGGCACAGTGACAATGGAATCAGCCAGAGCTCACAACAACAAAAGGAGCCCAGGGTAAAGCCACCACAGGACAGTGACCAAGTGGAAGAACAACTATCAGGGAACAGCCATCAGTGTGATCTGTAGTGACACAGGGGGCATAGCTGGTACTCAGGGCAGCAGTGGAGACAGAACTGAAGACAAATCAGGAGAAGGAAGCTGGAAAGCAATGATGAGAATGAGAAAGACATAGCAAGATCTAAAGAATGAACTGATTTGACTCAGAAGTGCTGGGGACATGAATGTCCCAGGAAGCCAGAGGAGCAGCACAGCACATCTGAGAGGACTCAGGTAGCCAAAGAGTCTTGTAAAGCCCTGTAAGTAGCAGTAACACAAACAAGATGTGGAAGGTAGGACTGCAGTGGAGCACACTTGAAAGTCAAGAAGGTTCAAGGTAGTGCTGGGCAGTAGTGGTAAATATCAGAGCCCAGCTCAGGCGCTGCAGAGGTAACTAAGCACTCAGCAATAGCTGCCAACACAGTGACAATAAACAGCTAAGAGGGCAGATTAATGACCTGCACAGGTCTTGGAAAGAGCATGCGTGGCCATGGTGAGGGGCTTGGAGGGGGCACCAGGAACTGCATCTGCGTTTGCTTGGCTGGAATGGCTGTGGCAGCTCAGGTTTTACTAGTGTGGAGTCCTTTCATGTTATTGTCCAGCACCCAGAACATGAAACACTTGAGGTGAAAACCTGCCCCCACTGAAGTTAATGGGAATTTTGCCTCGAGTCTGGTTTCTCTCTGCTCACACTGTCTGCTATTAGGGAAGACAGATCTCACCTCAAGAGAGAGGGAGGCGAGAGAAAAGGAGGCAAAGAAAAACGTTAGTGCAACTTGGCTGATGAGTGTGTGCCAGGGGCAGTGGAACAGGGCTGGTGACTCTTACTGCCAAGAACGGAGGCAGGCCCAGGGTTTGCTGAGCTGAGCTGAGCAAAGGCAGGGAGAAGGGCTGAAAGAGCAGGAAAAACTCTCAGTGCAGAGGGAAGGTGATGAAAAGGGGAGCTGGCAGGAAAACAGAAGAGTAAACAATTAAAAGCTGTAGCAAGAAGCTCTCAAACTGCATGAGTGGACCATTCCCACAGGGCAGGAGGGTGGTCAGGACCAGGCCAGCAAAAAGGGACCCTGGGAGCACTAGCAAAGACACAGGTGAGTTGGGAATATCATGGAGGCAGGTTACTCTCAGGGCCTCCATGGTTTCTTAGCTTGCTGTGCCAGCAAGGTAGAACACACTCCTGCTGTACTGCTGGGCTGGGTAACATTGGGGCTTTGGGAAAGGAGAAAAGGATACATTTATTTTTTCATGATCATCATGGGAACAAGGCAACAACGTCATTGCCAGTCCTCTGTGCATCTCAGCACGAGACCTGAATCCTGCGGGTTAGTAAAAAGCAAGAGAAGTAGCAAGGAGACAGGAAGATCACATGCAAAAGGTAGCTCTATAGCTGGAAGTTGTGTTAAGGTGCTGCTGGAGGAAAAGTAGCAGCTGCGTGCATCTGAGCTGCACCAATTCTTTTGACTGAAACAAGTAGCTTTGCTTGTATCTCTGAAAAAGGTACTATGGAAGACACAATGAAAAACTTTGCAGAAGAGGTCCTTTCCTTTAGCTGAAAGCTACAATTGTGAGAGATACAATCCCTGATTGTCACAGCGCAGAAAAATCTGAGAGAAAGGAAATTCCCACAGCAGAGCTGAAAGTGACAGTAGTGGTGCTGAGGAAGGTAGAAAATGAGCCAGGGCAGGAGGATCTGCAGGGAAACCTGCTTAGAACTTGTTTTCCCCATTGGCTACAATGTTTTGCGATGGGAAATGCTCACTCGGCAGTATTGACATTTCCTGTTTTCATTTCTTTCAAGAATGTACATCTGAAGCTGCTTGCTTGCCTGGAAGCCTCTTGTTCCTCTCTGGTCGAAATGGACATGAATTTCTCAGGCAGCTGTGATGACTGAGTCTTGTGTCTTTGCCCCACAGGACCTAGCAGCAGTGCCAGGGCCCCCATCCCACCACCTGCAGCACCAGTGCTGGGGCAAGGGACTGGCCTGGGCCACCACGAGCTCTTGGCAGAGAGAGCAGGAAGGCACTGAGGAAGCAGGAATTTGTCACTTTTCACTCTTCTCATTCGTGTGGAAAGAAACTGCTGGGGAAAAGTCTGTGTTTTCTATGCTCTTTCCTGCTGTATTTCAGGGGTTCCTCGGTGCAGACCCAGCTCCTAGCACCTTGTGGCTGCTGGGCTGCTACACATCTAAGCCGGCAGCCTGAACCTTGCCTGTCTCCACGCAGCCCTAGCTCATCCCTCTGCACCACTGCAAAGAGTTGTTCCCAGGCCTAATTACTGAGTGTTTATGAAGAACCTCATTCATTAGAGGAGCTTGAGCTATATAAGTGCATATTATCATTTAGGATACTTCAAGATGAAAGGCACTTAAGTGCTTGACAAACTGAGAAGGCAAATGTATACAGGAATCTCGCTGTCCCCTCTGAAACGAAGCATCTGGGCTGAGATGGAACAACTGCCTCAGGCAGCGGCGCAAGGCAAAGCCCCAGGATCAGTGGCAGCAGTGACTGGGGGGCTAGGGGGCTGCAGGAGGGACCTGGGCACTGTGAGTGATGTCTGGGCACAAGGAGTCTGAATCAAGTCTGAGATGGAGGTTTGCACGTCTTGAAGCACACAGGCAGCAAGCTGGCAGCCGAGAGCTTCTCCTCGCGGTCCTTTATCCGGGAGAATAGGAGAAGGGAGGGCAGGGATAGGACAGGTTGTGTGCCACGTTTCTGCGCCACAGCAGGTCAGCTAGGAGGGGCAGTGCAAGTTGAGGGCAGGGAAGATTCATTGAGCCATCCTTTTTATGGCTATTTTGCATGCATAACTTCAAGCTGAAATAAATACCAATGGATGATTTAAGCCCCCTCCAACAAGCCCTGCAGCCTTTCAGAGGTATTAGCGGTGTGGCTCCAGTAAGGAGTGCTCTGCTTTTCCGTGATAAATCCGTGCTGCACCATGCCTCCCACGTACACAAGTACTTGATTCCTGCAGCAAGTAGAGACAGCAATGAAGAGGCCTGGAAGGAAACCAGAAAGTAGATTACTGAGCACTATAGACCATTTAAAACACATGGTGTAGAGAGAATGAAGCTTTATAGAGTTGTCTTCGTGAGCTACATCCTCGGTTTTGCTTCGCCCAAGCTAGGAGCTTTGAAAAGCAAATATTCAACAGTATTTTTTGCCAAGCTTAAACAGCACAGCATTAGTATGTATTGCTACAGTTCTCTTGTTCTGTTTCCTAATCTGTGCATAATACCATGATATCAAAGTACTGTATGAAAAATAAACAAGGACTGCATTTTGAAGACTCACTAGGGACATCGAAAAAAAGCCCTAAACCCTTTAGGAAGACTTAGGTACTGTGTAAGTTGCTTAGCCCTAATGTGAGTGTGGCAGTACACAAAGGGTGAGCCAAAGAACACCACTCATTGAATGGTATATTATTTCTTGGGACATAGGACAAACTGTTTCATGTTTACCACCTAATAATCACAGAGGAGCTCTATTTCCTAAATGTCAGTGTTCCAATTAATGTTTTAATTCTGAAGGCACACATTTTTCTCTCACTAATTGTGGTCTCAGAGGAGATCTGAACATTTGCAAGTGTCTACCTGGGCACCGTTGCTCTTTTTTTTGTGTCCTTTGCTCTTCTCTCCTCTCCCTTCCTATCAACTTCTTGGCCTGGCCACTTTGTACCATCACTTCTAAGAACATGTATAGTCAAATCCCAAACCCTTCACTACCATTGCACCCAGGCTGTAACGTGTTTTGTGTCTCTACTTCACATTTTTCACTACATCTTTTCTCTCACACCAGGAGCAGACATGAGTTACTTTTAAAATTTGGTAGGGTTTAGACCAATTCTTTCAGTTTCAGGAATTATAAATAACCAAACTCTGATGACAACCCTTTGTGTGTTGGTAGAACACCCTGATCTTGAAAAGCATCAGAAGGGCTTTCCTCTTTTAACAAATCCCAAGCTGTGTGAACTGAGTGCCACATGGCACAACCCATGCTGACCTGAGCGTGGGGTTAAGGAGGGGGAGAACGTAAGGATCAGAACCCACTGTGGAGAGCAGCTGGGGGTCTCCTCCTGGCCCCTGTCATGCACCGAAGGGCTTTGGCTTTTGGCTGTCACGTGCCAAATGTTATCACTCCTGTGGCATCCTTTGCTGCCTCTGCCATGCTCTCACCAGCCGTGCCTGTTATCTTCCTCTATAGATGCAGCACAGAGGGGCTCTGTTTCTGCTCTGTGAACGCAGGGACTGGGGCCGTTGGTTATCTGCAGGACCATACATGAGCAAGGCAGCAGCTATCGGCCTCTCAGCTCACCAGCCAAGCAGAATGTAAGCCTAGAGCAACAGTTAACGTTCACTGGTATCTATGGCTTACTTGCATCCATCTGTCTTGAAAGAGACCCTCAGCTGCGAGTCTGGAGTCTCCTAAAACCTCCTGAGTCTTCCTACTGCTGGACAACTCACACTGGGTGCCTCCCAGGAGAGGCGTTTTGCTCTCTGCACCTCTAAAAGTGAAACTGTTTCTACACATATTGCTGCATTTGGAACCAAAGGTGTTCCCTGATGCTGATGAAGACACACTGAGCTGTTCTGATACTGACACAACCATATATATAACAGTAAGGAGTCATCATTACCGAATGCCACTTTCACCTGAATTTAAGGCTGCAGAAAAAGGAAATCAATTTCATGCTGTGTTGTGTAAACCCAGACAGTTATTTTGCGATGAAAGGGTACACCACAACACAAGGAGGCAGAGTATTGTTTAACTCTTGGGAGCACATGGATGCATCTTTTATATTTTCTTGGTGGTGAATGGCTGAGAGCAGCCCTGAGGAAAAGGACCTTGGGGTCTGGGTTGATGAAAAGCTCAACATGAGCCTGCAGTGTGCACATGCAGTGCAGACAGCAACCGAATCCTGGGATGCATCAAGAGAAGCGTGGCCAGCAGGGTAAGGGAGGGGATTCTGCCACTTTACTCTGCTCTCCTCAGACCCCACCTGCAGTCCTGTGTGCAGTTCTGCAGCCCCTGAAACAGGAAGGACATGGAACTGTTTGAACCAGTCCAGAGGAGGCCATGAAGATGTTCAGAGGGTTGCAGCAGCTCTGCTGTGAGGACAGGCTGAGAGAGTTGAGGCTCTGCAGCCTGGAGAAGAGAAGGCTTCCAGGAGGTCTTAGAGTAGCCTTCCAATATCTGAAGGGGGCCTACAGGAAGGTTGGGGAGGGACTATTGACAAGGTCTTGCAATGACAGGACAAGGGGCAATGGGTTTGAACTGGCAGAGGGAAGACTGAAACTGGATGTTAGGAGTTGTTTGCAGTGAGGGTGGTGAGACACTGGCACAGGTTGCCCAGGGAGGTTGTGGCTGCTCCCTCCCTGGAGGTGTTTAAGGCCAGGTTGGAGGAGGCCTTGAGTGAGCTGTACTAGTGGGAGGTGTCCCTGCCTATGGACACCAGATGATCCTTTGGAACTGGATGATCCTTGAGGTCCCTTTCAACCTTACCAATATATGATTTTTATGAAAATAAAAACCAACGAAACAAACCAAAACAAAACAAACACCAAAACCAGTGATAGAGAGGATGTGTAATAGAAAGGGTTCTGTGATGTAATCAGTACCTTCAGCTCCCTGGGGCAGAACTGTAGCACCTCTTCCAGCCCTACACATGCAGGCAATTGCTCTGGAGAAGACTGAGCTCCCTCCAGCATCACTGTCTTAGAGTTTAACACAGTAGGGCTCTCAGAGAAAGCTAAATCTCATAAGTTCATAGATTCAAAGAGCGGTTTATGATGGAAGGGACTTTAAAGATCATCTAGCTCCAAGCCCCCTGCCATGGAGAGGGACACCTTCCACTTGACCAGGTTGCTTGAGGCCTCAGCTAACCTGACCTTGAACACTTCTAGAGAGGGGGCATTCAGGTGCCCCTGGACAAGCTGTTCCAGTGCCTCACCACCCTCACTGTAAAGACATAGAGGAAATATGATATCCCCTCAGATATGTAGATGTTAGCAAGTAGGCATCTCTGAACAAAGAAGGAGGCGTAGGAAGAAAGAATGGGAAGAAAAAAACAAAGGGCAAAGCCTTGGCAAGATAACATGGCCAAGGCAAACACACAATTAGTGGATGATCCAGTACTGAACCTCTACAGCTCTCTAAAGCCCTGAAAGGCTGAAGGCACAGATGGAGTGGACTCTCGTTAGCACTGCTGAAGCTGGAAGATATCTAACTCAGCCTTTAAACGTTGACTAATCTGAATGGAGCTATGAGAAACACACTTTATCTAACACAGAGCTTGATCTGGTGTGCCAGCTTCAAAAGAACAGCTGCTGCAAATGCGTTTCCCAAGGGTTGATTAAACATTGCAAGGAAATTTCCAGAGTCAGAATTTACATCGTAGAGCAGTGACTTTAAAAATAAACCACAGCCTAAGTTTAACAGAATGTTTCTGTACCAGCTGCTTCGGGAAACAGTTGCTCCAATGCAGAACATACTTCTTAATAATATACTGTGCTGTTGCATAAGAACAGGAGAGGGATATTTAGTAGGGACAAAGTCAAAATGAAGCATTCTGTCTTGCTTTACCCAGCTTCACAGATACACAGGAGGCGAACAAGAACCAAAAAGTGCTAATGAACAAACTAAACTTTAAAAGTTGTTCTGCAGTTGTAGTAAAGAAAATGCTATTTTGTGCTTTTCATAGGGGTAGGAGTAAGGCAGGATGAAGGAGAAAGCCCAGAAGTGCCAACAGGACTAGATCTGCTAGAGAGAGGGAGGGTTGTGTCATGGAGAGGGAAGGGGTAGAGAAAGGCCTTCACCCTGCTGTGCCCTCCAAGGCTTACCTTCTTTGCCCTGACTGAGGCTAGTAGGGCAAATTCATGTATAAGTTAGTGAAAGCTGCATCCCTTTTGGGTTTCCTTCAATCCACCTTCATTTGCTTGCTTTTACATGGATTTAAGTTGCGTGTGTGTCCTATATGTCACGAGGCTGAGAGATGGTATGAGCCAAGGCAGCATGTAAATCACAGCAATTCATTTTCTTTATGTCAGGTGAGCCTAAGAAGTAAAGAGGAGTCTAATTTAATTTAATGGAGAGCCTAATTTAATTTAATGGGATCTAAGCTATGCTGCTATTATACAGACACAGCTTAATCCACTGCTCCTCCAATCAGTGCTAGTAAAAGCACTCCTTGGGCACCTCTCCTAGCATGACCAAGGCTGATAGGTCTTAAAAGTAACAGAAAGGGACACTTTCCCCAAAAGGACTTTTAACCTGTTACTGCAAAATCTCTTCCAGTGTACTGCATTAGAAAACCTGTGAAAGCTTCCAGTGAAAACAGGAGCTAGAATGGAGGCTCCCTCTAACTTGAGTGAAACCTTCTTCTAACAGATTAACAGAGGAGTCTGCCTTTCCACCTCAGGATCAGAGCTTGTCAACTCAGTTAGAGAGTGACCCCAGAAAAGCAGACCTTCCTGACTTACACACACAGAGGGGAAAAATAAAAACCAAGATTAAAATAATAAGAAGAAATCTTTGTCAGGCTGTGCTTCAGGGCAGGCCATTCTGTGAGCCACAGGTTCCTCCTGTGCTGTGAGCACATAGGTGGTTCAGCCACGGCAGAGAAGATTCAGAGGCTCTTGATGGCAGGACTGGCAGGGCTTGCTCTTCCCCTTCAAGGGAAAAGCCATTCCTGCCCACTGGAAAAACAACATTGTGTTTCCATTTGAGGCTGCAGGCAGCCAGTGTGGGCTGTACATGGGAGGTGGAAGTGTTTTAGCAGCTGCTCCTGGGGCAGGCAGCAAGCTGCAATTGTCTGAAGTCCACCTGTGGAGCCCCTTCCACTGCGTGTGAGGAACAGCTGGAAAGAAAAGGGTTTGTGAAGCCCAGTTTGCAGTTTAGGCTGTTCTGCCTCACTTTCTGCAGCTGGGAGAAGCTCAGCCTTAGCAGGTGGAAAACCATGCTGGGATGTTTCCCAACTTGGCTTAAAATATACACGATCAAACAAAGGCACTTGGTGATGGAAAGGAGTGCAGTCACATCACAGGATCACAGGATCACAGGATCACGGGACCACAGGACAACAGGATCACAGGCTCACAGGGTGTCAGGGGTTGGAAGGGACCCAAAGAGATCATCCAGTCCAACCCCCCTGCCAGAGCAGGACCAGACAGTCTAGCTCAGGGCACACAGGAACACATCCAGACAGGCCTTGAAAGTCTCCAGGGAAGGAGACTCCACAACCTCTCTGGGCAGCCTGTGCCAGTGCTCTGGGACCCTTACCGTAAAGAAGTTCCCCCTTGTGTTGAGCTGGAACCTCCTGTGCTGCAGCTTCCATCCGTTGCTCCTTGTCCTATCTCAGGGAGCAAGTGAGCAGAGCCTGGCTCCCCTCCCCTCCCCTCCTGACCCTCATCCCTCAGATAGTTATAAACATTTATTAAATCCCCTCTCAGACTTCTCCAGACTAAGCAGCCCCAGGTCCCTCAGCCTCTCCTCATCAGGCAGTGCTCCAGCCTCCTAATCATCCTTGCAGCCCTCTGCTGGACTTTCTCCAGCAGATTCCTGTCCCTCTTGAACTGGGGAGCCCAAAACTGAATGTAGTACATTATTCCTTCAGAAAAACACTGGGAGTTCTCCTATGTGTTCATAGGGAGGACTTTATGGCCTGTCTTGAGACCTTCACATATCAAGTCCATCCCTTTGTTTTTATGAAGAAACAAAAAATCTCTCACAGCCAAAGGGAATCTCTGCCACACAGCAGACACCCTCAGCATCACAGGTGGTTAGGTTCAAATGCTGCAAATCTTTCAAAGATTAAGAAAAGGTTTTGCACCCTTATTCTTTTCAGGCTTATTTCGAGTGTGAATAAAAAGCAACTTCATTAAAGTCAGTGAATTACAGCAATTACCAGCATGGGAGGGGAACAGACTCCCCAGATAGACTCCAAGGTTTCACTGTACTGCTTTGAAATCTGTTTTCTCACTATGGTCCCCTTCTTTTGTTGTTGTTGTTATTTTGTCAAGTCATGGCGATTAAATCTCAGCTCCAATAACTGTTCAATAGTTTAGGGTCTATAAAATATTTATGCACTCAGCAGTTTGCTTCTGCCTAATAACTTTCAAAGATTGATAATGTTCCATCTCTGAGGTTTTTGGCTGATGGCATTAACTTTTAACGTGAACTTATTTACTGCCCCTAATGCTTTCCTTCTCCTTGGCTGCCTCCACCCCGGCAGAGCCTGTGCCGCTGGCACATCGCGAGGAGAGGCACAAAGTGTGGTGAAGAAAGGGCTATGTGCAGCTGAAGCAACCTTGCCTGCTGCTGTCATTTGGCTCACTAATAGGCCATAATGCTGGGACTGACCTCACTCAAAACACCCTGGATGTGAGGTCTGCTCCCGGGAGGGTGGTGACCCACCTGCTGCCAGAGGCAGCTGCCAGTCTCAACGAGGCTGGGAAAGCAAGCGTGAGATTTCCCTTTTGCTTTGACAAGCCTCTGGCCCCCCCTGCCCCGGGTCTCCTTTCACATTTGGGAACAACTCAGGATCGCATTCTGGCACAAAACATGGTCAGGAATAGAAGAGAACCCCTATTTTGAGAGAAACAAACTGACAATGGGCTCAGCAAAGTCATTTGTGGTCTGCTTGGCAGGACCCAGATCGCTTTTCTTCCTCAGCTCTGTGCAGCAAGAGAAGCAAGGCTGCAGCACTTAAGGCCTTGGCATCATCATCTCGGTTGAGATTTGGAGTTACTCCAGTAGGCTCAAGAAACCTTCACCTCAGGCCAAAAACTGGAGGCTGGGAGTACGTGAGGCTGCTCTGGAGGCTGGATGATTTAAGGTAGATAGCAGCAGTTTGGAAACACTGATTGCCTGGCTGCTCCTTCAGCCTGGGAGAAGGTTTGTGGAGGGCTCCAAGCTTTCAGCTGCTGCAACAATGTGGTTACTTTTCTTTAGGAGGATGTTTTTCCCAGGAAACATTTCCACTTGCAGAAAGCTCAAAGGAAAGAATCACTAAATTCAAAGGAACATCTGCAGAGGTATTTGACCCTCCCAGTGAAGGAGCATGAAAGCTCCTCATTCCAATGCTTTCTTCTGAGAAATTAACTTATTGGTTATTTCCCAGTTTCCTGTTGGGATAATGACAAGATCAATAAAGGACAGGAATGTCTTTGACCCATTTCCAGGAACAATGTGTGTAAAACTCAGCTATGTCCTTGGGCTCACACAATATCATCTGTCATTTGCAATGGTGGTTTCATGGTCGTGGCTGGGTTGTCTGGATGAGGTCGGAGCAAGCTATTTAACCTCAGGTGGCTATGAGCAAAACTGCTGTGCTTAAGGTATTTGCCATTCTGATTATGCAGTCTTGGGCTGCTTTGTCCCAGCAAATTGTGAATTGTTATGGGTCACTTTGCATTCCACACATTCACTTACAGAGCAGACTATTTGTTTTTGAGGAGCAGGGGTGCAGAGCAGCATCCTCTTGGCAGGTTCTACGGAAAGACAACGGCACCAACAGATATTCCTCAAGCAGAAAGCAAATTCACCTGCCTGAATGACACTTCCCCCCACAAAATTCCCACTGCTGCTATAATTCCCAAATAATTATCTGCAGTTGCAAGATTATGGGAAAATCTTCATGATTAAGGGAGTCATTTCTGCGCCCGTGAAATTGGGGTTCTGAAAACCACAGGGTTCTGCTTGCAAGTCACAGTGTCTCAGATCTACACCTTGCCCACAGGTATGGGAAAAGCAGTGCAGGTGTCCCAAGATGTTCTCTGCCTTATTCTGACACATTCTGCTAATGCTGATCCTGAAAAGCTCAAATGTGATGACTACCACACGCATACATTTGTCTAACATGAAATTCTGAATCAAAAACATTATGGAGAAGTGTGTTGATATTCCCCTGACAGAAATGGGAAGACTTAAAAGGACAATCCAAAACCACCCCACTCCCATGCTATGTTGATGTTTGAAGGTGGGAACAGAGAGGTAAGGGAAGCAAAGACATGGTGCAAAGGGAAGATGTGGGACAAACTGGTTTAAACTGGAAGAGGGGAGATTTAAACTGGATGTTAGGAGGAAGTTGTTTGCAGTGAGGGTGGTGAGGCACTGGCACAGGTTGCCCAGGGAGGTTGTGGAGCACAGAAATGATCTTTGATCACATTTGGTGATTCTGTGCTCCACAACCTCCCTGGAGGTGTTCAAGACCAGGTTGGATGAGGCCTTGAGTGACCTGTACTAGTGGGAGGTGTCCCTGCCTATGGCAGGGAGTTGGAACTGGATGATCTTTGAGGTCTCTTCCAACCTTACCATTCTATGATTTTATGAAAGTGGGAGCTATGACATCAAAGCTGTGGTTCTGTCATGCTTACAGAGAAGATCTTGACATTTGGATCTGCCTGCCTAGTCCACAGCCTTTACTGTTGGCTCTTCTGCTTGTGGTCATTCATTCCAGGCAAATGTCAGATTTCCAGTCCTCTGAAACTGTTCACTGAGAGGCTAACTTTGAGATAAAAGTGATCTTCTTCAGACAGAAAAACCTCATTGTACTAATGAAGTTGCCCAGGGGGGAAAGAGTTAAGTGTGTTGGGTGGTAGCACTGACACTCAATGTGCAGAAGTCCAGCTCCAGTATCAGGAGGAAGAGATCTGTGCCTCAGCACAAATGGCTTTGGGGGTGTGTGTTACCTGAGATATTTTCACTCACTCTAAAGAGGCTCATGGTCAGTTCTCAGCAAATAAGAAGCTCTTCTTGCCTCTTCCTAGCCCAGCATTGTCAGAGTTTGGGGTAATTTCTAAACTCTTAAATACGGTGCTGTAATTTTCTTGCCATTCACTACAAATGAGTGTGCATGAGAGGGAAATGAAAAGAGAACAGGCAGTGCTTCTCTTCTGGCAAACTGCTCTGCCACTCCCTTGGCAAAAAGGGAAAACATATGATGTTTGTAAGTCATGGCTGTTGTAAATGTCCTGTTTTATGTACTATATAACACAAACAAACAAACAAAACCAACCAAACCCCACAACACCTTAACGTGTGCTATTTCAATAACACCATTTCCCCTAAATTCAAAGGTACAGACTCCTGCCCTAAACAGGCAAATCTCTTGCAGGATTTGTGCATAAATGAGAAAGATAACACTTAACACATATTGCATATTGGGGGGGGGGAAAGAAAAGAAAAAAAAATGTCTTTAGAGAATTGCTTCAATAATTTCAGGATTAGCATTTGGACAAGCTGTTGGTGTTGAGAAAATCCCTCTTTAGAAGGGCGAGACTGTGCGTTGGTGGGGAGCGTGCTCCATCCACTCCTACAGGCGAAAGGCAAACATATGTTCAGCCAGAGCAACGGCTCTGCCCACTTCAGAGAGGTTTGCTTCCAGTGACTGTCAGTGAATTGTGCTTTTTTCTAAATCCTCCCAGACTCTTCTGCTGTTTTTAATTTCAGCCACAGTTTCAAGAAGGCTGTAATAAAATGCTTGAAGATAAAGCAGACTTCTGCACGGTCACCACACTGCTGGACTCTGGAAAGTCTCCTGGAAGGATGGCTACAGTGGAGAGTATCAGCATCTCTGCATGTGACTCTCACAGTCAAGAGAGCATTAACTGCATCCCAAGAAGAGATACATGCTTGTCCACAGAAGCTGATTATCTTGAACACAAACCAGACACTGCATTAAGAGGAGCCTGTAGCTGCAGCTAAAGAGCGTAGCTCTGGTTCAAATGCTCCCTAAAAGCAAGTAGAGGAGCTGAGTTCAGCTCTTACAAGGCAGATGAAACACTGATAGATGTAAAAGCCTCGGTGATGCATTATGGTGCTATCCAAAAAGCCATTTTAGGTGCCTTCACTTCAGGCAATAATTTAAAATGAGGTAGTTGGGACCAGGAGTAGGATGCAGAAGAGGTAAATCTCTCCTGCTCACAGGCCAGGGAGTGTGTGGGTGTGTTGGGTCCTCACTAAGCTCCGACTGCTTCTGTGTGGGTGTGTTGGGTCCTCACTAAGCTCCGACTGCTTCTGTGGGAGGTGTCTAGAGTAAGGCTATGAGAAGAGCAGAGGTGCTCCCACACTCTGGGAGTTAGAGCTGGCTCAGGGCTTCGCTGCCTAGGCACGGCCCGCAGGTGGGAGCCTTTTCTTGAGCCTCAGCACCCAGCTGGGCAGGGCTTAGAGCACCAGGAGCCGTGTTGCCCACTGACACCTGGTGTTTAGTGATGGCAGAACCTTCCGGGAAGGAATAATCCGGTTTCAGATATGACCATGGCCCAAAGGGGTTCTGGCCATCACCTCCTGCTTTCACGTGTACTCAGCTGACTAACTCAAGGCGACAAGCAACAAGGAGTATCAAGAGAGGCTGTGGAGTAGAAGGCAAGTGCTAGAGCTTTGCCATGGCCATACTCCAGTGTGGATTTACCCCTGAGTCACAAGGGACAAGAGCTCTGCTTTGGAGAAGGCTGTTGAAAATGTTTGTCTCCCAAACGTATGAGAAGTTAGCAGAATTGTTCCTCCAGCTGTAGGTGTTTGAACAAGGTGGGAATCTGGTCCTGTAGCAGTGTGAGGTCCTTCCCTGTAGGATACATTCTGGAACTAATGCAATTTTCTTGCAAGTTTGAATGAGATGCTATAAATACATATTGACTGCTCGCTTAGCAATAATTGTATCTGCTTCATTACTAGCAACAGGCATCTTGCTGTTTAGAAGTTCTACACAGAATTTGCAGCTGAGAGGGGATCCTGCTTTCAATGCTGGATTCCTGCTTAATGGAGCTTAGGTCAGAGACAGTCTTTTTAGTGGTCCTTGAATCATAGAATCCTAGAATCAGCCAGGTTGGAAGAGACTTCCAAGCTCACCCAGCCCAACCTAGCACCCAGCCCTAGCCAATCAACCAGACCATGGCACTAAGTGCCCCATCCAGGCTTTTCCTGAACACCTCCAGGCATGGTGACTCCACCACCTCCCTGGGCAGCCCATTCCAATGCCAATCACTCTCTCTGGCAAGAACTTCCTCCTAACATCCAGCCTAGACCTCCCCTGCCACAACTTGAGGTTCTGTCACACACAGCACTCAAGGTGTGCCCTGACCAGTGCTGAGCACAGGGGCAGAATAACCTCCCTGCTCCTGCTGGCCACACTGTTCCTGATCCAGGCCAGGATACCACTGGCTCTCATGTTCAGCTACTCTCTGCCAGCACCCCCAAGTCCCTCCCTGCCTGGCTCCTCTCCAGCCACTCTGTCCCCAGCAATGGACAAGTTGTATGTTTGCAAATTGTAAACATCCAAAAGTCCCATCTGAGCTGCTTCAGTGATTGACTTACCCAGCAATTAACAGAGCCAGAGTAAAGGTGAAACTCTTTGTTCTCCTGTGCATCAGCTCTGTTGAGATCCATCTAAACTACAGGATGAAGGGCACTTCCCATCTAGCACTGGATGAAGGGCACTTCCCACCTTTCACATCTAGCTACACAGCCTCTTGAAATCCTAAAACCTCACAGGGTGGAGATGCACTCTTTGTCTGCAGCAGTTTCCAGAGACAGTCAAAGGGACAAGAAAAGCAAGTTTCAGTGCTTTGGACGATGGCTCCTCAGTGCCTGCTAAAGCCCAGATGTGACTGGTTAAAGCTCCAGCTGCTGGGCTCTTGAGATGTGTCTCCAAACTTACAAGATCGAACCATTGGCCTGCTACTCTTTGTATCTATCCAGGCAATATGTGTTTCTTGCAGGTGTGCAGGAGAACACACACCTCTTGCACAACAACACCTCAACCCCTGCTAGAATGCTGATTAGATATTAAGAGGTTGTCTCTCACCTGGTTGTTGTTTTGATGAGTATGGCTACAGAGTGCAGGAAGGCTGCATGACCCTTCTCACAAAAGGTGGCCAGGCTCACCTCAGTCCTTGTAACCTCCACTCCACAAATCTCAGCTGTGCTCCTGCTAATAATAACCTTCCTCTAGCTGCCAGAGACGTGCCATGTGCTCTGAAATTTTAACCAGCACCTCACATGCCTATTAATCTCTTGACAAATCAAATAAATTAATGGTGAAATGAAATCTTGTGCCATAAGTGGATGGGCCTTGTAAGGCTTAACTCAGCAAAAATACACTGAGATGTCACTCAGGCAGGCCTTGCCAGGATAACAGGGCACTTTCTAATAGGATTTCTCTCCCTCTTCAGAGTCCTCCCCAACAGTGGAGTAAGCATTTTATTGGTCTTGCTGACTCACAACTTTAATTAGGAAAGAGCAACGTTTTCTGTTCTCTGAATAATATGCTTAAATAAAATGTTACAAGTACTCAAATGTATTAAAATATTTAACAAAATAGTCCTTAATTTAATGTCATCTATATTTCTTGGCAGCAGTGAACTCCAAGAGCCCGAAGCTGTAATTGAACAATAAATTCAAACCAGGATTTCAGCCCATGTATAATAGATGTGTTTGGGGTCTTTACCAAGCTCCTTGCTGATACCCTGTCATCAGGAATTCCTGTTCTTCAGACAAACTGTTTCTGTGCTTTTGTTGTAGCCAAGACCTGGTAGTGCAGCAGCAATACCTGCAAAGTCACATTTGACTGTAATTTTGAGGTCTTGACACGGGGAAATTGGATCAAGCTAGGACACTCTTTCCTTCAAAGCTGAAAAATACCCACTGCATTTATTTTACTGACCTGAGAGATTTTGGGGTAGGTTATAACTTTTGGCTTTTTGCAAATACCTTGACAGCTTATTCACACACAGAACTGGCTGTCTTGAACTTGCTAGAACTTGATGTTTAGAATATTTGCCTTTTAAACCCTTCAGAGATATTTATCGACTGCTTACAGAATCAGATTTAATAATTACAAATGATTACATCTTTAGAGATCATTGAAAATGCTATTCAGTAGCTATTAAGCAGGCTAAATGCAGGGTGTGAGGACCCAAATTCAGGCTCTGTGCTGAATCTCTAGCCAAGTTAACCCAAACTAGCTCCATTCAGTCAATGCAAAGTATCTGTAGCTTTGGGGAATGTGTTTATTTTGCAAACACATATGCTTGGATCTAGTTTCAGTTGCTCGCCTCTGTGGTGGCAGAGCAATATGGCAATGGAACAAACTCAGTGCCTGCTTCTGCTTGTGTTTTGGCTAATGCTTCTCCTTGAGGCTTTGCAGGGCCTCCAGAGAAACTGCAAAAAAGTCATCTGTGCCCATGGCACATGAAAACCGACAAAGAAGTGCCAAGCAGTGAAGGCTGCCATGTCCACATTAGGGGAAAACAATAGCTACTGCTATTTCTCACTGAGGGATTTGGGAGTGCTCTGTTCCAAAATCTGTCTCCTGAGGTTGACCATCTGTTGTTACTGAACCTGCTCCAAACCTCCTGTTCCTGGGAATGGCTGTCAAGAAACTTGTGGTAAGACAGTCCTTGCGGTCTGGACACCCTCAAGCCTTCTGTGACCCCACGCTGCCTGGTGCCCTGGTCCAGTTTGGGTACTCAGTGGACATGAAGTGGGTACTTGCCAGCACAGGGTGCTCCACCAGTAGCCATACTGGTGCTGTGTTTGAGGCTCTGCTTCACAGCAGGATTTGATGAAGGTGTTGCTGAGAGGGCATTCATTCACCCTGGAGCAGCGGGCCAAAAGTTAACTCTTCTTGCTTTGCCCATGCAATGTCAATTTTGCTCCAGAAGAGGCCTGGTATTTGAAGCCTATCTGCTTCATATTCCATAATTTAAGCATGTTTTGGAAATTTTCCCCACCACAATCAATAAGACTTAGATAACTCTTGTGTAAGGCTGGCATGACTGAGCAAATTCCTTAGCTCTGGGTCTGCAGGAAGACCTTTTGTTCCCAAGTGCATGAGCTCATTTTAGGTGCTACAGGATTTCATCCTTTTCCTTTGCTCCAGCCCTGAGAGCCATTTACTTCTCCCTTTCTTTTTTTTTTTTCTTTTTTTTTTTTTTCATGTATTCATGATGTTCCTTAACATTAGGTCACCAGCTAATTTATCAGCACAGTTCTAATGGTTTTGACAAGATCATTATCAAAATATTAAGACTTTGGAGTCTCGCCTAGTAACCTCCCTCCAGCCACAAACTTCTTGCAGGATTACTCATTGCCTCCTTTTCCTTTCACACTCCTATCTCCAAGCCAGCTTCTTACTCACCTTTCACTTTCCCAACTAAACCCATCTTTTCCAGCTTAAAGAAAGGATTTCCACATGACCTATAGCAAAATATCCTACTAAAATCCAGAGAGTTTGGCTGGAACATTTTCCCTGTTAGGTAAATTTAATGTCTTATCAAAGGCAACCTGGCAGAAGCTACCTTAAAATCACTTCTGTTGTGTTTGATCACGTTTCCCCTTCCCATTCATGTCTTTAATTATGATTTTCTTCAGAATGTGCCTTAAACCCTGAGTACCACCGAGACAGACTAATGAGTCTAGACCTGATCTGAGCACTTTGTTTTCCTTTTGAAGCGCCCCTCTTGCCATTTCTTGGTGCCAGTTCTTTTTCAGAACGCAGGGATGAGGTCATCCAGTTTCTCTGAACCAAGTGCATTGAACTCCTTGAGTTTTGTTTCCACCATGATTTCCAGCTCTTGTTCCCATCATCTGTCTTTCTCTCTCACAACTGAGCTCATCACTTTTGTGGGAAACTGAGGCAAAGTCTGGATCCACAGTGCCTCCCTTCTGTTTTCCTTATGTTTTATTCTGCTGAAGAATTTTTGCCTCTAGCTTTGTGAGATCAATTTCAATTTTCCTTTGGCAGTACTGAGATTAGCTCTGTTCCTCTCTTTTTGCCTATCAGTCCTCTTCCCAATGTTGTCAGATTTATTGCTTTTCTTAAGGCTCTCCCTCTAGTCTAGTCTGGAGTGAGAATCTTTTTGCCTTCTACCCTGTTTAAGACAGAGATTTCTGATCCAATTTTGATGTGTCTGTCCTGAAATTATTTCCTTCATCTGCATGCTCAAGACTCAGCCTTAAAGCTCATCCCACTGGGCTGCTGGAGGATGTGGGATGCAGCTGCAGCAGCCAATGCTGCCTCTCAGCTCTGCTGAGTGCATACATTTCTCTGCTGGGCTTGCAAGCTGCAGGCTGGAGGATTGCAGGCAATAGCTAGAGAACAAGGCAGCTGCTGCGGGTGTCTGCTGGAGCGATCAGAGCTTTCTGTGGTGCTGCTGTGATCCCAGGTGCATCCACACTGGGACACATATCCCAGGCAGTCCTTTGCTTTGAAATGAAGGCAGAAGCCTTGGCAGTGTTCTCTCAGCCACTGGTGCTCCATGCTTGGATGTGACAGAAAGTGAGAACTGGGCATAGAACACCAAGTTCAAACAGCTGTGGGGTGGGGACAAAACATAAAACAGTCACAAACCAGGCTTTTAACCCACACTGTCTGCAGGGATTACTGAAGGTAATCATCTCAAACTTCCTGACAGGGAAAACAGCAGGAGTTCATGTTGAACCAGCACTCCATAGGCTGCAGGCCAAAGGTTAGCAATGGACAAGGTG
>VWZE01009091.1:198945-209435 GCA_013396675.1 Eubucco bourcierii | reverse complement strand
TTTTTTTTTTTTGTTTCCCCCCCCCCCCCCCCCCCCCCATTTTATTATTTTTTTTAATTAAAGCATCAATGTTTTCATTTCAGCAAATTAAATTTCACATGTGTTATTGCTATGTTTTGACCACAGGATCCTCGCTGTAAAGCAGTGGAAAGTCTGAGATTTTCTAATGTGGGGGAAAAAAAACCCCCAAACCTCAAAGGAGAAAGAATGATAATTTTTTGTTTCTTTATTTGTTTGGTTTTTTGGTTGGTTGGTTGCTTGGTTGGTTTTTTGGTTGGTTGGGTTTTATTTTGGGGTTTGCTTGTTTGTTTTTTTTTTTTTTTAAAGTAATTCATGTAAGTGAGAAAATATAAACACCACACCAGTGTCTTATATGAAGTAGCAGCAGGAAATTGCAGGATAGCTTTCCTGGGAGGGAGAAGTGAAAAACAAACCACCACAAACCCAGTTGCATAAAACTGTTCTGCTGTTTATTTGTTTATTATCTCTTTGTCTAGTGCAATACCAGGGCCTGTTTGATAACTAACACAGCCTGAGCCGTGGAGACGACAGTTTAAATTCTCTGATATGAAATCCAAACAAAATTATTTAGTTATTCAGAAGCCATTGGACTAGAACATCCTAATGCAGAATATTACATCCTATCACTTTGCTCTTAAGCAAATTTATTGTCCTGTTTCTAAATAAAAAGAAAAAAAAAATCTTGAGTCCTCTACTTGTCGTATTTGATCGTACACTGCATTCTTTAATGCCAAGTGCATTGCTGTTGAGTGCCTGTAATTTGCCATCATCCCTGAAGATGTTCTTGAAAATGAGATGTTTCAGCTCAGTGGTCATACCCTGCTGACATTTTTAAAATAAATAAATTATCAGTTCTCTAGTACTGGTGTCAAGGCTTAAGAGGAATTTACATCAGATGCTGGGCTTCCCTGGGAATTGTCAAATCTTAATCTGCCAGTAAGCTACAAACTATTATTACCATATCTCTAGATAACATTGTTTAGTGTTAATACTCAGTGGAATATACTTTTCATTAGAATGTGAAAGCAGTCCAAATATGTCTTACCCTCAGGCATGATATTAGCTATGCTGTTTCTTGGAATGACTGCAATATAGAAATTAATTTGGCCCAACTTCAGCTTACTCTCGTGTCCCTGTACAAATTCTGGAGTCTTTTCCTAGTGGCAAGAATAGCTGAGACAGGAGGAGAAAAGCCTGGCAAGCAAAGTGATTTAGTTGGGGCAATTAATGAGGCAGGAATGATAAAATTTTATCATTAGTTATTATTTTATATTAGTTATTTTATAGTTATTATATTTATAGATATAAAATAATAATTAGTTATTTTACTTCCAAAAAACTCCTGCCCACAAATTATATATAAATTAGTTAAATTTGGGTTCTAATTCGGTCAGGAAAATCTTCACAAGGATACTTACAGGCAATTCATTCATTTAGGAGAATCAGAAAAGTGGAAAGGTTTAACCACAAAATGGCTTTGCCCCGCTTATAAATAGGCAGCCTGGAGCCCTGGGGGAAGTCTGTTTTACTCACAGTGGTGGAGTAGGGATTTTGAGATAGTCCCTGGCTCCTTTGCAGCACTGTTGGAACTGCTCAATGTCTTGATAGCCATTGAGAGGCTTCTTGATCTTCCCAGGCTCTAGCAGAGTTCTGGGAAAGAGGCAGATGATCTCTGACCTGATTCTGGTTCCTCTTGGCATGGAGGTTTGCAGAGGTGCAGGCAGGATCTCTTCCAGATGTGCAGAGAGCACAATGTCAGTGGCACTTCTCACCGTCGTGAGGCACTTCATGCCTTCTCCTGGTAAACTTGAGGCACTTCAGTTTCCAGGTAGCTCGAGCCCAAAACATCAGGGCTAAGTGGTTCTGAAGCAGGAGGCAGAGCAGAACACATTGTCCAAGGTGAGAGCAGTGAGTCAGAGCATGTTGTCTGAGCAGAGCAGAATGAAGAGCAGAGTAGCACACACTGAGCCAGAGCAGTGAGGCAGAGGCAGAGCGGTGAGACAGAGGCAGCTCCACAGCTGTTTGCAACTTGGCTCAATTTACATCATTTGCCAAAGTGCAAAGGCTCCTTTGGCCATAGAGATTCACCCATCAGAATGGCATTTGCCACACTGCCCATGTTAGGTGAACCCAGGGTTTGCTTACCCTTATTTGGGCGAGACACTAACAAGTACCTAAAGACCTGTGGGTACCTCTTTATCACTTTGGGAGGGCACATACTGGCCCAAGCCTTTGTTTTCGTCCCCCTCTTGCTTTGCCCATCAGCAGAAGAGTGGGGCAAGACAGGAGATGTTTTAGGCCTATTGGCCTTCTACAACACAAAGCCAGTAAAGATGTTTTTTTAAAGCCAGAAGTTTCAAATCAGTGAGGTCTCCCCAGTGATGTGCAATTGTGGCTCCTCCGCTCTCCGTAGTACACTCCATCTGATCCAGAATTGCTTTCTAGCACATCCTGCTTGGTGAATGTTTATCTCAGCCTTATCACATGAGTGAGCTGTGAGACTGTAAATATGAAGCTGAAGTTGGCCCTGGGATGTGGCAGGGTGTTTCCAACTGTGAAAGGAGCAGGCACTGTATCTGGCAGAGCATGAACATGCAGTCCAGGGCTGGGTTCCTGCAGCTCCCTCTGCCAGATGGCTAAGCAGAAAGATTGAACAGGTTGTTGGAGCCATCCAGGTATCCTTTGGAAAATAAAACCCCCTCCTGTATGTATCCACAAGAAGAAATATAAACAATCTCATAGTAAAAATGCAGAGATATGTAATGATTCTAGAGTGAGTTTGCAGCAAAAGGAGCCCTAGAAATAATAATTTAAAAGACACAGGAAAAAAAAAAAAAGAAAAAGTTTTTTGTTTGTTTTTTTTTTTCCCCAGTGTGTTGTCAAGGAAGATCCAGAAAGAGCTGCTTATAGTGTCATTCCTCTGAAGAAAGTGCAACCAGAAGTGGCTGGACCTGGCCTGGAGGGAGTACCTGAGGCTCAGGTCAGGATATTTCTGAATTCTCTATAGCAATTTTCTGTCCCAGAGCCAGGTGGGGCACTGCAGTGCTGTTGGTCATCCCTCTAAGGTGGGGTCAGGATTGCAGAGCCTTGGCACTGCCTGACTGTGGCATTCCTGGAAGTTTGAGAGAAAATTGCTTCGTGTTGTGTGGGATAGAAATGAGGGAGAGGGAAGAGGATCCGTTTCTGCAGGGAAGTAAAAATCAGGAGTTTTGTGTCTGAGGCCAAATTTATATTGTAGAGGTGCCACTTCTCAGGTGGACTGGTCTTCATCACAGTCTTTGGGAAGAAGATCACTGTCTTCAGATGTTAATCAATACCTGTCCAAAACTAACCTAAAAGACAAATCAAATATTTGCCAAAAAGAAAATGCCGGATTTCCTTTTCCCCCCTCTTTTTTCCCCTCCACTGCTCTGAGTGAACACTTTCAGCTTTTCTTTCCAAATCTGACAGCCTAGAGCCCGCAGTAACAGCTCATTCATTATTCAAGTAACTGTTTCTGTAACTGGGTTAATAACAGTCCTCACAGCTAAGTACAGTCCTCTAGCTGGTAGAGTTAAAGTTCCCACAGAGCTTTTGTTTTCCTCAGTTCGCAATAAGATTCCCAATAAAGACATTCACAAAACCAACTGTGCCACGGTGCTTTGTGCATAACTCCCAGAGAATTGTTATAACAAGATTTGTTAAAACTGTGGAGGACATTTGGAGCGAGGTAGTTATCTGCAAATGATCTCTCACAGAAAAAAAATAATCCTTGAATGCTCTCATTTCAAGCTGCGCTGCCTGCTCTGCCACAGTCAGTTCCAGGAGCTGACCAGGTTACTGTAATATCTGAAAGCAGTTTGTGATTAAACAGCTTAAGAGAATTTTCCCTCTCATGAAGCAGCAGCTGAGGCACAAATACAAGTAGCATTCTGTGTGGAGCCCACATTTAAAAGAAGAGCTAAGGATAATTTTTGAATCAAGTACTTCAGTGCAAAGACAACAGAGGAAATAGTTAGGGTACAGCTCCAGGCTGGGTGGGGAATGGCTGAGAGCAGCCCTGAGGAACAGGCCCTGGGGGTCTGGGCTGATGAAAAGCTCAACATGAGCCTGCAGTGTGCACATGCAGTGCAGACAGCAACTCTGTGCTGGGCTGCATCAAGGGCAGTGTGGGCAAGGGAGGGGATTCTGCCCCTTTGCTCTGCTCTCCTCAGACCCCATCTGCAGTCCTGTGTGCAGTTCTGGGGCCCCTGAAACAGGAAGGACATGGAAGTGTTGGAGCCAGTCCAGAGGAGGTCACAAAGATGCTCAGAGAGCTGCAGCAGCTCTGCTCTAAGGACAGGCTGAGAGAGTTGGGGCTCTTCAGCCTGGAGAAGAGAAGGTTTTGAGGAGACCTTGGAGTGGCCTTCCAGTATCTGAAGGGGGCTGCAGAAAGGCTGGGGAGGGACTATTGACAAGGTCTGGGAATGACAGGACAAGGGGCAATGGGTTTGAACTGGTAGAGGGGAGATTGAAACTGGATGTTAGCAGGAAGTTCTTTACAGTGAGGGTGGTGAGACACTGGCACAGGTTGCCCAGGGAGGTTGTGGATACTCCCTCCCTGGAGGTGTTCAAGGCCAGGTTGGATGAGACCTTGAGTGAGCTGTGCTAGTGGGAGGTGTCCCTGCCTATGGCAGCGGGTTGGAACTGGATGGTCCTTGAGGTCACTTCCAATCTTACCATTCTGTGATTCTATAATAAAGCACAAGGATCTTTGTAATTTGATAAGGATGTATTGGCATGACATGCATGGAAGTAAAGTGTGCTTCTCCCAAACTCTTAGAGTAAAAAAAAAAAAAAAAGTACATTAAGGCAAGATGATGAGTATAATTTATTTAGAGTGTTGAAGAGCTTTCAATAGGATTCTACCCATGAGACTATGAAAGAAGTCCGGAAACAAGAAGTTCCTGGATTAACAACTGCTGAAGTGACAAGCTGGCAGTGAGAATAAATGTCTGAAGCCTGAGGTTGGAAAATATCAAGAGTGAAGTGCCCTAAGGATGTCTGTAAGGACTATTTTATATCTATGTGCAGGTGACTGTGTTGTATGTATATATTTTAGTGGGAGGTGTCCCTGCCTATGGCAGGTGGTTGGAACTCGATGATCATTGGGGTCCCTTCCAACCTTACCATTCTATGATTCTATAATTCTGTGATTCTACCATTCTATGCTTCTATGATTCTATAATTCTATGACTCTGTGACTCTATGCTTCTATGATGTTGTAATTCTATGATTCTGTGATTCTATGCTTCTGTGATGCTGTAATTCTATGATTCTATGACTGTATGATTCTATGACTGCATGTTTCTATGACTCTATGATTCCATTCTATTTTAGAATGATTTCCTTCTGTTCCTATAAGGATCTGTTTACAGCAAGTAGGAGACAAACATGGACTTGCAGATAAGGAATGTACCCACTGGGATTTTTTTTTTAGAATTATTTTCTATGTCTTAAGACTGT
Organism: Eubucco bourcierii; assembly: GCA_013396675.1. Classification (NCBI taxonomy): domain Eukaryota; kingdom Metazoa; phylum Chordata; class Aves; order Piciformes; family Ramphastidae; genus Eubucco; species Eubucco bourcierii. Next base: position 203,930 of record VWZE01009091.1, on the reverse strand, counting down.
GATCATAGTTTCAGTGGATTTGCTGAGTACTGCATTCCCTAATAATACTAAGAACTGGGTGAACAACAAAATGTCAGAATATGCTGCTGATAAAGGAAAAGCTGCAAAGGGTTGTTTGAGACACCAGACAACTTTAGTGCCACCAGTGGTTGTGCTAACATGATGGCAGATGAACTTGAACTAAAAGGTAATGCATTTGAAAGAAATAATTTAAACTACTCTGACACACTGATGGCTTCTGAATTAACTCTAATCTCTGAGGAAAAGAAATGAGCATTATTGTGAACAGCTCAGTGAAGCTTCTAAGAAGCAGAAGCAAGAAAAAAAAAAAAAAAGAAGTGTGTGAGATGCTGAAGTGTGTGGGGGGATATGCATTAAGAATAGCATAGGAACACACCTGACCCAGTGTGCAGCTGTGGTTGCACGTGTAGCCACATGTGCATGCAGCCTCAGCACTGCAAGTGACTTCCTGGGCCCTGTGTGCAGTGTGAGCTCAATACAAGAGTATTGCAATAACTCACCTTTCCCAAGTGAGCAGATGGCATGAGGATGATGAAGTTGGTCGCCTGTGTCAGGAGCAGGCCAGACTCTCTGGCAATACACCAAAAGTTGGGAGCCTGGAAAGATTTGGGTTGACATGAAGAGGAACTTCTTTGCTGTAAGGGCCACAGAGCACTGGCACAGGCTCCCCAGAGAGGTTGTGGAGTCTGCTTCTCTGGAGACTTTCAAGACCCATCTGGATCTGTTCCTGTGTGACCTGCACTAGATTATGGTCCTGCTCTGGCAGGGGGGTTAGACTCGATGATCTCCAGATGACCCTTCCAACCCCTAACATCCTGTGGTGCTGTGACATAAGGGGTGCGTGAGCACTCAGAGTCCTCATTAGCATTGGTCCTGCGACTCCCTTGCAGGATGTTTCCGATGCTTCTGCCCCTCTGTCACTTTCCAACCAGGATCATGGTCTGTCTTGCCTCTCTTATTTATTACTTTCATACTTATGGTCTGGGTTCATAAACCCATGTGGAAAACTGAAATGGTGTCAGTCAGAAGTCAAGAAGGAACTGCGCAAGGAAGAGTTGAGGGATGATATCGGAGGAGAGACACACAGTAAGTAACAAGGAGTGGAGAGGAGGCAGAAGATGGTAGAACCACGCAGGAACCCTTGCTCCGGGCTGAATTAGCCTCTCAAATGGCCTCTCTTCAGGAAAGTTTTCTTCTCTTCCCAGGTCTGTGCTGCACCAACACCCCTGGTGCATAATTTTACAGTTAGCTCCTCCATGACAAATAGAGGAAGCTCCTAACTTGGAGGTTTAGTTGCAGTTTCTCTGGCTTTGAGGCAGCAAGATAACCTCTGCAGAGCGCAGCCCGAGGCATGGTTATCTTTGCAACCAGAAGGGCTGAACACTTCATTAGCTTTTTAAATGAAAGCTTAGGTTCTCAGCAACGCACTTCAATCTGCAGGAAGGACCTAATTCCTCCCACATTTTCATGAGCACAGAGGATCAGCATCTTTGCCAGTCAGATGCTCTTGTTCTGCCTGTCCCAGAAAACAAGGCAAAGGCGACTCTTGCACTTACAAGACAAGGCGTTTTAAGCAGATAAAGAGAACTCTGGATAAGTAGGGTAGAGCAAACCTGTAGAATTCACCAATGGAAGTTCTGCCTGGCTGCAGCAGGATTAGAAAAGTGCCAGCCTTTCACACAAGTAGCTGGGGCTGGTTAGTTTCAGTAAGACAAGGCTGAGAGGAGACCTCATTGCTGTCTACAACTACCTGAAGGGAAATTGAGGAGAGGCTGCTGCTGGGCTCTTCTCACAGGTAACTGGAGACAGAACAAGGAGAAATGGCCTCAAGCTGAGGCTGAGGAGGTTTAGATTGGACATTAGGAAAATGTTTTTTCATAGAGAGAGCGGTCAGGGACTGGACTGAACTGTCCAGGGAGGTGGTGGAGTCACCAACCCTGGACGTGTTTAAGGCTCGTTTGGACGTGGTGCTTAGGGCTATGGATTAAGGTGAATCTTGTAGAGTAGGGTTCTAGGTTGGACTTGGTGATCTTGAGGGGCTTTGCCAACCTGAATGTTTCTGTTCAATTCTGTGATTTGTAGCTGCATTATCTACAGGGGCTCAGATGATGATGTTAAGAGCAAAATGTTTTCCCCTGGAGACAAGACAAGTCTGGCTTAGTGTGTTGGGCTCAGTTCAACTAGGGGGAGCAATGGGTAGTATTACTCTTTTATGTGACTTTTCCTAGTTCTAGGGAATCTCATCCTAATGTCACTTGCTGTGGCCCTTACCAGTGGTGGTAACACTGTGTGCAAACCAAAGTTTCCATTGAAAGAAGGAAGTGAACTGTTTGCTCCATGCCCATAGAAACAAACTGGAAAATCTTACTCCTGAAGTTTCAAAACACCAAAAAGAAAAAAAGAGAATGAAATCTGCAAGTGTTGGGTTTGATATGTGAATGATCTCAGCAGTACTGAGATTAGCTCCTGGAGGTGACAGGAGTTATGAGGAGGAAGAGCCACTCACACCAAGGAGAGGCTGAAAAAAAAAAGCTCTAGGAAAGAGAAAGTAGCTTTGCATCTCCTTATTCTGAAATTCTCTGGAGAAGGCAGGGAAAAGGCTCTGGAAAAAGCTTGATTAACCCAGCAAATGAGGGAGACTGAATTTCAAAGGACCAGTAAGAATGAAGACCAATACCCCTGAGAAGGAGGGCAGGGGAGCAGGTGAAGGCTCCACACGCTGGAAACTACTCATGGATCGAGTTGCCATGAGAAGAACATTCTTATGTGAAGAGCTCTTGTCTTCCAGAATTGCTACACAAGAACCAGAAAGATGTGGTTTCAGTGCTGGTGTAAGTGACAGGAGAACTCTGGAGACAGACTGTTAAATCAGAGGGATCCCTGTCCCAGTAGTTTGCCACTGAAGATATCTGAGACCTCTGAAATCTGAAACCTCATAACTCAAGAGATGGATGTGTCCTCTCTCATTAAAGCAAATGAAGGCCAAAGGGAAAATGTTTGCTTTCTCTTCTAAGTTCTTGAGCAAAAAGCTGATGAGGAATAAGGCCCCCTTTTGAAGCATAAGTCAACTAAACCCCTGTAACTGAAGCTGGGCAGTGCCAGGCTGGCTTTTGTCACACAAACCATGCACCTGTCTCTAGAATGCCATAGCCCATCGGACGGTGCAGTGGCGGAGTCTGGTAAGGAGCCAACAGCACACAGCCACCTTGCTGCTGGATGCACTGCACAAGGTGCCAGCATCCTGCCAGCCTTATTCCCTGAACAGGCATGGCTGATGTTTCCAGGAGCTGTAAGACATCTCGGAGAATCGCCAGCGGGGCGCAGGCCCAGTGCTGCCAGTAGCAGGATGGGACAGTGCCAAATTAGTACAGAAGTTGCTGTCGGTGCCAAATAGCTTTCTAATTACATTGCGAGCAGCAAGACAAAACTGTGTCTCTTTAAAAACATATGGCTGTGCTCACAACGGGTCTGCAAGGCAGAAGGGGAATTTAGGAGCAAAATGGCAGATAAGAAAGGCTCATTTGTTTGCAGATGTGACTGGTTTCCAGGGTCCCACTCCATAGGACTGACTCCCTCCATTCCAAGGAGAAGAAATGAGAGGACAAAGAGGAGGTGGGGTCCAGCAGATTAGAGGGTGGCAGGACTGAGTGAGTGTATGGGCACACATTGAAATGCACCCCACTCTGGTACCTTCTCACTTAACATCAAACAAAACCATTTAGGATTCTGTTGGGCTGCTTTCAGATTGAGCAGCATCTCCTTCCAGGCACAGCACTGGACCACTGGGCCCAGTTCTTTTTGTGGTTTTGATTTCCGTGTCATTTTCTTCCCAAATGAATGTAGAAAGTATTTCTGAGAGTTGGGTTGCAGCAGCCCAAACTCGAATAAGCTGGCCCAAATGAAAAGGATGCATCTGATACTCATTAAAAAGAGAGGATACAACAGCTTTTGGAACAGACAGTGGACTCCTAGGAGTGCGTTCTGGAGGGATTTCCAAAGAAAGAAAAGTGAATCATGTTGCTGTAGAAATAATTATACAAATAAGTGTAAGTAAAACTTCATCTGGATCCTTTGTACTCTTTCAGACCTTCCTTGAGCTCTTCTAACTGGTAATGTAGCCACATGCAACAGAGTGATGATGGGGTTGATGTCCACATAGGTTTAAACATCTGCCTCTTCTCCAGGCCATTACCCTTGGAGGCCAAGTACATTTTGAAAGCAGAACACAAAAAGCCAAAACCCAACCAATCAACAAACAACCCCAAAAATCCCCAAAGCAACCAGGAGAATATGTGAAAATACTGACTGCTTTGTTGATTTGCTGGGTGCTTATACTGATTTTGACTCAGGGAGGCCAAGGCAGAGCGAGCTTTGCTGTAGAGCTCTGCTGGAGCAGCTACACTAGCTCCCTTCCCAGGCTCTCAGAAGTCACACTGAGGAAGAAGAGCGTTCTTCACAAGGACAGGGCTAACCAGAGTGGGGACACAGCCAGGGACGCACAGCTGGGCAGCTGCTCCTGCCCACATACTTTCATGGGTTATTGGGCAGCATTTGTGTGCTGGGTTGAGGCTAATTGGAATATTTTAATGAAAAGAATTATATTATAGGCTGTGAAAAGCAAACAATGGCGATGTCTGCTTTACTCATAGGCTTGCTGAGATGTGTAAGAACAAGAACACAAACACAGATAACACACACAGAGAGTCTCTCTCTCCAGCTGCAGGTTTTGTCTGCTGGCCTCTCTGCTAATCTAACTAATCACTCTGCTTCTAACCACCCATGCCCATCCTCCAAACTCACCTGGCACATAAGGCAAACCCTGGGGTAAGGTAGAGGGGTGGAAAGAAGGTGGAAGGTCGGTTGAGAGCCTCTCCTGGAGACTCCAATTTCTGGCAGGGGAATTGTGTTTCTGTATTACCTTTAACTTGTATATTTCTGACTTTTGTGTATATCTCTGCTTGTAC
>VWZE01009091.1:178686-198908 GCA_013396675.1 Eubucco bourcierii | reverse complement strand
TCACAACTTCCCAGCTGGGTTACAGCACATGGACACCCCTCTGAGGTGCTCATGTAGGCTTGCTCCATAAATATGAACCTTCTGAGAATCAGCAGGGCTTAACTACCAGAGCTTTAGTCTTTCCCACTTCTCCTCACACCCTTGGTTGAAGTGGCCTGTCCCCCCTTAGCATGTGAAATGACTGTACTGCTGCCTCTCCAAAACCTCCTTCAGAGCAGGGCTGTTTGCCCTGAGACACAGACACAGTTGTTGGGGGTACCAAACACCCAAGCATGGAATGCACAACAGTGCTTTCGTTAAGGGAAATCATCAACTGTGCATTTAGAAATAACACTAATCAACATAGTTACTGTGGCCATCGCTGTCTGTGGGCACATCTCGAAGCAGATCCATGCCTACCAAACAGCAGACAGTTTATTTTAGTCACTTTCTGGGAGTTCTGCCAAATTTATCACTGCCACTATGGACCTGCAATGCAAAGTTCTGGGTCCTCCATGATTAAGGAGCGTTGATTTCAGCAGGTCACTGCTGCTCAGCTCCAACATCCAGTGTTCTGACAGCCTGTTTTCTTTGAGATTTCAGCCATTCCAGTATTGCAGACCATTTATTGTAGAAGTCTCTTGGCTTCTGTTCTAGCAAAAAAAAGCAAAAACCAACAACCAACCCAACAATTTGCTTCAACAGGAGGTAGTCCCTTACAAGACACATCCAGCTGGCCACAGCGGGGTCCAGCCTTGTCTTCTTTACAAGCAGGATATGTCCACATGCCAAAGTCAGCAGAAACAAAATAGATGACACATCCAGTCTGAAGGTTTGTATTCCCAACAAACCCAAGCAGAAATAAGACATGATGGGGAGCCAGGTCTAAATCAAACATCTAGTTCAAACATTTACATGCCTGAGATCAAACTCTTGGATTATGGATTAAATCCACAAAATGTGTGGGAAGGATGGAGCTGGCTGTGAGTTGTCTCTTAGACATGTCTGGGGACGTTTCGTGACACCTGGTACACAAGCCTGGGTTTGCAAAATCCACATGCAAAATGGTGGGTTTAGACCAAGCTGCTGAGGTCTGAATTTTTCATTCTGCTTGATATGAGACACTGCCAATTCTCCAGCAGCATTCATGTCTGAGGCTCTTTTTCCTCTCATCCCACACACCTTGAGCTGACTGTTACTTGTGCAATCTCTTACTCTTGATACTTTGGGAGTCATATATCAAGGAAAGGCTTGTTTGGAAGAAGACAGCAGGGATTCTGACTGTTAATGCAGTTTTCATCTTGAGGTGATTTAAGTCTTTCTGTTAAAAAAAATATGTCATCAATTGTGCAGCCTCAGCCAGGTGAGGTGATTCGAGATTTACAGCTTGCTGTTTGTGCGACTATTCAGCCTGGAGTAGTTTTGATAGGATGATGTTTGCTGTTGGGATTTGGGGACACATCTGGATCACCTTTGTTCTTAGGACTTGGTGTCCTCACATAGCCCCACTCAGAAAACAGAAGAGCAATGCAGCTCAATGACATTTTGCAGAACGTGCTCCTGGGACGTGCTGGTGAAACTGCTGCGCAGCACCACACCGGTCTCTATCTTCTCCTTGGCAATTTTGATCAGCAATGTGCCCCTCATGGGTCACTTCAGAACTTTTGAAGTTTCTTTCAACTTTGTGGAGTGAAGCCTGGAGCACTCACCAGAGAAAGCCTTCATGAGGCTCACACCCACTGAGGGGTGCTTGACCATAGGGCATGTCCCAACACTTCCTCTGACCCCCACAGAGCTCTAGAATGATAGCACTGAGGGTACCAAACTGCAGAGTGCTGAAAGCAGAGTGCTGCTTTCCACCCAGCAACGGGTGGAGGAGTGGTGCTAAGTCTGCCTAGAGGCATGAGAGTAGGCAGCATCCTCCCCCAGGCAGGATGAGGCTGGCTGGTGCCCACAGGGAGGTACAGCTCTGCAATACCTCCCCTGTGCCTTGGGGCTCATGAGCACCACAAAGAATTTGCATTTAAGAGATCTTTCCATTCCAGATAAAAAAACTTCAGCCAACAGTGAGCTGAGCACAGGGTGAATTCTCAGCATACACATTCACTTCTAACAGGTTTTCCAAGGTTTCTAACTATTTATTCCCAGCCCTGTTCTTACTTTCTGTTATCCTCCTTTCCCCCCTTTCCAGTCCTCTGAAAGTTTCTCCTCACTTCTGAGCAGATGGAAGCAGCCAGATCCAGATTTGGCTCCATCTCCACACAGAGGTGTGTGAGGCTGCGGCTGGTCTAAGGGTCCTGGCTCAGCTGAGCTGCAAGAAGCCAACTCAGCTGGCTCAGGCAGAAATGAGGCTTATCTATTAAGGGAGAAGCCACCCATGGATAATGGAGAGTGACTGTAGCAATGGAACGTGTTACAAAACTTCATCAGATCTGGATGGCAGAAATCTCTGTGTACTTACACTGGGGAAGTAATCTGGGACAGTAAATTAATCTCAGCAGTCTTAGCTTCAGGGGTTCTTGAAGCTATTTTATGTAAGTTTAGTTTGCACAGATTTGTTCTCTATTAAATTCACAAGGATAGAGCCAAACTTCTCTCAAACTGCTGAGCTGTGCTTTGCTTTGGGATTTCCAGAGAAACAGACAAAAGCCAAAGTTTTGTCTAACTCACACCTGGAAGCAAAAACTGGTCCACGTCTGCTTCAAGGCTTGTGACTCTCTGCAAACCGGAGACAAACTTGGCCTGGGATCCATGTCAGTGTCCACCTGGCTTCATGACTCATTACAGAAGATTCACCCAGCTTTAGCTCAGGGGTGGAAAAAGCAGAATCTCGGGTAGGAGGTGGACCACACTGGTGATACTGGTTGAGTAAAATTGCAACAATAATAGCCACAGTCACAGCAAACAGTGGGAATTCTGATGCCCGCTTTAGAAAGAGAAGTGTGGAATTCTGAGGAGAAAGGTAGTATGTCCACATGATGCAGAGAACACCTCTCTACTCCTCCTTTTTGCAGTTAAAAATGGGCCCTGCCCAGGTATCCACAGGGAAGATCAGCTCTATAGCCAGGCCCAAGCTGGTATTCCATTTCTGAGTATCAGTGGAACAGAAAACATTTTTTCTTTCAAAGCTGAATTTCCAGCTGTGGTGCTGTGAGGAGCAACTCTGTGGTCAGTGAGAGAAGAGAGAGGAAATCTCTTGAGTTGCTGTGGATTATCATGCAGTGCAGGGAGGAAGTGGATGAATGCTGTCTTTATAGAGGTGCCTGGGCACAGAGGAAGCAGCTTCCCCTCCATGGGTGCAGAGGCTGTCTCAACTGCAGCATTAGCTGGGCTGCTTCTTAAAAGCTGCCCTCACCTCCTTCCTGCCTACTCACACAAACCTCTCACCTCTGGTGACCTCTAGCCCAACAGGGAATGTGGGTTAGAAAAAAAGATGCTGCTCTCCCTCTACCCTGTCTGCTGTATAGCACATCACAGCCCCTCACAGCACAAGGTCTGGGAGGAGATACTCTTAGAAATGGGTGGCATAGGTGAGCAGCCCAACCATAGTAGGGATATCATCACCTAGGTGTGACAATGCTGTGGCACCCTTGAGCCACCAGAAATATTGCTGCTCTGGAGCAGCAGCTTGGTGCACACAGTCCTACCTGCAAGAACCACCAAAGGCAGCATCACCACCAAGGGAACAATATCGTCGTCACTGCCACTTGTGCAAGCACTTGAGAAGCAAGCCCATGCAGACTTTTTTCCTCTTGTCCCAACTCACCCCACTCTGTGCTTCCAGACTGGAGACCACCCAGCTCCCTCGGGGTTGCCAAGAACCCTCCAACTTCCAGGAGCGCAGCTGCTGAGAGACCTGACAGAGAAACAACACATTTGTTACACCTGTTTTATATTTGTATTGGCACTAGAGCTCCTGTAACAAGAGAAAGAGGTCATGGTTTCTCAGAGTCTGAGAAATGAAAGACATACTCATGTAGCATCACTGGGAACGATGGAAGATGGCCACAAGAAAGGTTCTCACTCGCTGCACAGCAGCCCATAACTTGCAGAGGAAACAAAAAGCACTCTCCTGCAAACTCCTGCTTGTTCTCACTGAAGCACCAGCAGCAAGGCAAAGATTCCACTCTGCCAGGTCTGCTTTTGCCTCGGCACAGGCAAAGGCTTTATTGCTTCTAGAATTAAATATAGATTTCAGATTGCTTTTTCTAAAGTAGTTTTTTTCCCCCTTCTTATTTTCTTAGCTGCTCTTAGAGTGGTGCTGTTGGTCAGATGTGTGCATTGCAATGAGCATTAAGCTTTGTAACCTCCTGTGAACTGAGAGAGTTTCTTTTCCCTTCAGAGGTTCCCACAGCTGATGCTCAGTGACTTCCTCTCTGTATTCCTGCACCGGTGAGTCACTTCCCTGTCTACCTTCTTTCTACACAGAGTCCAGGTGCTAACAGCTTCTGTGGGATGTTGAGCATGAAACCAAGGCTACATTAAAGTATTTTCTCGTTGTTGACTTCTGCAAGGATTTCCCATCTCCTTTTTATTTTCTTCCTCACTCTCTTACTGTAATGCTTCATCACATCTACAGATTAGCTTGAGGTATGGACTACACTCATTTTCCATTGATGGCCAGGCCAAAGAGAGCTGCTTTCAAGTAGATTCTCCCCCTCCCACCCCCCTCTCTGCACTAGGAAAAACTGATTTTAGCTGGGGACCAGGAGGAGTGTATATAAACTGCTGCTGGGAAGACAGAGGAGGAACTCCTTTAATCAGGGCTATGAAGAGGGTATAAAAAGGTGAAAATTTCAAACACACTATGTGTGTGAACTCTTTGCACTTAAATAGAGGATCCAGAGCAACCATGACAATGAGGTCAAACCTTGAACATTTGGTGCAGCTCCACCACCATTTTTGTTTGAATCAGGAGCCAAATCTCTCAGCTGTACCCACTCATGGGCTTCCTTTTGATTTCTGGAGCAGATCTCAGAGAGGTGAACCCACACTTGAAGACGTCATGTAGAAGCTCACCTGGTGCACTCCATGTACAAATACATATACAGTCCATGCCACACTTCAGGCAGCACCTCATTCCCATGGGGTAGCTACTGAGGGCCCTGAATTGTAAGCTTAGAATAATTTAAAAAATCTAACCTTCAGCATGAACAAAGGAAGAGTGGTGAGGGCTCAACTGTGCATCACATACAGAAAATTTAATGGTATTTGGGTCTGGGATGGTCTACGTTCAGTCACTGAACTGCCTTCATAAACGGTTTGTGGAGTGAGACCACTCATGAGACAGCAGAACGCACAGAGCTGTCTGAAAGACCATAAGTAGATTGCATAGGAAGCTCTTCTATACATTTTGGAACCCTTTCTGACTCCCTCAAAAATATTTATATTTGTGTAACATGTAGAGAATAAGTATTTCTATATATTGTATATACACATAAAAGAGTCTTTCAGCCTGTGCTGTGATTTTCTTCACTCATGCTAATGACTGTGAGGCAGTACACAGGATTTTTAACATCTTGTTTTGTCCCAGTCCTTCCTCTGTATACAGAAGCACTCCCTGTCACCAATGTATAACCAGAAAGCAACTAAAGCTTAGTATATGAAACATAAACTTTGCTGCTGCTGCTGTTTCTTGCTTGACAGGATATAAGGATCACGAAGAGCAGTTCGTGTGAAAGCTTAGTTATAGTAGTGAAAGCTTAATTATTCTTTACTAATTACTGGGGGAAACAAATTAAAAGTCAGGGGCACCTGTAGTAAAAATGACATCATGTATGATATAATTAAATACACAAAACACTGTTTAAATAGCTGTGTCTGGCTAAACCAAGCCAACCAAAAAATCTGAAGACAATATTGACCAAGACCCTCACAGCACAATATTGTGTATAAAAAATTGCCACAGACATAATGTTAGTCTTGGTTATGAATTTTCTGCTATTTTGAGGTCTATTTTGTATTTTGGTGATCATTCATTTTTATTTCTGTGGTAATAAAAGCTACCTAGAATATTATACTGAGCAGTTGGCATAATTGAAGGGGGAGTAAAAAATGCGTTCATCGGCATGTAATATAACCTTGTGATATAAACGTTGCCTAAAGGCTCCGATAAGAGATGCCTAAATCTGTAATCTGACTGCTACCAAATTCTGTGTTTTGGCAATTCTGACCTCATGTGATGGCAGCCCAATGTCTCAAACCGGTTGGTTTTGATGTCAGCATGGCTGGAAACTTTCATGCAGCCTGACCAAAGCATACGAAAGCCTGCAAACAGAGCAGGAATTTGCGCTGGTTCCAAGGCTAAAGCTTGGTCATCAGCTGGAACTTCTCCCTTCCTGCAGCTCCTGAGAATCTCAGCCTTGCTCTTGATGACAAATTTTATCCTAGATTTCAGGATGAACCAGATGTTACCAACATTAAAAGAGGAACATAGATGGTGTCGTAAATTCTGAGAGAGTCCAAAGAGGAGCAGCACGAGTGGTCACTGCAAAGAAAATCCTTAAAAGAAGCGTCGTAACTCTACATTATTTAATACTACAAACTTCATTAACTTAGGCTGCCCACTGACACACTACATTTTTACTGTCAGGTGATTTCTGCTGATTCGAGCTGAGGAAGCTCAGCTCTTTGGCCGAGCTTGCCGTGGCAGAAAGGCAGCCGTGCCGGAGCGTCTGGCAGCACTGTGGCAGCAGGCTGGCTGCTGCTGATCTTTGTTTCTTTGTTCCTCCCAGCCTCGCTTCCCTGTGCAGACCAACCTCCATGCAGCCTCCTCATGACTTTGAGTTGTTTTCCCCTCCTTGCTCACCTGCAGTCTCTGTTCATATTGTTTTATGGTACTTTAGACAGCGAGTTTTAACAGCTAAACATAAAAGCCACTGAGAGCATAAACAGGAAACTTGTGTTTAGGTGGGAGTGCCTAGGAATTTTATACTGCTGACCACAGAGGCCATGGGAGAAAGGAAATAGGAAAAACACTGTAAATACCTGGGTGACTAATGACTTGTGCTGCTCATCTGGCTTTCCAGAACATGAAAAGTTCAGCCTCTTCCAGGCAAAGCAGCGCAGGGCAGGCGCAACTGCCGAGGTCGATACTCTCCACACCCCTCCACTCTCCGTGTCCCCACTCCACTCCCACCATAGCAAGGACCTCGCTGCTGTAAAACCAAATGAACCTGCGACTAACTGTCCCCTGGCCCTGGCGGCTGCGCGCACCGGTGGCAGCGGGAGGGAGCCTGAGGTGCGAGGCTGCGAGCCTGCTCTCCGCCTCCACACCGCCCCGGAGAACTGAGATGAAAGGACCCAAATTTGCGCCTCCCCGTTTTGTGCTGAGGCAGCAGCTGGAGTTTGGAGGCAGCAAGCGCCTTTGTCCGGCCCGGCACCGCCGGCTGCCCAAAGGCTGCCATTGTTCCGGGGGGCCTCCGCGGGGCCGCTCCCGCTCCCGCTGCCTTTTGTCGCCGGCCGCATGGCTTTGCGAGCGGTTTTGTCTGTCGCTGACGGCAGCAGATTTGGCCGAGCGGCGGCTCCCACGCCACGGCGCGGGGTGGGATTTCCAGGTTGGCCATCTGCGCAGGGGGCTGGCGGAGCTTCCCGGCTCGGTGGCCTGACGATCCCCCTCCCGGGGCCGGCGCTGACGGCGAAGCGCTGACATCTGGCCGCCTTCCGGGGAGCCTGGGCTCTGGTTTCACTTGAAAGCCTGGGCGAGTTCCTCACGCTGCGACTGTGACCCGGCGCAGCCGGGATAAAAGCAGATGAGGACCTTCCCCGGGTGTCGCCTTTCTCTGGGGGAGCAGCAGCCCTACAGGAAGGCATCGAGGCCAGGGGAATGGGACATGAATGCAGCCCCCCCGGGGACTGCAGAGCCCACCTACAGCTCCGGCTGCTGCACGCCATGGCTGCCGAGGGAGCGCAGCCCCAAGGGTCGGTGCTGCAGCAGGGCAGGAAAGGGCTGCGGGCTCCAGCATAACGTAGACTGAGCCCCTTCGGGGCCCATTATTCAGTCCTTGCTGCTTCCCCAGAAGCAGATTTTGTGCACTGGTCTCCCAGTGCACAAAATCTGCCCCAGAGTAATTAGTCTGCTGTTCATCAAGCTCTCATAAAACCCCAATAACCTGCAATACTGATGTGCCCAGCTACAGCAATGCAGGGCAGGAAGGTGGGGAGGACAACTTCTTTCATATCCAGGCAAGATCACTTCCAGACTGTGCAAACATCAAAGTTTTATTGATGTAGATGTATACACTTGTATAGATGTTACTTGTATGCTTGTATCTGTAGGTTATCTAGATGCATGTGCAGATAGAGATTGACTTAGTCTATAACACAGTTGCCTTTTCCTATACAGTTACAGAAATATAGAGGGCAGGCTGTTGTCATCAGGGAACAGGAGGCCAGACTTTTGCAATTAGATTCCTTTATCTTTCCACGAATACTGTAGCAATGAAAGACACTGGGCTCTCGGACACCTTTTTTCCTACAGACGAGCACAGACCAAGAACACAGCAGTACAAGCTGCCCAACACCATGGTGAGGACCCGCTCAGACTGTGTCTTCTCAGCAAGCAACACAACCTCACTGCTGCCAAAGGAAAGAGCAAAATGTTTTTCACGCGGGGAAAAAGTGACGCTGCAAAGTGGCGACACCAGGGCAAAAGTCAAAGAGGGACTTGGTGGCCGCAGCACGGCAGGGGTGAAGTCCCCTCCACAGCCCGTGCAGCGCAGCTGCCTGGCTTTCCTTGCGTGCTGCCTGGGGGTGGTCGCGGTGCTCAGGGGCCAGCACAGCAAGCAGATGGCACTGCCCACGCCGGCGGGGGGAGATGTGCTGCATGCGGTGGGTGGGAAGGGCAGCGCTTCTTCCACTGAGCTGAGCTCCTAAGCCAGCTCTCACACACTGACCCTGAAGCCACGTCCAGAAGACAGCAGCGGTCAAAGCACTTCTCAGGCTTTTACTTCTAAATCCCTTCTGCACAATACTGAAAAGGGACTCTGACCCAGGGACTCTCTTCCATTAAAAACTCGAACTGCCAAGCTACAGATTTCAGGGATTCCTTTTGAAACTCTTCCACTTCGTACAAAGCAATTAAATATTCATTGGCGCAGGGACTAGGAGTCGGTCTCCTGGATGAACACCCCCACCCCAAGCCGCAGAGCCCTTTTCACTCCCATCCTCTGAATATTTAATCAGATGACACAAAGCAGAGTAGCTCCGACAGGGGAGCCTGGGAGAGACCCAGACAGTGAGACCCCCTGATCATGGCACAGAACAGAGGGACCCAACCCCAAGCAGGCGGATGAAGGATTTAAACATTCATCTCAGCATGGCTGTGACCGTGTTAGCTATTCACGACGGAGGATGTGACACTTCCTTTCTCTTCTCTCCCCCATCCAGTCTTTTATGCCAGTTAGATGTGATCTAAGCACCTCAGAGTCCGGCAGGAAGACAGGATGAGGAATGCTTGATTTGTGTCCTGAAAACTGTACAAAATGAATGGATGAAAATTTGATGAGAAGTTTTTCAGTCATTCAAGCACCTCTTAATAATTCAGATGTTTGATTTGCTCCTTCAGTATGCAGGAAGGATTAATGCACTGTGGAGATGATATAGAAACTTTAGTTTTCAGGAAAAAAAGGAGAAAAGCCTCAGATTTAGAAAGAAAATCCCACATAGGAGTGTGACACTATTATGCAAGCTTCTGTCCTCATAACTGGTGACTGGCACGGGCTTTGCACGGGAATTTCAGCATAGAGAGATACTTTGCATCCAGCCTCTGGTAAATGAAGTTCACAGTGGAAACGCTGACAGGCTGTGATCAAAGCAGCACCCTCAGGTGTTGCTGTGATATACTGCTTGCTTACTAAAACACAGCAGTTCAACGAGCCTGTCTGTATTTAATTGGGATATAAGGTATTTCAAGATCCAAGAGCTCAGCACCAAAGAGGATTTCTCTTAGGGCTTTTGCTCTGCCTTGTTCTGCTGCATGCTCAGAAGAAAGGCACTTAGGAGACCAAGTTTTGGGGTTTCACCTGGAACAGGGACTCTAGGGCTATCCACAGCATTGCCTTCAACTTTATATGGCACTGCCTCAAGCAGTTAGCTGCAGCTTCCACGGAGAAGGCCACGCTCTCCTCTTCACAGCTGTGTGGGGCAGCTCTTTCCCGGTGGTGGCTGAACACCTTCACTTCAGCTGCATCAGCTGCATACCTGAAAAAGTGACTCTTAACAAACACTACACCATCGTGCACTATTGGTGTCTTTAAAGCATTACAACAATTCCAAAAATTCAGCCACAGGGGTACAACTGGGATATAAAAATATCAGCCTAAAGTAGTTTGACAAAGTCCCCAAATGTGGTTCTACAGGAGGAAACATTGGGCAAACTTCAGATCATGCACTATTAGCCCTGCCTGTTAGAAATATTTCCTTATGTGGAGCAAAGACCTTCCAGCACTTGCAGATGTAGTCACTATTTCCCAGTGTGTAACAGCTCAGCAAGTTTGACTTTTCAAAATTACCAAGTGCAGAAGGCAACATTAATGGAATAAACCCTTGATAAATTCCTTCTTTTAAATAGTAATAATTGTAGTTAAAAAAAGAGCTCGCTTTGGATTACACTGAAGAAAAATGCGTCTTTAAATCGCCTCATTTCCATTTAATTACATGGATATTAGTTAGAAGCAGCTGAACGGGCTTTTTATTTTCTAATTGCAAAAATTTTCTCCCAAGCTGGACTCTCCCATGCCAAGTTTCTGTGCTGAGCACATTTTTACGGTCTGGTTATAAACCCTAGAAAAACAACGTTTATAGGAAATGTTGACACAACCTTAACTAAAGTGGTGCTAGCTGACACCTCTATATTTTCAATTTGGAGAGTTCTACTGGGAAAATATAAACGCTAATGCAGTAAAGGAAGCCAACTATAATAAAACCCTCATAGTCTTCCTGTTCACCCCACGAAGACCTACTTCAAAAAAGCACCAACTCGAAGTGGAGATGAGTTGGAGTTAACTGCGTTCCTCCGAGGGTGCTAAAAATCACCTGCAGGTAGCTCAGCCCTACGGCTGCTTGCAAGGCTTCAGTTTGGTCGAAGGCATAAGAAGATTCGTTAAAAAATTCTGAAAAGAGAATGAGAATGTGCATAAGCTTTAAGAAAAAAAGAAGAAAGAAAAAAGAAGAAAAAAGAAGAAAGAAAAAAGAAGAAACAAGAAGAAAGAAAAAAGCAGTAAGAAAAAAGAAAAAAATTTTTAAAAGAAAAAAGAAAAGAAAAATAAAAAGGAGAAAAGAAATAAAAAAAAGAAAAAGAAATAAGAAATAAGAAAAAAGAAAAAAATTAAAAATAAAAAAAAGAAAAGAAAAATAAAAAGGAGAAAAGAAATAAAAAAGAAAAAAAAGAAATAGAAAAGAAAAAAGAAAAAAGAAAGAAGAAAAAAGAAAAAAATTTTAAAAGAAAAAAGAAAAGAAAAATAAAAAGGAGAAAAGAAATAAAAAAAAGAAAAAGAAATAAGAAATAAGAAAAAAGAAAAAAGAAAGAAGAAAAAAGAAAAAAATTTTAAAAGAAAAAAGAAAAGAAAAATAAAAAGGAGAAAAGAAATAAAAAAGGAAAAAAAAGAAAAATAAATAAGAAATAAGAAAAAAGAAAAAAGAAAAGAAAAAAAGAAAAAAAATTTAAAAGAAAAAAGAAAATAAAAATAAAAAGGAGAAAAGAAATAAAAAAGGAAAAAAAAGAAAAAGAAATAAGAAATAAGAAAAAAGGAAAAAGGAAAAAGAAAAAAAGAAAAAGAAAAAAGAAAAAAATTTTAAAAGAAAAAAGAAGAGAAAAATAAAAAGGAGAAAAGAAAAAAGAAAAAAAAGAAAGAAGAAAAAAGAAAAAAGAAAGAAGAAAAAAAAGACAAAAAAGAAATAAAAAGGAGAAAAGAAATAAGGAAAAAGAAAAAAAGAAAAAAAAAGAAGGAAAAAGAAAAAAAGAAAAAAAAGAAGAAAAAAGAAAAAAAAAGAAATAAAAAGGAGAAAAGAAATAAGAAGAAAAAGAAATAAGAAATAAGAAAAAAGAAAAAAAGGGGAAAAAAAGGAAAAAAGAAAATAAAAAGGTGCTAGGCCATTTATATCCTTCCTAGTAAAGCATAAAAAAAAGGAAAACAGATGTTGTGGATTGTAGTGAAACAAGTGAAACAAGTACATGCACAGGGGAAGAATAAAAAGATGGGAAGGGAAAAGTGACATTAGCTCACCTAAGTTCAGCTCACCTAAAAAGGATTAATAAAGGAAGGGTAGGGCCTCTGCTTGCTTTCCTCTCAAAGGTGTTCTCACAGATTCATGAGCCAAGTAAGGTTAGGGTGATTGCTGGGCTCTGGGCAGCCTGATCCAGATGAGCATGCCCCTGCTCACTGCAGAGGGGGTTGAACTAGATCACCTTTAGCAGTGCCTTCCACCCCAGATCATGCTGTGATTCTGTGATGGCTTCAGAGAGATCTGAAAGTCTTGGGCAGCAGATCCCACCTCAAGAATGAAAACTGATCACATTAGTGATACACTGGAAGCGATATACAGTGAGACAGTGTTGGAGGGAGGTGTGCTGGTTTGAGGCTAATTGGAGTATTTTAAAGAAAAAAAAAGATTATAGGCTGTGAAAGTAAACAGTGGCGATGTCTGCTCCACTCACAGGCTTGCTGAGATGGATAAAAACAAGGACACAAACAGAGAAGGCAGAGAGTCTCTCGCTCGCTCTGGCTGCTGCTTTGTCTTCTGGCCTTCTGCTGTGTAACCCAACTAACCACTCTGCTTCTAACTCCCCTTGCCCATCCTCCAAATTCACCTTGCATTTAAGGCAGACCCTGGGATAAGGTAGAGGGGTGGGAAGAAGGTGGAAGGATGGTTGGGAGCCCCTCCTGGGGACTCTGATTTCTGGGAGGGGGATTGTGTTTCTGTATTCCCTTTATCTTGTATATTCCTGTCTTTTCTGTGTATCTCTGCTTGTACATTGTGCTGAGCTGTAAATAGAGATTCAGTCCCTAATTTCCTGCTGGCTGAGTCTAGTCTGGGGGATTTTCATAGCATGGGGTGGGTGGGGGAGGGGGGGCAGATAACTCTCAAACCGTCACAGGAGAGTGCAGGGGAAAGTGATAGAGCAATCTCAGAACTTAAATTTGGAATTCAGCATGAAAAAAGAACTTGCATTCTTTAAGGGCAAATTGTGCTGCCCCAGGCTGCCTGCCTTCGGTGACGAGATGACTGCCTCTGCACAGGAGGGGATGCAGTGGGTGCCATTTATCTTGAGTTTACCAAGACTTCGAGGACTATTTCCCCATAACATTCTCGTAGCCAAACTGAGGAGATGAACTGGATGAACTGGGGAGACAGGGACTGGGGTGGCTGGACTTGAAGATGTGGTAAATTGGCTGAATCATCAGTCTCAGAGGGTAGCAGCCAATGGGTCAGTGGTTTACCTGGATTTAACAGTGGGGCTGATACTGATATCTTCCACAGTTACTTGGACAATAATTTGTAATGCACTCTCAGCAAAATTTGCAGATGATGTCGAGGTGGGGAGAGTAGTCAATAGGCTGCTGGGCA
Organism: Eubucco bourcierii; assembly: GCA_013396675.1. Classification (NCBI taxonomy): domain Eukaryota; kingdom Metazoa; phylum Chordata; class Aves; order Piciformes; family Ramphastidae; genus Eubucco; species Eubucco bourcierii. Next base: position 185,363 of record VWZE01009091.1, on the reverse strand, counting down.
GAGCTGCCATTCAGGAGGGTCTTCATAGGCTGGAGAAATGGGCCATGAGGAAAACTCTGGAACTTCAACAAAGGGAAACACAAGTCCTGCACCTGGGCTGAATTAACCTCATGCAATTAAACAGGCCAGAGGCAATTGGCTTCCTGGTGTCTCACCAGGAAAGGAGTGGGCAGTTGTGGTGAATAACATGTTGAACATGTCAGCACTGTGCCCTGTGGCAACAAAGGTCCATCTGCACACTAGGCTGTATTAGGACAGTCAAAGGAAGTGATTTTTCCTCCTCTTGACATTCATGAGACTTTATATAAAACAATGTGTCTGGCTTGGGGTCTCCTAGCACAAGACAGACATTGCTGAAAGTAGAGTCCAGGTGGTCGGCAGGAGCTGAAGCACAAGGCACAGGAGGTGAGGTTGAGTCAGTTGGCTTTGTGGAGCCTGAGGAAGAGAAGCAGAAGGAGAAATCTTGTTGTCTTCCGTTACCTCAGGAGTGGCTATAGTGGAGATGGGACTGACTCTTCTTGAAGCTGCACAGCAGAAAGGTAAAAGACAAACATCAGAATGAGACATTCCAATTGGACACAGGGGAGAAAAATTCCCAGTGAGAGTAGTTGACCAATGGCCAGGTTGCCCAGGGAGGTTGTGATAATTCTGGTCTTAAAGATACTGAAAGCTCAGCAGGACAAGTTAGCCCTGCTTCGAAGAGCAGGCTGGGCAAGGTGGTGTCCAGAAGACCTTTCCAACTTGGATGGTTCTGTTTCTTTTTGTTATTTAGAAACCACACTGACTTGCTGGTCCAAGAGTTTCCAGTGTCACTCCTGGCATCTACTTGCTCAGCAGTAAAGGAGCAAGTGGGATGGTGGCACTCCAGGCAGCCTGCTGGATTTCAGATGCACTCAGCTTTCTCCTTTAGACAAAGTGGCTGCTGATGGAGCTGGATTCTTGCCCGATTCTAAGAGCCCAGCCTTCTCTGTTCCTAAAGAAAGGCATGCTGAACTCTCTAGCAACATCAGAAAGCACAGGCTTGACTTTTCCTCTAGTTGATTTCATACCTAACCTTCACCTCTCCAGAGACAAATGCTAAAAAAGTTCTGTGAGAAGTCAAACTGAATCATCCTGGTAAACAAATGCAAAACGTCTTGACCTCATGTCAGCCCTGTAGTGACCTACCCTTCTACAGCTGTGACCCCTTCCATTTTGAGCATTTAACAATCTGTAGTCCCTGGATTCGGTGAGGCACTTGCTGCTTTTACCATTACTTTTGTGTTGAGTCTAATTGTCTATTAAGAAGGTAATTTGGGCTACACCCCAATTAAACTCAGCTATATCTAACCTTCTGCAGCTCCCAAGAGACCTCTCACTAAGGTATCTCTGTGGGCAGAAGAGCTTTGGATGGTCTTTTGCATTTTAACCTTGCTAACATTCCAGCAATTTACAGAGTTTCTGCCCACTGCCTCCTTCTTCTTCTGTTTTTGATGGTTTTTTGTTTTGGTTTTCTTTTCCCCCAAAAGGTGTCAAGGTATCACAGTAACCTTAGCAAAAATAAAATAGTCTACTTTAAGGTTAAAGCTGAACTCGTGTAGTACGTTACTTTAAGGTTTAAAAGAAAGGTAGTAAGTTCCAGTGTGTACCTGTCAGTGCTAAATGATTGCTCATTTCCTGTGAATTGGGAATAAAGTAATAACATACATCTGGTGGGCTACGACATGTTGCTTATTTCTTTTTCTTCTCTGAGCCATATCCTTTGCCAGCTGCGAGACATCACCAGTGCAGAACCTCCAAATACCTTTGAGGAAAATTAAAACAAAGGAACAGAGGGTTGTAAGGGACCCCCCCTGTGTCTCCAAGCCCAGTCCCCTGCTAGCCCCAGGCCACATCACACGATGCCTTTCATCAGCTGTTCACACTCCGTCTTATAAGCCCTCTTGTGCCCTCGCACTTGCACTGGAGCTCGGCTGTCTGATAGCTCAGCTGGCTGGGTAACGTTTTTCAGTTTCCAGTTAAAATGCATTCGTGGGCAGTTTATGCCCATTTATTCTTGTGCCAGTGCTGTACTTTATCTTCAAAAGATCTCTTCCTTCCTTGATGTTTAACCTCCTGGTGTATTTATAGAGAGCAGTAACATGCCATATCAGCTTTTGCTTTGCTACGCTAAATGAGCCAAGCTCTCCTGGCCTCCTTATGCAAAGTGGCCTTCCCATTCCCTATCGGCACGTTAGCTCCTTGCTGCCCTTGTTCCCAGGTCATTTCTGGGCCACTGTGCTATTGCTGGATAGGTGCTCCAGATAAGGTCTCACTCACTGCTTTGATTAGTTGCTAACCGTATTCTTGTGTGAATCATTCCAGATGATGATGTGCTAAAAGGGTATGCACCACCAAAGGTACTACATACAAAAATCCAATTATGAGCACCCTTCTCTTCTTCAGTGTAGTATTGCTAAATGCTAGGTGGTTGTGGGCTTTGCAAGACAGTGGGGTGCCCATGATGGGTCCTGAAACAGACATCAGAGCCTAGAAAAGGAGGCTGAGGTATGAAAACAACGGCTGTGGAAACAGCCACCAGATTGAAAGGAGTCCAAGGGAGAGGTGAAGTAGGATTTATTACTGCACTGCAATGGATGATAAAGGAGGTGATTAGAAATTAACTGTCAAATTCAATTCTCGTACTCTCCTGGCGTGAAAAACACTTGAAAGATAACGATACATATTTACATGAATAAAAATCTCAGCCCGTGGCATTTCCACAACATCTCATCTCCCATTTGAAAGCAGAAAGGATGGCAAGTGAAATTTACTTTATGCTATAAATACCTGTTTGCTTCTTGCATCTCTCCAAGTCAGAACAAAAGAAAAACTGTAAGCAGAATGATTAAGTGGAGAAAAAAAGACCCTTTGCATTTTTCTCTCAGTCTGCTCAGCCCTTCGGTAATGTACTGTAAAAGTTTACATTTTGTGTTCTCATTGTTCATTTCCAAGGCACGACCTGAAGAAAAATCCTTGGGGAGGGGGAAAACCAACCCCAACAACCCAAAAGGTCTTACTGAGCAAATGTTAGTTTATAGACTAGAATTTAAATAGATATATTGTTTACTATTGTACTAAAAGAACAAATTCCTTCAATCTTTTGCAGCAGTTCCAGAAATTGAAAGTGTCTTTCATGATTCCTGCTGGCACTGAGCTGTGCCTCAGTAGAATAATTTTCTTTACTATCACACACCACATAAATATCATAGTTTTACCTGATGGGTAATGAATCTTAGAGGCAAACAGTTGTTTAGTTTGTTTTGTTTTCCAGTGCTTTCATATTACCTTCATAAAGGTAATATGAGGGCAGCTTGAATCATGACACATTAAGCTGAAGGCAGCATTTGGAAGAGACCTGAATGGGGACCTCCCTGCTAGATTAAATGTAATGCTCTCCTTGCAGAAAATGGCTAACTTGGCTGCATGCAGAAGGTTAGCCCAAGTGCTCTGGTAACTCCTAGAGAGAAGAAATTGTGGTTTGTGCAATTTTGCTTTATGTAAGAAGCAGCTTCACAGTCATTGTTCGGATGCAGTTGCATTAGGCAGAGTCTTTGTACCTCTTCTGCCCTTTGTGGTTCTCCAGACACACGAGCATCACCTTCCTGCATGTAAATCTCGCTCTGTTGTGAAGATATCTTCCCTCTGTGACCTGTCTATTGGGCTGGCTGAGGCTCAGATTACAGCGGGTTTCAATGGACACCAAGCACATGCTGATACTTTCTCAAGCAGGAATGACCTCTTGGATTTGGACCTGTAAGATGCAGCTACTGTGTTTACTAAGTTGAGGGACAAACCGTGCTCCACAGGTCTCATACTCTCAGGTTGGTTGTAAAGCTTTTTGGTTTGCTTATACTATGTTCTGGGATTCACATTTCTCACCCTCCTGGGATCACTCCCTGCGTGAGGCTCTCTTGAAAAACAGGCCAGGTTCAATCCTAGCTCTGCACTGGTCACACATCCAAATCCCTGGTAACAGACCAAGCTCAGCTGCACGAAGACAAAGCTGCTGCACAAGGTCATCTTCTTAACTCCAACACCTTCAAATGAGCCTGTTTCAGGAACTGAGAATAATTCTCTTGGAGCACCAGAGTTTATATAGCCAACATAAACAGACCTATGCCTGCTTCATGCCAGGGAAGGAGGGCGGGGGTGTGGGGGGGATATTTCTTTTGCTACCAACATAGGCTCTTTTACTCGAATAGTATTTTTGGCAGCTGCTACCATATTTAACTTCCCACAATGGCACTGTTTATTTAAGGCCAATGTGAAACATCTCTGGCCCTTCTCTAGGATTTTTCAGCCCCTTGCTTGACTTTCACGTATCCTTTTAAGCACATTTTTTGCGGTGCCTTTGGAATCACTGCTCAGTGCCTTTAGACAAAATACTTCCAAACAATGGGAGCTCCACCTCAGCCAGGGAAGGAAATAAGCTGTACCAGCTACACCTCTGCGTGTGGGTTTCACTGCCTTCTGCACAGCCTGTCCTCCCTCACAAGCAGTTCAGAGGAACAAAACACCTGCCAGAGCAGAGAGCAGAGGTCTACCTAGCCAAACACCTTGTCACTGACAAACATAAGCTCTGATTCCTCAGAGTGCCTAATGCATACTTATAGAATCATAGAATCATAGAATGGTAAGGTTGGAAGGGACCTCAAGGATCATCTAGTTCCAACCCCCTGCCATAGGCAGGGACACCTCCCACTAGTACAGGTTACTCAAGGCCTCATCCAATCTGGCCTTGAACACATCCAGGGAGGGAGCATCCATAACCTCCCTGGGCAACCTGTTCCAGTGCCTCACCACCCTCACTGTAAAGAACTTCCTCCTAACATCTAGTCTAAATCTCCCCTCTGCCAGTTTAAGCCCATTGCCCCTTGTCCTGTCATTGCAGGACCTTGTAAATAATCCTTCCCCAGCCTTCCTGTAGGCCCCCTTCAGATACTGGAAGGCTACTATCAGGTCCCCTCGAAGCCTTCTCTTCTCCAGGCTGAAGAGCCCCAACACTCTCAGCCTGTCCTCATAGGAGAGCTGCTCCAGCCCTCTGATCATCTTTGTGGCCTACTTGAGCTTCTGCTGATCACTTTGACCAAGTGTTCTCTTTTATCAGACTGCCAAGGTCTGATTCTTTTTTTCTCTCTCTGCATTTTTGTGGTATAGAAAATGTATTTGCAGCAATAAATCTTTCCCAGCTTTGCATGTGATTTTCAATCAGATCTCTCTAGCTGCAAAAACAGGGTTCAAATCCTTAAGGGAAGTTTATTGAGGTCCTTAGAGATAACGGCTTATGGTCAGCCAACATGGTCTCAGCTTTCTGCACAACAGAGTTATTTCTCACCCATGATTGCAGGCTGAAGCCTTCTTCTCTCTGAGTGCAGTGACACCATTTCTGCTTGTACCTGTTATGGATAAGTTGCTGCTCTCTGGCTTTGTGTATGATCGCTGCAGCCAAGCTGCCCTCAACCTTCACTGCTCTATTGTGTCCAGTTTTGGGCCCCCCAGCTCAAGAAGCACAGGGAGTTGCTTGAGAGAGTCCAGCACAGAGCCACAGAAACAATTAAGGATGTTGAAGATCTTCCTTATGAGGAGAGCATGAGGGGGCTGGGGCTGTGCTGCTTGGAGAGGAGAAGACTAAAGGGTGACCTCATTCATGGTTATAAATGTGTAAGGGCTGAGTGCCAGGAGGATGCAGCCAGGCTCTGCTCAGTGATGCCCAGTGACAGCACAAGGGGCAATGAGTGGAAGCTGAGGCATAGGAGGTTCCATGTGAACCTGAGGAGGCAGTTTTTACCCTGTGAGGGTGACAGAGCACTGGGACAGGCTGCTCAGGGGGGTTGTGGAGTCTCCCTCTCTGGAGATATTCAGAACCCACCTGGGTGTGTTCCAATGTGATCTACTCTAGGTGATGCTGCTCTGGCAGGGGGGTTGGACCAGATGATCTTTTGACATCACTTCCAGCCCCTGACATTCTATGATTCTATGATTTGCATATGGTGCAGTAGAACTGTGTAACAACCACAGCCACTGCCTAACAAAATCCATCTGCTCTGCAGCTGCCACAGCTTCTGACAAGCCAGCATAGGCTGCCCTCCACAGATCTCTGTGGCCACAGCCAGAGGACATCTCATTCAGGAGCACTCTGTGCATTTGGGATTGGATGGCAAAAAGCAGTCAATGCTTCCCCTGCCTCCCAGGGACAGCTGGGGGATTCAGTCCTTACTTTTCTTGCCTGTTGAAGCAAATATGTTGGAGATGGCCTTATCTGCATCCTGCCTAATATTTCTCCCAGGTGTGCTCTTTCTGCCTAACAGTACTTGGTGGTGGTGTTTAAGCAGAGCTTTGTCTCTGAATGCTCAGAGCTAATGGTTGTGTTCTTCTACTGCTTTCCCCAGGTGAAAATCTCGACTGTTACCCCACTACCCTCCCAACCACCATTGCTTCTTTCCTGTGAAACACTGTGGGTGCCAAAGAGGCAGGACTCAAAGAGCCATCTGCAGAAAGTGTCTCCCAGAGGAGGTGCAGAACGTGCACAAACATGCACTCTGCTTTCCTAAGGACACCTGCTAGAATCCCGCTGATGCATCAAACATAGGAAAACATTTGGCACAAGCCACATCTCTGAAGATTTATCTCTTTGTAGGTAGTGGAAAACATTCCTT
>VWZE01009091.1:158795-178625 GCA_013396675.1 Eubucco bourcierii | reverse complement strand
TGGGAGTGGAAAAACTTTCTTTTTTTTTTTTTTTTTTTTTACATACTTACTTCACATTTTGGCTTCTCCCTAAATAAGTGAATGCTTCTGCCATTCCCTGTTGCAGTGTCCAGCAGGCATAGCCACTTATGGCTTCTCAGAGCACTTACCCAGTCCCTCCTGCCTCAAGGTGAGTGGTGTGAACTGTGCTCATGCTGCATTCTCTCTGCTCTGATCTGTGCTTCTCAAGGGTTTCCTTTTCCCCCAGAAGACTTCCCCTTTTTTTTTTTTTTTTAAAGTCCTTGGACTTCCCAACAAATGCATCTTCTTACTGGCTCTAAGATTTTTTTAACCCGTTCACTGGTGCTGCTGTCACCAATTGCACTGAAGTGGTGGCATGACTAGAATATCAATAAACAAAGCATTAGTTTGCTCAGAAAAGACAGACAAGATTAGACAGAATGAGATAAGCTGCTCTGCATTCAAGGGTACAGGTGTGTGTTGGAAGATCCAGAATCTGGAGGGAGTTGCAATCACTAAGAAAGAGGAAGGGGAAAAGAATCCAAGGGCTTTGATTGCGAGGATGCAAAATGTCAAACGAGGGAGACCTGCAACTTTTTCTGTCAAAAAAAAAGCAAAGCAGAACGGATCAAAGAACATGATTTAGTATTAATGAAGAGCTGAAAAATTGTTCTTAATTAGTGAAAGAATGCAGCAGAACACTGATGTCCAACGAGTTGCTGCAATTACTGACAACCTGGTGTGAAACAGTGGAGGAAGGAGTCAGAAAATGGACTTTTCCAGATTTGATGCTAAACAGTAAAGAATGATGTGACAGTGTGGAGGTGAAAGATAACATGTGTAAGATTAACCTTGGAGTCACAGGGTATATGGTCCTTGAAAAGGAAATGAAGATGAGCAAAAAAAAGGTGATGGAGTACAAGTGCAGAGGCTTCAATAAACTACTGGGTAGCTGATAGCTAAGTGAACATAAGCATCAAAGACAGCTGTAAATTCCTCATAGGGATGCTGCTAAGGACAGCAGTATGCATTATCCCACATCAGAGAAACGACAGACACTGTTAAAAACAGACTAACTGGTTAAGCTATGATCATTCATAATATATGCCCAAAGGAAGTAAAATGAAACCAGATTGCTCAGGGCACTGACAAAAATGAGCCTGGTCATGAAGGAGCAAACTCTGTTCTTTGGGTGTTTTTTGCTGATTATTCTGGATTATTTTTTTTTCTGATCCAAAATCAGATGCAAAGAGCAAGAGACATGAGGCCAACGAGTTCAGCAGTGATGAGGGTGAATCCAAGGGGTGAATCCAAAGAAAGTGGTGGTCTCTACTTAAAAAAAGATGGAAAGCTGTAAAGCCAAGAAGGCTGAAGCAGATAATTGTGCATCAGCTTTCACTCAAATGATCAGCTCTATCCAGCTGCACCAGCACAATGATTGCAGGGTTTAAGTAGGTTAAGGGCAGATGGCACCAAGCTGTGTGGCACAGTAGACTTGCTAGAGGGCAGGGATCCATCCAGAGGGACCTGGACAGGCTGCAGAGGTGGGCCCAGGCTAACCTCATGAAATTCAACAAGACCAAGTGTAAGGTCCTGCACCTGGGTAGGCACAATCCCAAGCACAATACAGGCTGGGTGGGGAATGGCTGGAGAGCAGCCCTGAGGGAGGGGATTCTGCCCCTTTGCTCTGCTCTCCTCAGACCCCACCTGCAGTCCTGTGTGCAGTTCTGCAGCCCCTGAAACAGGAAGGACATGGAACTGTTGGAGCAGGTCCAGAGGGGGCCATGAAGATGCTCAGAGGGCTGCAGCAGCTCTGCTGTGAGGACAGGCTGAGAGAGTTGGGGCTCTGCAGCCTGGAGAAGAGAAGGCTTCCAGAAGACCTTAAGACCTGAAGAGTAACCTTCCAGTATCTGAAGGGGGCTACAGGAAGGCTGGGGAGGGACTATTGACAAGGTCTTGCAATGCCAGGACAAGGGGCAATGGGTTTGAACTGGCAGAGGGGAGACTGAAATTGGATGTTAGGAGGAAGTTCTTTACAGTGAGGGTGGTGAGACCCTGGCACAGGTTGCCCAGGGAGGTTGTGGCTGCTCCCTCCCTGGAGGTGTTCAAGGCCAGGTTGGATGAGGCCTTGAGTAACCTGTGCTAGTGGGAGGTGTCCCTGCCTATGGCAGGGGGTTGGAACTGGATGATCCTTGAGGTCCCTTCCAACCTTACCATTCAATGATTCTATAAGGTTAGGTGCTCTGAGAGCAGCTGCACCTGCTAGGTAAACTCCACCTCTGGATGGCACAAAACCTTGGTTAGAAGACTGCAACCAGAACACAGCCTAAACAACAGAGAGAAGAGTGCGGGGAAAGGAGGCAAAAAAAGGTTTGGGTTAGCTTAGAGCAAATTTTTTTATGTCAGCATCATGTCAAACTTTCTAGAGGTAAATTAGTAAAGAGCTGAAATAGATTGTGAGCAAGAAACTAATAGGATTTCCATCCCTGGAGGTTTTCATGAACATGTGAGACAGACAACTGTCAAAATTCACCTAGAAATGTATTTTACTGTTAGTGGGTAAAGTGGTGGCTCTGCATGGTCTCCTGATTATCCTTCTAGCCATCTATTTGGCTGTATGGATCTGTGCTCCATTTATCTTTTGGCTTTGCAATTTGTTCACATGCTCCCTTTGGAGGAATTAATTTCTTAGAAGCCTAAATCTTACTTGTTTATCACTTCCTTTCTGTGACTTAACATTCATGATGGTCCTGCTTTGACCAGTATGCCTCTGTCCTCCTTAACATCTGTTCCACTTGCTTTCAACTTGATGCTCCATGCATTTTGCAGCTGAACAATTTCCACTGATCCTAAAAAAAAAAAACAACAAAGCCAACCCAAAACCAAAATCCTCTGAAGTGGCACTTCTGCTATTGCCCTTTTTGTTCTTGCTGGGCACACTTCCTGCCACTTGGGAATTCTTACACAGTGATGTTGTCACAGGCTCACAGATGTTAGGGGTTGGAAGGGACCTCTGGAGCTCTTCGAGTCCAACCCCCCTACTAGAGGAGGACCAGGCAATCTAGCACAGGTCACACAGGAACACATCCAGACAGGGCTGGAAAGGCTCCAGAGAAGGAGACTCCACAACCTCCTTGGGCAGCCTGTGCCAGTGCTCTGGGATCTTTACACTAAATAAGTTCTTCCTCCTGTTGAGGTGGAATCTCCTGTGCTGCAGTTTCCATCCCTTGCCCTTGTCCTATGCCAAAGCACAAGTGAGCAGAGGCTGCCCCTGTCCCTTCCTTCCTGACCCACATCCCTCAGATATTTATGGACATTGCTCAGATCCCCTCTCAGTCTTCTCCTGTGCAGACTAAGCAGCTCCAGGGCTCTCAGCCTTTCCTCACCAGGCAGTGCTGCAGTACCTTCAGCATCCTTGTAGCCCTCCCTTGGCCTCTCTCCAGTATAGCCCTGACCCTCTTGACCTGGGAAGCCTTAAAATGGATGCAATATTCCTGGTGGGGCCTCAGCATGGCAGAGCAGAAGGGGAGGAGAACCTCCCTCCATCAGCTGGGCACACTCTTTTTAGTGCACCCCAAACTGTCCTTAAAGTCTTGCATCTTATTCAGCATTATTTTTTCTATGTTGCCTGCACAGAATGCAGCTCCACAGACTGTTTTGAGAGGCAGTAATTCTTAGTATCAGTTCAGATAAACTCCTTTTACATGGTCAAACCTCTCCTAAGTGTGGTAAATAAAATCAGCAAGGCCGAACTGGATCATTGTTTCTATCCTTACCTATGCTATTGTTCCTAGATAGATGATACTGAACAGGCACTTGGGGGGAAAAAAAGATAGAAGAGTGTTTTGAGAGCATGCTAATAGTAAGCACACTGCAAATGTCAAGCTGATGGGTGTTTGCCCTTCAAAATATAAAGAGGAGGATGATTAGGAGAATGAAGGGTGGCAGCTGGAGCACAGAACTTGAATGTAAATTCACGGTGTAGGGGTAGATTTTGTTCAAGGTAAGAAAGAGAATCAGGAGGACTTGGTGACTGAGGCCAGTTCCTCCTCTTTTCCTTAAGCCTTCTTAGTAATTCATTCTTAGGGCTTTTGACCTGTGCTCAATCTCCCTGAGCAGCAGAGTTCATGTGTACTTGATTACTCACACAGGAGACAATTTAACCATGAAACTCTCATGTGTGAGGGATTAGCTGAGGGCAAAGTAGACTCTTAAACCCTTAATGTACATAGAGCATGGCAGCAGAGTTTGAGTAAATTGAAAGATTTCACTTAGCAAAGTACAGATCTAACAGTAATAACTTTCAAGGTGTGGTAAAGGAAGGGGAGCTCATTTCACTCATAGAATCACAGAATCAGCCAGGCTGGAAGAGACTTCCAAGCTCACCCAGCCCAACCTAACACCCAGCCCAACCTAGCACCCAGCCCTACCCAATCAACCAGACCATGGCACTAAGTGCCCCATCCAGGCTTTGCTTCAACACCTCCAGGGATGGTGACTCCAGCACCTCCCTGGGCAGCCCATTCCAATGCCAAGCACTCTCTCTGGCAAGAACTTCCTCCTAACATCCAGCCTAGACCTCCCCTGGCACAACTTGAGGTTCTGTCCCCTCGTTCTGTTGCTGGTTGTTTGGGAGAAGAGCCCAAACCACCTGGCTACAACCTCCTTTCAGGTAGTTGTAGACATCAATGAGGTCACCCCTGAGCCTCCTGATCACATACTGTCTGCAGACCTTTCTCCCTTAGGAGCACACCCTGCATGCACAAACCTCCAAACCATTGCCTCTCCTGCACACCATTCACCTTCTGGTACTGGCAGTTGCCATGGGCACACCGTCAGGATTTCTTCCCAGTCTGTTACAGCCCATACAGAGAGATGAGGTCTGTGGTGCAAAGCTGTTATTTCAGAGGCAGAAGATGCTGCTTACCTCTATTAAGGTCAAACCCAAGCAAGTTAACTTCTTTTTTATCCTGCAGACATAAAGAATAACTTCTTTGTAATGTCATGCAAACACTCTTCAAGATGCTGCTGACATTTTCTCCACATTCTAGCACTTTCTCCACAGGCCACAGTTCTCATGCTTAATTTTTATGCTCACTACCAGTCATGCAATTCCAGCTGAAAGCTGATTTTTTGGTTTGTTTGTTTGTTGCTACATAAACAAATTTTCCATCAGTGTATTTTCAGTAACTGGAGAATCTTGTGCCACAAGCAAAGCACCAAGAGGTGTTTTTTGTTTTTTAATTCAGTTTAGTTTTATTTTCCTAAAGTTCCTGGGCCAGATTCTTTGCTCATTTAATTTTTCTCAGTTGCTTCTAGTGGTGACTTACTGTATGGGCAGAATTTGCCCTCTAACATTACAAGCCAACTTTGAAAGGAGTCAATGACAACTTCTGATGTTGTTTTATGAAATCTTTCCTCTGGGTTGAACATTTTGAGCTCCTTTTTATTCTACTCCCATGGGTAGCCATTGTGATTTGCTGAAATGATGTGTGTGAAATTGCAAGCCCAACCTGCAAGACAACTGCTTGCAAAGAATTGCCTTGAAACCAATGGCTGCTCTTAAGAAACCTGATTAAGGTCCTGGGCTGCAGCAAGAGCAGTGTGAGCAGCAGGGCAGGGTGAGAGAAGAGATCCTCCCACTCTGCTCCACACTGGTGAGATCCCTACTGGAGTACTGCATCCAGTTCTGGAGTCCCTGGGAGATGAGGGAGAGGAGGTGCTGGAAGGTGTCCAGAGAAGGGCCACGAGGATGCTCAGAGGGCTGGAGCTGATCTGCTGTGAGGACAGATTAAGAGAGTTGGGGATGTTCAGTCTGGAGAGGAGAAGGCTTCCAGGTGACCTTACTGTGGCCTTGCAGTATCTGAAGTGGGCTACAAGAAAGCTGGGGAGAGACTTTTGAGGCTGTCAGGTAGTGATAGGACTGGGGGGAATGGAACAAAGCTGGAAATGGGGAGAGTCAGCCTGGATGTTAGGAAGAAGTTCTTCAACATGAGGGTGGTGAGACCCTAGCAGGGGTTGCCCAGGGAGGTGGTGGAAGCCTTATCCCTGGAGGTGTTTAAGGCCAGGCTGGATGAGGCTGTGGCCAGCCTGATCTAGTGTGAGGTGTCCCTGCCCATGGCAGGGGGGTTGGAACTGGCTGATCCTTGTGGCCTCTTCCAACCCTGAGTGATTCTATGATTCTGTGATACGTTTTATGTGATGTTATGAACTACTGCTGCAGTGCATCCAGAGCTGGTACTGAGAGTGACTCAGGTGGATGCTATGAACTGTTTGCTCCCTCCTGCCTCGTTTCAACCTCGTAGAGAGGAGGAAGCAGCAAAGTCAATTCCTGCCTGCTTCTGACTTCTCTGGCACAGCAAACAGCCCCTCAGGTGTGTGCAGAGCCTGAGAAAGTTTGCTGCCATCGCCCTTTTACAATTGCTCTCAATTTAAAAGCCACTCAGCAGCAGGAACAGGAAGAGAAAAGGTCACAAGAGGACAGCATCCAGGGCCAGCATCGGGTTTCAGAGTAGGGACCATAAAGGAGAAAATGGAAAACATTTGGACTTAATTAAGGCACTAATCTGGAAAAATGAAGAACAGTTGAAAACTGCAGAGTTGGGGCATTGTACAAACTTCGCTTGAACGCAAAGCAACATTGCAGTAGCTTCTGCTACTGAGAACAGGGAAGGAAGAGGTCAGTACAAGCTGTGGCTCCAAGGTCTACCCTACAGCACTGTGTTGTTGTTTTTTAATAGTACAGTAGCATCAATAAAGGCAGAGGAGGGAGCACAATAGGAAAGGGGCCTGGGGAAATGATACAAACTGCTTAGAGCTTTGCTCCTCAACGGATTGTGCTTTCACATCCTTCAAAAGATGTATTCCTCCTAGCAGCAGCTTTTCAGTTGTCATCTTAAATTTTCTGCTAGAAAATTCTCCCTGTGCTTATACAGAGCATATAAATAGCAGGTAAATCTCCAGTTATATAAAATAACATTGTGGGTAATATGCACATATATTTGCTTGCATTCCTTTCAAAAGAAAAAAAAAAAAAAAAAGGGGAGGACAGCTGCACCAAATTCTGAAAGAAGACAAGATGCTGGGGAAGAATTTGGGCTGTTCAGCCTGGAGAAGAGAAGGCTCCAGGGAGATCTTAGAGCTACATTTCAATATCTGAAGGGGTCTTGCAGGAAGGCTGAGGTGGGACTGTTTAGAAGGGCTTGTAGCAATAGGATGAAAGGCAGTGGTTTGAAAATGGAGTGGGGTAGGTTTAGGTTGGACATAAGGAGGAAATTCTTTATAAAGAGAGTGGTGAAATACTGGAGTAGGCTGCCCAGGGATATGGTTGAGGCCCCATCCCTGGAGACATTCAAAGTCAGACTTGATGTGACCTTTGGCAGCCTGATCTAGTTGGAGGTGTCCCTGCTGCCTGCAGGGGGGTTGGACAAGGTGACCTTTGAGGGTCCTTTCCAATCTGATGCAATCTGTGAATCTGTCCCTTCTACCCTCTGCAAGGTTTACCTACACTGCAGCTTTAATCAGCTCCAGGCAGGGGGATCCAATCTAATTCCAGCCCTCAGTGTTTTGTCACTAGTGTGGACACAACAGTGCTGAAGAACAAAATGAAGGGACCTTCCTACACTCAGTATTCTGTCCATGCTTCAACAGGAAAAGCACCTGAGAAAAACTATAGTTCTAGGCAACCCAGACAGGCAGACACTGAAAATGCTTGACCTCAGAGGCTGTCCTTTAAACTGCTGTACACTGGCATAGCTACTCATCCAAGTAATGCAGGACTGCTTGGTGTGGCAGAGGTATAAATGTACCCATTAGGACCTGTATGCACATGTATGAGGTTCTTGAATATGCAGGGATTCCAGTTAGGTGAGGGTCCAAATGGATGCTCTGTCTCTAAATCAGTCATTCCTCTTTTTTTTTTTACTTTTTTTTTTTTCCTTTATGGCCAAACGAAAGACTAAGAAGTATATCTTGTCTACATGCAGAGACTATGGCAGATCTGCAGCAAGAGTGGGTAGGCATCTTGTGTGTGAAACTTTAAGGGCAATCCAGACTTCAAGCCCAGGGTTAAGGACAGAGGGATGCTCATGAGTAGGGAAAGAAAGGACACACCAATTATTGTTTCACAGCAGTTTTCTTCTAACTTTTAGTGTCACAGTTAATGGAAACAATTAATTTTCAGTACAATCAAAAGAAAAACTGGGCATTAAACTCTTTTTTCTGTTCTAATTTCCATCTGCAATTCCTCAGCATTGCCAGTTTGAGGACCCCCATTGTCAGATCCTCACATACAGAAAGCTGGCTCCATTAGGGAGCATTGGACAGAGGCACAGAGTGCAGCCTCAGCGAGTTTGCTGACCACACCAAGCTGTGTGGTGCAGCAGGCATGATGGAGGGCAGCTGCAGCACCTCTGCTCTGAGAGACTGAGAGGGTTTGGACTGTTCAGTCTGGAGAGGAGAAGGCTCCAAGGTGACCTTATTGTGGCCTTGCAGTATCTGAAGTGGGCTACAAGAAAGCTGGGGAGGGACTTTTTAGGCTGTCAGGTAGTGATAAGACTGAGGGGAACGGAACAAAGCTGGAAATGGGGAGAGTCAGACTGGATGGTAGGAAGAAGGTGTTCAGCTTGAGGGTGGTGAGACCCTGGAAGGAGTTGCCCAGGGAGGTGGTGGAAGCCTTATCCCTGGAGGTGTTTAAGGCCAGGCTGGATGAGGCTGTGGCCAGCCTGATCTAGCGTGAGGTGTCCCTGCCCATGGCAGGGGGATTGGAACTGGATGATCCTTGTGGTCCCATCCAACCCTGACTAATTCTATGACTCAGCATGGAATGATGTTGTGTCCCCATTGGACCTGGGACCAGCCCTGCACACTGAGCCCTGTCTAGAGCAGGAAGGTTGCGTTGCAGGCTCTCTCTGCCCTACTAGATGCTGTCCTCAGCAGAGCTCCTCAGGTCTCCTGGAGAAGCCCCCACTTCCTTCTGTCCAGCCAGACCCTGCCCTTGGTGGGGTGAGAGCCTCCAAGGAGCTCAGTACACAGCCAGGGACTAGTATTAAGTGCTGTTATGTGGGAGATAGCTAGGAGGAAGGTCACAAACCACCAGCCTTTTTGTAAGGGGCTAAAAGCACATTTATCCTTTTTCATTTTGTTTTAACTAAATCAGTGTTAAACTTGAAACTGTGCACAAGGTCTCCAACAGTACCTGCAAGTCTTCAGAACTGGTGTGGCCTCACTGCTGGGGAAGTCAAAGAATTGAAATGGTCTAATGGTCATGGAAGTGTTAGGTAAAAGGTTGGACTTGATGATCTTAGAGGTCTTTTCCAACCTTAATGATGCTGTGATGCAGGAATTTGACCCTCAGTCCAGATTTACCTTCAGTGGAGTAGGAGGCCTTGATGCTCCTATGCACTGCTTTGCATGCAGCTGTCTGGGCACACCACTTGCAAACTGTACCCAGGAAGCTGCTCAAGCACCTGATCGTAGCATGCAGCTGTTTTGCATGGCAACAATAAGATGTAAAGACAGGGCAGTGCAGAACCAAAGCAACCTCTTGTTCCCTCCCACAACACCCAGCAAAAGGACAGAGCATTGATATCTGATGAGGTAAAGGATGTTGGGAGGAAGCTCTTTACAGTGAGGGTGGTGAGACACTGGCACAGGTTGCCCAGGGAGGTTGTGGCTGCTCCCTCCCTGGAGGTGTTCAAGGCCAGGTTGGAGGAGGCCTTGAGTAACCTGTACTAGTGGGAGGTGTCCCTGCCTATGGCAGGGGGTTGGAACTGGATGATCCTTGAGGTCCCTTCCAACCTTACCATTCTGTGATGTAATAACTTGAGATTATTAACTGAGAAAATCTTCTTTAATTCCCTTAGAGTTCAGCACATTCTTTTGGGATGGAAATATACACTATTTGGTGAGGAGACCTAGAAGCTTGTGGGTCTCACATGCAAGTTCTTTCTAAAAATGGCTGTGGCATGCATTAAATAGCACAGTTGTTCCTTTGCAAAAGTCTGTGCCTGCAGTGGTATGAAAATAAAATCCCACATCAAAGAGTACTGTGCAAGTTAGCCCTGACCCACAGACAAAGGATATTTATGCCAGGACGTGTGGGGCTTTTTTTCTAAGCACTGCTTTTCCACTTTGTTCTCTCTTAATTGCAAATATTTTTCTCTTCTCTTGCTTTCCCATCACTGGTGAAGTGCACTGCCTTTCAGCCATGGCAGAGATGGAATGAAAACCCCCAAAACTACAACTGAAGAGATGCTTTTGTGGTTCACTGGAAGCTGGTAGAGGTTATTCTGGTATGATTTAAGCCAGATTTATGCTGATGGAACACCTCTGGGTGAAATCCAGGTCTTTTTGAACTCAGAGCAAAGACTGACTGCAAGGACAGCCAAATGAAATCACCTTACAAAGAAAGCACTGGAAATACCTTTGATATTTCCACATCTGAGCTGAGCCCAAGTGATCTAACTGTTTGTGAATTTCAGTCCCAACAGATGCCATTAAAGTCAACCGAGTTAATATTGTTTTGCACATGCAGGGCTGGAACCAGGACTTTGGCACTTATTTAAGTGGAAGAAGTGAAACCAAAGGTTCCTATTTACAGCTGAAAAAGGATGTAAAACCAAGAGCAGACAGTAAGGGAAAGGAGGATTACAATGAAGTTCTCTAAAGTGACCAAGCCTACCAGGGAACAGCTTCTGCCACTGCCTGTGCCAGCCTCTATAGTTATATGCCATCCTTTTGTTTCTTGGCCAAATTCCTCAAGGAAGTCTCTGCCTTTTCTTATCTTACCTTGCTCACCCAGAGTATCACCAGGAAGCTTTTCTACTGCTTTTTAACTCTAAGAAGGGCTGAGAGCATTTTAATGTTTGTAAGTGGTGCCTGAGTAAGGCAGTTAGTTGAGAACTCGAGAGGTTTTTACCCCGGCTGCTGTCTGAGGGAAATTTGGCCACAGGTTCCAGGCAGGAGCCATTAATCACAGAATCACAGGAACACCCAGGTTGGCAAAGCCCCCCAGGATCACCAAGTCCAGCCTGTAAGCCTACTCTACAAGATTCACCTTAAACCATATCCCTAAGCACCACATCCAAGCCACTCTTAAACACATCCAGAGTGGGTGAGTCCACCACAAACTGGGCAGCTCATTCCAGTCCCTGACCACTCTCACTGTGAAAAACATTTTCCTAATGTCCAACCTAAACCTCCCCAGCCTCGGCTTGAGGCCATTCCCTCTTGTTCTGTCTCAAATTACCTCTGAGAAGAGCCTAGCAGCAGCCTCTCCACAACTTCCCTTCAGGTAGTTGTAGACAGCAATGAGGTCTGCCCTCAGCCTTCTCTTCCTCACACTAACCATGCTCAGCTCCTTCAGTCGCTCCTCATAAGATTTATTGTCCAGGCCCTTCCCCAGCTTTG
Source organism: Eubucco bourcierii (assembly GCA_013396675.1). Lineage (NCBI taxonomy): Eukaryota > Metazoa > Chordata > Aves > Piciformes > Ramphastidae > Eubucco > Eubucco bourcierii. The sequence continues at coordinate 167,216 of VWZE01009091.1, read as the reverse complement.
TTGCTCTCCTCTGGACCTGCTCCAGCACCTCCACCTCTCTCTTGTATTGAGGTGCCCAAAACTAAACACAACACTCTAGGTGTGGCCTCACCAAAGCTGAGTCCAAGGGGCAATCACCTCCCTGCTCCTGCTGGCCAAAGGATTTTTACACAAGCCATGCATGTGTGCAGGCTGCTGCAGAGGTCCTGGGCTCAGCCCTGTCATTCGGAAGTGTTGCATTTAGCTCCGTCTGGGAATCACTACACATGAACATCCAGAAGGCAGCATCAGAGAGAAAATGAAGCAGCAAAGGTGCTCCCAAAGAGCAGTGGACACAAATATCTCCTCTCTGCTTTCTGAAGAGGTGCCAGTTCCTCCTGTGTATACACCTGGTAGAGCAGCAGCATACAAAGGAACATCTCAATCTTCCATGGCAACAGGCCCAGAAGCTGATCTGCCAGCCCCAACCTGGTTGACTCCTAGCAGGCAGTAAGTGGGGTACTTACTCCTCCCAGAGAGAAGAGATTTCCTCTGCATTGCAGACAACTTTGACACTGCTGCTCTGGGGCAGCAACTCTTAGGTGACCTTCAGGACACAGATTTCTAGGACATGTCTGTGTCTTTCTGACAACCTTCTATGACCTCCAGTCTTCTGAATTTTGCTTCACCACTTATCCCAGGAGCCTTGCTAGCTGGCTGAGTCCACAAGTATGAATCATATCATGTGCAGTGAGTCCAGAAAAACACCTCCAGAGTCTTCACCTTCTTGCTCTTTCTCCATTAAGCTTCTTCCCATGTCCTCAGAAGGCCTTTGAAACCACACTGTCAAACGTGTCTGTCCCCACGCCTGCCAGTGCCTGTGTACTCTGACAGACACACTCCTGGTGCTCAGCAGCATCCCCTACACTGTCCCTCAGCAGGTCAAAAGCAGCAAGATCATTAGATGCTAGTGGAAGAGTCGTGGGAGTTGTAAGTTTTTAAGTCCAGTTAGTAAATTCCTGTAGTTTCTGGTAGGCATCCTAGAACTCACCATTTAAAGAGGCATTATGGAATAGCTTAATGGATTTGTTCCTATAGCTGCAGAGCTCTAAAGACTGGGTGATTAACAAGGACAGCATCTTGGCTGTGGAAGAAAAACAGGTGGTATGGGTGCACTTCTGTTTAACAGAGTGAATTACTGCACTTTTAATAGATGAATAAACTAATCCAACAGAACAAACTCAAGTAGGCATATCCAGGAATTTCCCACTGATGTCCCCAATGTCATGCTGGCTCTTTACATCCTTCCTGTACATGGTTTAGTAAAAAGAACTCCTAATTTTGTATACTTCAGTTTGTTCCAGTTAGGAGTATCCCTACAATAGCTTTATTTAATTTTCTCCTCTGTAGAGAGAAAACCTTTTATGTCCAAAATCAAAGCAACCTTCTCCCACATTCTGGGTTTGTATTGTGTGTGTTCTGACAGGATGGAGAGATGGGTGGGAAGAAATTTCATGAAATCCAACAGGGACAAGTGCAGAGTCTTGCATCTGGGAAAGAACAGCCCCATGGACCAGTATAGGCTGGCTGGGGACTGACCTGTTGGAGAGCAGCATAGCAGAAAGGGTCTTGGGGGTCCTGGTGGACAGAAGGATGGCCACAAGCCAGCAATGGGCCCTTGTGGGCCAATGGCATCCTGGGGTGGATTAGAAGGTTAGTAGATCAGAGAGGTTCTTCTCCCCTTCTACTCTGCCCTGGTGAGGCTGCATCTGGAATATCATTTCCAGTTCTGAGCTCCTCAGTTCAAGAAGAACCTCAGGGAAGTGGTTGAAGGAGTCCAGAGCAGAGCCACACGGATGCTGAAGGCAGTGGAACGCCTCCCTGCTGAGGCAAGGCTAAGGGAGCTGGGGCACTTCAGCTTGCAGAAGAGGAGCCTGAGGGCTGCCCTCACTTGTGTTCATAAAGATGTGCAGGGCAGTGTTGGGAGAACGGAGCCGGTGGTGGAACAAAGGGCAATGGGTGCAGGCTGGAGCATAGCAGGATCCACATGAGCATAAGGAAAACCTTATTGCTGTGAGGGCGCCAGAGCCCTGGAGCAGGCTGCCCAGAGAGCTTGTGGAGCCTCCTTTTTTGGAGACTTTCAAAGCCCACCTGGATGTGTTTCTGTGTGACCTGCTCTAGGTGATGCTGCTCTGGCAGGGGGGTTGGACTGGGTGGTCTTTCAAGGTCCCTTCCAACATTCTGTGATTCTGTGATCTTGAATTTCACCAACACAAACCCTGAGACACGATCTCTCTGCATGAGGGAAAGAAGTAGTTATTTATACATAAGACAGAACACGATTTCCTATGTGTTCCTAGCTAAATATATAAAAAAACCACAACTACCAACTCAGCATCTCCTGAAAAATTAACATTCTCAATTCAGTGACATTTTTCCTTGTGCACCTTCATGCTATGCATGAAAGCATCAGATCTAGAATCATTACTGACAGCTATTAGGCTTCTGCTTTTACCCTCCTGTTCCTAGTTTTACATTTGGTTTTGTTTTCCCTTTAATTAATATTGATTTCAACATAATCCTGACTATATTTTCATGCCTAAAGCATAGAATTCATAAAAATAGTCACACACATCAAATCTTTGTTTTCTTCCCAGATTCAACCATTTAATCTGCCCAGGGCTACACTGCTCTCTTAAAAGCCTGAGAATTTTGTACTGAGTGTCAATATCAGTTAAATAGTAATGCCTTCAATAACCTTTTTTTGGAGACATTTAGGGAAAACCTGGCAATAAAACTTCTTCCTTCCAGGTGTAAATCAAATTTTGACTGCCTCATACTCGGCCTCTCTTTCAGATGTGTAACATATCCATCACATCTTATCAACAGCTGTCATGCTCTGATTCTCAGTCTCATGTCACTTCCAAGATGGAATATGCATGCCTATCAATAGACAGTTAGAATCATAGCATCATAGAATCAACCAGGCTGGAAGAGACCTCCAAGCTCACCCAGCTCAACCTAGCACCCAGCCCTAGCCAATCAACCAGACCGTGGCACTAAGTGCCCCATCCAGGCTTTGCTTCAACACCTCCAGGGACAGAGACTCCACCACCTCCCTGGGCAGCCCATTCCAATGCTAATCACTCTCTCTGGCAAGAAATTCTTCCTAACATCCAGCCTGAACCTCCCCCGGAACAACTTGAGGCTGTGTCCCCTTCTTCTGTTGCTGGTTGCCTGGCAGAAGAGACCAACCTCACCTGGCTACAACCTCCCTTCAGGTAATCGTAGACATCAATGAGGTCTGCCTTGAGCAGAACATCCTCCACATCATGACCAGGACCCTTGCTATCCTTAGTGCCAGAGATACCACAAGTGTTCTGAAACCAGGCATCTCCTTTCTCCTCTCTTACATCTGCTAAGAAATTCAGTGAGCGCATATCAAATCTCCTTTCATTTATGTTCTCATTACTATGTGGACTATAATTGGTAGGAATTCCCTTGGATATCCTGCATTCATCTTGTGGCATATTTTTGCCCTTAACCCAGGAGACAAATGGAAAATGGTTCTGTTTCTTCCTATTCAGGACACAGATGCCTTGGCACAGGATTTGCACCAGAAGAAGAAGCAGAGCTCTGTGCTACCTACCAGCCTTTTCCTTCCTCTCACTGCCAGGCTGCTCGTGGCCAGGAGCTGGACTGTCACAGGCCTCATAAGCTTCTTTTCTTAACCTGGCTGCTTAACGAAATGAGACATTTGCAATACTGCTTTTCAACTGGGGCTTCTTTCTGCCTGCCAGTGCCCTGACACAAACATAGGAATCCAGTGAGAAACTCCACCTCCATCTGAAAAATGCAGAGCCTCAAAGAAAATTACCTTCTTAGTGGGATTGTGCAATAAACAGGTAGGGGAGAACAGTGAGCAAAACCAGGGCCGCTGCAGGGGATTATTGAACATAACTTGTGACATATTTTAGGTGGCAGCTGCTGTCCAATGAGCCAGCTCAGGGCATGCTGCCTGCGGTACTGGCGCCCAGCAAAGCTGGGAGCATCAGGATGCTCCTGAATGAGACAGAGGTGGGCCAATGTGTAGAGAATCAAGGTTCAGGAATTGTAAGACTACTGAAATAACTTCTTGTATTGCCTTATGTTATCCTTTCATGAACATACTGTTTCATGATGCTAAAGTTAAAGTCAGGCTTTGTGTTCATGTAACTTCTCCATCTGAGGAGATGGTTGGGAGGCTGGAACACTTCTGCTATAAGGACAGGCTGAGGGAGCTGGAGTTGTTCAGCCTGGAGAAGAGAAGGCTCCAGGGAGACCTTCCAGTACCTGAAGGGAACTACAAGAATGCTGCAGAGGGACTGTTTGCAAAGGCCTGCAGTGATAGGATGAGCAGAAATGGTTTGAAATGAGAGAAGAGCAGATTTAGATTGGATGTTAGGAACAAGTTCTTTGCCCTGAGGGGGCAGAACACTGGAACAGGTTGTTCAGGGAAGTAGTTGAGGCCCCATCTCTGGAGATACTCAAGTTCAGGCTGGACAAGGCTGAGATCAACCTGATCTCATGGAGGATGTCCCTGCTGACTGAAAGAGGGTTGGATGAAATAACCTTTGGAGGTCCCTTCTATCCCAAATCATTCCATGATTCTATACAAGCAGCGGAATATTTTCATACACATCTTCTGAAATCAGTTATTTAATAAGTAAAATAAACCAGCTTTGCTGTACCTAAAGTACAGCTCAAGCTTTTCCTTGGTGGATGTGGTTCACTTTTAAATACAACTATGTACAAACAATGTGTCTGAGAAACAAACCAGCTGTAAATATGTCAACTATGCAACACAGTCAGATAACGAAACACGATGAAAATTATCAGGCTTCTTCAACGCTGATTATAAATGACACCAGCTGGCTTCATATCATAGCAATCCTAAAGAGAGCAGGTATAAGGAATAATAATACATTTGGAATGCTCTTCAACATGCTGATTTTCCAGGGGTTTCAGAGGACAGAGTTTTGGTTAATCATAGTTTTGGGCTGTTGCCAGGCTGCCGCTATTCCCTGGGGCTGAATCTCTGGATGTCAGAGGTTCTTCCTTGGAGCTGCATCTATAGACATTAATGATTCAGAGTTGTTACATACCTTAAGCTAGGAGAGACAGGGGACCTGGGTCTAATTACAGCTTATGCCCATTTATGGTTCTTTAAGCTTAATGTGGGAGCCTTAATGCAAATGAAAATTGGGTCTTCAGTCACTTCAAATGCACTCAGAAGAAAGGTTACGATTCTGTTTAACTTCTTGCCCAGGTCTTGAGGAGCGAGAGCCTTTTCAGAGCCTTTTCAGAGCCCCCGCGGCACCGCTCCTTTCATCTCCAGGCTGCTGCTCGCCAGCGCCCATTGATTTTCCCACATGAAGGGCACAACAGCAGCAGCTCTGTGCTCGCAGGCAGACCTGCTCACAATGGAGAAGCTGGCTGTTCAAATCCAACGGGATTGCTGGGCTCTAACTGTAGGACTTGCAGGGCTCGATTCCTTTTGGCCCTGTCTTAGTTTAAGAGCCAGGAATGATGTCCTCGTGAGACTTCAAGATAGAGCTTTGCCATGGCCGTGGATTACTTGGTTGCATCCAGAAGTATTGCTACTTCATCTGCTGAAAACACTCTCCAGTGATGTCAGAGGAGCCCAGGTGCATTGTGCAGCCTTAGTACCACAGTGGGTTTGTTTTGCCTTCAAAGAATCAATAATGGTTTAACAACAGGTTTTTGTTCTTTAATATTACATCGGATGGATTCAACGTAGGGCATCTTGCTGGGCATCTTGCTTGCCATCTGTAGTAGTTCTTGGCCTTGAGCAGGTTCACTAATTTTGCCAAACATGTAGGGAGGAATGAAGTAACTTGAGATGAATTACAGAACAATGATAAATTCATAATTAGAACAGGTCCTTTTGAAGTGCCAATTTTACACGTTTAGCTCAAGAAAACAAAGCTGGTTAGTGTTTGAAGCTGTTAGTATTTGAAACCTGGGAAGGAAGAAAAAAAAAATCTCTGCTACCTTTAAAATGAAGTAGGCTATCTGAATGTTCACAAAGCAGTTGTAATCAAGCTGCAAGTTTTTTTCCTATCCTTACCTTTGGTAGCCACAGCATTTAGAGCTTCACAAAAAATAGCTGTATTCAGCACTGTGGTTGCACATGACTGCATGTCTTTGAAAAAGATTAAGACAACAGCTTTATTTGAAAGTCAAGTGGAAAAGCATCCCTAAACAACTCAAGTTCATGTTTGGACTGGTGGGGTACCTATACATTACTGACCAAAGTCTCAAGAACAATAGCAAATGATAATTGTGTGTATCTGTAGTTTGCAAAGTCTTGAGGTCTGTGGTAATGGGTTGGACCTGATGATCTTTGAGGTCTCTTCCAACCTTTGTGATACTGTGATACTGTGAAGTTTAAACTTAGCTGGTGAAGTGTCAATGTGATGCGGTTTCAGCATGTGATTCTTGATGGAGACTGAAGCTGGTTCCCATGACTTTTTTTAATTCAGCTGGGGGGTAGGAGTATATAAAATCCAAATGTGATTTTCAGGGTTTCATCCCATGTAACAGTTTTCCAGAAGTGCAAGCATGTATGAGGACCTTTGATCACAGGATCACAGGATTTCAGGGGTTGGAAGGGACCCAAAGAGATCATCCAGTCCAACCCCCCTGCCAGAGCAGGACAATACAATCTGGCTCAGGTCACACAGGAACACACCCATACAGGCCTTGAAAGTCTCCAGAGAAGGAGACTCCACAACTCTCTGGGGAGCCTGTGCCAGTGCTCTGGGACCCTTCCAAGCAAGAAGCTCCCCTTTGTGTTGAGCTGGAACCTCCTGTGCTGCAGCTTCCATCCATTGCTCCTTGTCCTATCCCAGGGAGCAAGCGAGCAGAGCCTGTTCCCCTGCTCCTGACTCCTAGCCCAGTTATAAACATTTATTAAATCCCCTCTCAGACTTCTCTTCTCCATCCTAAGCAGCCCCAGGTCCCTCAGCCTCTCCTCATCAGGCAGTGCTCCAGTCCCCTCAGCATCCTCGCAGCTCTTTGCTGGACCTTCTCCAGCAGATCCATGTCCTTCTTAAACTGGGGAGCCCAAAATTGATTTCTCACTTCTATCTGCAGGCCACAGAGTTACTCACGGAAACAAAGAATAAAACTGCCATGTAGATGTACTGCTGTGAAAAAAAAAAAAATTAAAAAAATTACTAATTAAATGTGGAGTAAATGACTATGATAAAACCTCTTGGTAATGTGCCCGGCCACTGTGGGACAAGAGGTCATACATCACGTGCCAAGAATGACAGTGTGGTGCTAGAGGGGTTTGAGAACCAGTGAGAGAGTCAGTTCTCTAGTTCAGTGACCTTACTTCAGTGGGAACTCTATAAACACACAAGTCAACCAAATAGCTTCAGATGTATTTATAACACTCTTGTGTGGTGAAGTGCACTGAAGACAAGGGATGAAGAAATTACAGATTGCCAGTAATGGTAAAAGAAAACAACAACAAACACAACCATCCCTGTTCCTGTCACTCCCTTGAAAAGTCTTTCTGTGAGCTGCAAGCTTTGTTCAAAGATTTTATTTTTATTATGAAGCATCTCTTTACAGTCAGTCTAATGGCTTCATGAACTATGGCAAAATTCTAAGCAAAACTAATGTCATCCTCCAGCCTCTGAAGCACAGCATCCTCTCTGGCTAGACAGAGAATTCTGGCTACAGTAAGATATATAGTAGCAAAGTGTTGTCTCCTGGGTTGCAGTTTAAAAGGACATTCTGTGTTTTCTGTAGAGACCATAGTTGATTTTTTTCAGCCATCCAGTAGTTGTCCCTGTTTCCAGGCTCCATTGACAGTGCTACAGGAAGTTTCGTAGCCAATTCCTTTTCTCCCCTAGGATGTGGAGCAGCTGAGCTGGCTGATGAGACTTACAACTCTGCACATTTTCCCAGCATTTCCTTAACTGCTTTTTAGGAACAGCTATTTTTATAAACCTTTTGTTACTTCTAAATTGCCCAACCTTTATGGAAACTTCTTTCCCAATGAACACTAAACAGCCTCTCCACTACTTCTGCATCATTCATTTCTGTCCTTCCCATTTAATCTTGTGCTTAGTTTGTTTCCTTCTTCCTCTTTATTCTGTTAGCAAAAGGTTACTTTCCCCATGTTTTTAAGTATCACTTCATTTTTCCCCCTATCCTCCCATTTGAAAAAGGTCTTTATTTATGTACTTATATCTCTTATCTTCCCATTTCCAAAACATTCTCCCTTTTTTTGTTTTGTTCTTTTCTTCTCCTTCTCCTCCTTCTCCTTCTCCTTCTCCCCTTCTCCTTCTCTTTCTCCTCCTCCACCACCTCTTTCTCCTCCTCTTCCTCCTCCTCCTTCTCCTCCTTTTCCTCCTCCTTCTCCTTCTTTCTCCTTCTCCTTCTCCT
>VWZE01009091.1:138138-158786 GCA_013396675.1 Eubucco bourcierii | reverse complement strand
CCTCCTCCTCCTCCTCCTCCTTCTCCTCCTCTTCCTTCTCCTTCTCCTTCTCCTTCTCCTTCTCCTTCTCCTTCTCCTTCTTCAGCTTCTGCTTCTCCCACTTCTGCTTCTGTTATTGTTGTTGTTACTATTTTGCTTCCCATTACCACAGTTCTTTGTACAGACTTCTTAATCTACAGCAGTAGTAAAAAAAAAAATCTTTGTGATGCTGAGAGAAGTGAACTTGCTTCTTCCTGCTTGCAAGCCTGCAGGTTTCCTCTCAGTCATGTGGGTTTCCTTGGCTTCTCATTAAGAAAAACACACACACACATGCACAAAAAAAAGAGACAAGAACTGTGTGTTCTCAGCTTGTCACAGTATTTTATTACCTCAAAGGACAGAGATCAACTTGTTGGGCATAAAATAAAAACTTTAGAAGAAACAGCTTGTTTTTTTAAAGAATAATTTTTATTTGGCATCAGCAGTCAAGCCTCTCACGTTGCTGAAAGCTATTGCTGTCTCTGAAAAATCACTCATCCTAAGCTGCTACAAGATCAGCTCAACAGAGAGATTTTTCTTGCTTTATGATTTCTTAGAAGCTTTTGCAAGTGTCACCTCAAAAGAAGGGCAATAAATACTTAAAATATGTTCCTACCTTCTTCCATGAAGCGATAATAATGGATATAAATTCTGGCCTTCCACATATCACAACACAAAAGCTGTGCTGAAAGAACATTAGGAGGTTGAGAAATCACACCCTGAGAAGTCAGGAAATGCCAACCAGCACTATTTTGTCTTTTGTGCACTTATGCTATGATGCTACAGTCTTTAATTATATTGTGTCGACCTTTAAGCAGAACAAAAGGTTCCCTAAGTGAGCAATTACTGTGTATTTACTCTCTCCTTAGGGCTGGGTGGTGATCTGCCATAGAGACTTCTACTGTGCTGACCACTAGCAGTGGTGGCTTCTCAGAATCACAGAATGTCAGGGGCTGGAATGGACCTCAACAGATCATCTGGTCCAGCCCCCCTGCCAGAGCAGCATCACCTCGAGCAGATCACACTGGAACACATCCAGATGGTTCTTGAATACCTCCAGAGAGGGAGACTCCAGAACCTCCCTGGGCAGCCTGTTCCAGTGCTCTGTCACCCTCACAGTGAAAAAAATTCTTCCTTAGGTTCACATGGAACCTCCTATGCCTCACCTTTCACCCATTGCCCCTTCTCCTGTCAGTGGGCATCACTGAAAAGAGGCTGGCTCCATCATCCTGGCACTCACCCCTTACAGAATCACAGAAATATCCAGGTTGGAAGAGACCCTTAGGACCACCAAGTCCAACCTATAACCCTACTCTACAAGGTTACATCTCCATCTTCTGTGCAGAGGAAGTTGTGTAGTTTCTACTTTTAGCCTGCAGGTATTTGTTAGGTGAAATATAAAAATGAAGCATCTTGGATCCATTCCAAAATTTGGATTGGGATGCATTCCTGTGTGCAAGCCTGCAAGTCTATCTTTTCTCAGTTCAGCAGATCAAAGTCTATCACCTACTTCACTTAGGGCTCTCTGCCCAGCCTCACTCTTCTTGTGCAGTCAGTTCCAAGATCAAAACTGTTACCTGAAAACCTGCGTTTGGCCATCCCCTGACACTGGAGCTACCTGAATTCCAAAGAGCTGAGATTCAGCTGTTTGAGCTACTTGCTGCAAGCTACACTTACAGTCAGATAAGAAACAAGAACTCACCAGGCACCATCGATCCATTTGAGACTTCAGTAGATAAATTGCTGCCCAGACTTCTCCAACACATTGTCTTAACACCCATTTGCTCTGAACGTTATGCAAAGGTGTTTGCTAGTAACACACTGACTCCCCTTTCAATTGCTGGTAGCATCTGTTTCAGAATTTATTCTAATATTTTTCTGAGCTCTTTTTTTTTTTTCCCTTTTTCTAAAATCTGCCCTGTTCCTTGAATTTTTTTCCTCATATTTATTTCACTTTCTTGCCCTGCTTAGTTGATCTGGATCTTGACTTCTTTATTATCTTAACTGGCATTTCTGCTCTTCTTTTCCAAGAACAGTGTTTCAGCATTTAAAGGTTTGACAGGTTAATGATGACAAAAAGGAATATACTTAAACCTCATTATGTTTTTTGACTTCAAAGAGTTTTCCTCATATTTATTAATGTATCCTCACAATATTTAAGTCAGAATTATCACTGCTGTTTCAAAGCTAGGGGAACTGAGGTGCAGACATTAAAGCCTACCCATCTTCTGTATTTAACAGGTAGGGATAGCCAGCAGGAGGCCTAATCTGTGGGAAGCAGGAGAAGCCTGGTCCTTAGAGGTTTTTCAAAGCTTGTGTTTGGTACTGTCCAAGTTCCTCAAACTCTTTAAGTCAGTGCTCTGGTGCAGTGAATTTAAACACTTTAACCATCTTAAAAAACCCCAACCCATAGCATTCTCAAGGGCTGCTGTAGTACTCCAAACAGAACTATAAACCAGAACTTACCAAATCCTTTCTACCTGGTCTAAAGCAAACTTTACCATGCAGTAACACCTTACTACATGGGACTCGATTTTCTCTAAAGGTCATGAAAATTCCTCCATGTACACCAAAGTGCAAGAGAGAACAGCAGACCAATGAATAATGCTCTAAAACCTCAGGGATTATGTGAAGGAGGGAAGTATTACAGCTGTCTGTCCAAGCTGTTCTCCTCATAAAGGCTTCAGCTCAAAGCACCACAGAGGACAGTGGTTCACTACTTTATTACCATGTATTGGCATTTCCACTTGTGCTGATGCATGGCAAAAGCATTACTGTGCAAACATCTCTATTGATTTGACTCTGAAAATATAGTACATTGCTAAACACGAAAAAATTAATGTGGGCTTTAATACTATGAAATATTTGTAGACAGTTTATTAGTCTAAACTATTAATACTGAAGTGCTGCATGGTAACACATCATAGAATTGTTAATCATGAAGGCAAACTCTTCAGTTTATGCTATGTGACAGTCCACTACCACTCTTAGAATTTACAGGTGATGAAGAATCATCTCTGTGTATTTAATCTATAAATCAATCAATATCTGAGGGGTGGGTGTCAAGTGGATGGGGTCAGTAGTGATGCCCAGCAATAAGACAAGGAACAATGGATACAAACTGGAACATAGAAGGTTTCGGCTCAACATGAGGAGAAACTTTACAGTGAATGTGACAGAGCACTGGAACAGGCTGCCCAGAGAGGTTGCGGTGTCTCCTTCTCTGAAGACCCTCAAAACCCACCTGGATGTATTCCTGTGTGGACTACCCTGGGTGATCTTGCTTTGGCAGGGAGGCTGGACTTGATCTCTGTAGCTCCCTTCCAACCTCCAGCATTCTGTGATTCTGTAATCTATATCCCTACTAATGCAGTCTTGAAAACAGGATTTCTTTGGCCACCGAGGGTTGTAAAAAGAGAAAGTAATATCTTCATTGGGTACCACAGCTTTTATTTTATTCTATTGCATTGATTGCTCTCTTGTTGCTAAGTTCTGTTTACTTTCAGCTGCAAGTACAAGCTCACATGATCACTTTGTTTTTCAGACAAAAACTCATTCACAAAAGCCTGTAAGATAGAACCGAGACCACTAACACACTTTCCTACAAAATATCCAAGAAAGAGTACTTCAGAACATCAGGATGCTGAGGTGCTGCTCCACACAAAATATTACCTCAAATAAGTTACAACGAATTGCCTTTTTCCTGATAGTGTTTTAAAGCCTGCTGTTGCAGCCTGACATTAATGGACTGCAACAAGAAAAGTGTTGCCAGCAGGGCGAGGGAGGGAATTCTCTCCCTTTACTCTGCTCTTGTCAGACCCCACCTGGAGTACTGTGGACAGTTCTGGAAGCCCCAACACAAAGCAGGACATGGAACTGTTGGAGCAAGTCCAGAGGAAGCCACCAAGATGCTCAGAGGGCTGCAGCAGCTCTGCTATGAGGACAGGCTGAGAGAGTTTGGGCTCTGCAGCCTGGAGAAGGCTTTCACGAGAGCTTGGAGTGGCCTTCCAGTATCTGAAGGGGGCCTGCAGGAGGGCTGGGGAGGGACTGTTGACAAGGTCTTTTAATGATGGGATGAGAAGTAATGGGTTTAAACTGGCAGAGGGGAGATTTAAACTGGATGTTAGGAGGATGTTCTTTACAGTGAGGGTGGTGAGACACTGGCACAGGTTGCCCAGGGAGGTTGTAGCTGCTCCATCCCTGGAGGTGTTCAAGGCCGGCTTGGATGAGGTCTTGAGTGACCTGTGCTAGTGGGAGGTGTCCCTGCCTATGGTGGAGGATTGGAACTGGATGAGCTTTGAGGTCCCTTCCAACCTAAATCATTCTATGACTCTCTGATCCTATGACCACTGCTACAAAGTTTCTACAGTTTACTGCAAATGAGGTTTGAGGAAACTTCATACACTGTGTTTGAAATAAAACTGATCTTTCCTGAGAATACTGCAAACAAGCTATAATGGAAGACTACTGACAGCAAATCTCCTTTCTTATTTTTTTTTCACCTGTAACAGATAAATTCATTGTAGTCTTACTTTATTCTTAAATGAAAACTAATAGCTGGTAAAGGCACGAACACATTCGCACACCAAAGAATTAATTTTGTGTCTCTCCGAGTGGCATGAAAGGTATCAAGGACCACTGTATGCTAACCATGCCTCACCCATGGTTCCAAAACACAGTACGCATACTGAATACAGAAAGGGAATTCTAATTATTTAAGGCCACTTGGAGGATTTGCTTTTGAAATAATTGTATTTTACAGGTTCTGTAACTGCAAAACACTTCAGCTTTAATAGGCACAAAAGGGCGAATGATAAGTATGTTTATTTTTAAACTTCAGCTCCTGCTGAAATTGTAAATGACTTTTAAGTGAAGCATTCTGAGCACAGGAGCTCTGGAGCTGGAAGCCCAGGCTACCCAGGGAGTGAGGCTGGTCTTGGCCTCTTCTCCCAAGTAACCAGCGACAAGGTGAGAGGAAGTGGGTTTAAGTCGTGCTGGTGGGAGTTAGATTGGACATTAGGAAAAACTTCTTTACTGAGAGCGGTGAGATGGTGGGACAGGACACCCAGGGAGGTGTGGGGTGTCATCATCCCTGGAAGTGCTCAAGAAGCTGGAGATGTGGTGCTTCAGGATATAAATTAGAGGTCATGGTAGCAGTTGGACTTGATGATTTTAAAGGTCTTTTCCAACCTTAATGATTCTATAATTCTATTCTACTTTGGTTCTGGAACGACTTTGACCCATCTTGCCTGTCAAGAGAAAGTGTCTGTACTCGTAAAAAATTCCTTTCTCCCAGAATCACTGAGGTTGGAAAAGACCTTTTGAGTCTAACCATTGACCTAATACATGTCTCTAACTGCTATATCTACACATCTTTTAAGTACCTCCCTGCGTGGTGACTCCACCACTTCACCTTGTTCCAATGCTTGAACAACCCTTTGGTGACAAATTTCTTCTTAAAACCCAAGCTGCACCTTCTCTGATTCAACAAGGCCATTTCCTCTCACCCTATTGCATGCTACTTGGGAAAAAACAAAACAAAAAACCCACAAAACAAAACAGGAGACTGATTCCCATCTGGCTACAACCTCCTTTCAGACAGGTCTCCTTATCCCCAGGCTAATCAACCTCAGTTCCCCTAGCTGCTCTTCATATGACTTTTCTCCGGACCCTTCATCAGCATCGTTGCCATTCTCTGTGACCTGCTCCAGCACTTCAATGTCCTTCTTGTAGTGAGGGGCCACAAAACTGATCCCAGTACTAACAGTGCAGCTGCACGAGTGCCAAATACGAGGGGCAAATCACTTCCATATTCCTGCTGGCCACACTATTCCTGATCCAGGCCAAGATGCCAATGCACTTCTTGGCCACCTGAGTATACTGCTGGCTCATGTTCACCGGCTGGGCTTGTAGGTCCCTCACAGCCATTTCCCCGACAATTCCTGTACTTTTCAGAGCCTCCTATTCCTAGCCAGCCTCCTATTCCTAGCCTGCCTCCCTGAAGCCGCACCACGGTTGCGCTCTGTGTCAGGGCCGTCTAGGAGCCCATCTGCCCCCACGCCAGTTGGGCAGCGGAGGCCTCGCTGGAGCAAGCGGTCCATGGGGAGCCAGCCACGTAACCCTGCGTGCCAGGGCCAGGCGGTCTGAGGCGCAAGGGCAGCAACTGCAGCAGTTTTCTCCGCACCATCCCGGCCGCCCGCAGCAGCGACGATGACGTCCCCACCGGCGATCTCGGCCGGCAGCTCTGCGCCTGCGCTGCTGGCGACGCGGAGCAGGCCGTCCCACGCACACGGCCTCCACGGGTGTGACGCCACGCTGCGCCGTCGCCGTGACGTGGCGGAGGCGTGACGCGAGCACGCAGAGGGGCGCGTTCGTAAGTTCCCTTCCCCCCGCGGCGTGGGGGCTGTGGCCCGGGGCGGGCGCGGCTGATCTCGCTCCTTCCCTCCCTCCGGGCGGCGGAGCGGTGCTGGGGAGGCTGCCCCGCTAGCGGCCGGGAAAAAATGGGGCAGTAGGGCGGCGGCTCCTGGCGGCCACGCCGGGAGGAGGTGGGCTCCGTCCCCGGCGAGCCCGAGGGGGCCCTTCTCGGGCCCTGTGGCTAGGGATCCGCGCCCCTGAGGGTATTGATTCGCTCGGCACGAGAAGACGGGTCCGGAGCCCCGCGGTTCAGACGTGCTTAACGGCCGGCGGAGGGAGGACTTGGTCCCTGCAGTGGGGCGGGCTGGCAGCACGCCCGCTGGCCGGCCGATTGCATGCAGGACCCGTTCCGTTCCCGCAACCGGAGACTAGGAGCGGCGGGGCGCGGCCTGCTGGGCATCTGGGGCGCCGGGCCTCGGGATGGCTGTGGCGGCGGCCCGGCGCTGTGGGAGCCCAGTGCTGACACAGCCACCCGAGATCCCCGCCTCCCGTGGTGCCAGCCCTCTGCAAACGCAGCAGGAGCGAGCGGCTGCGGCGGGAATTGTCTAACGTTACATTAACAATAAAGATGTGCGGAAAGGCTGCGCATTGCTGCAGGTCACGGAAGTTACACAGCGCGCTTCACTTTCTCAGTACACGTGGCCATAAGACGTTGCCTATGTGAGGGGTGGCAGCCCTCAGGTTCTGTGGAGACGCCGAAGCACTTGGCTGGTTTGAAATGCCCCTGCCAGCATGAGTCAGAGCTCTGTGTGGAGCTCTTGACTCTCTCAGACCGAAGCGTCGTTTCATAAACCTTGCTGCTGCTTCCATAAAAGTACAAATATTATGCACCGTCCTCTCCTTAGGTTTTGGAAGGAACCTGAGAGCTGGAGGGTTTTCATTTACTCTGTCTGCAGTACACGTGTGTAATGTTTGTGCCTAAGTGGCGTGGAGGCCTGCTGGCTTGTGAATCCATTAGAACTTTTTGCCCCCGTAACCACGTTATCTCAGATTCTCAGTGATCTGATGTGGCCTGGCGATGGCAGAGTTAGGAGGGAAGTGTTTTGAAAGCAATACAGAAGAATTTTGAGAAGCCTTTAGTAATGTCTGCAGTGTGACACATGACAAACAACATCGGAGATAAACTTCTTTCGATTTCTTTTGCCCCTAAATCATGCTTTATTAACACCTATGCCTGAATTAAAATTGCTGTGGTACATCTTACCTTTTATTGGTTGTCTTTTGTCCTTCACATCATGCTGCCTTGTGCTCAGTTCCTTTTACTCCAAGTTAACTGTACAGCACTTAATTGTGCAACGCATTCTCTTTGATGCATCTGTTGAAGCCTCAGTCAACAGTCTAGCCTTTAAATGCTGTGTAGTTTAGCTGGCTTAGTTTAGAAATTGTTGTCTTGGATTTACTTGTACTGATTTACTGGACCTTGTACCATTAAAATTATTCCATAATAAAAATGAAAGAGGAGAATAACATAAGGTAAACACATAGCTCCCCTGGATTGCAGCAGTTTCTCTGTGCAGATTTTTTTTCCACAGGGCCATTCTGCAACTGAAATACTGAGCTGCTTCTTATTTTGTTTAATCTTGTTGTAGCTAGTTATTTTTAGTACTGATTTAAGTTAATTTTTATTTTTTAAAGTTATTTTTAGGCAAAGAAAAGTACATATTTCAGGGATGAATGTGTATTTTTTTTTTTCTGCTTCAGCAGCTAGAAGAATAGGATTTTAAAAATATTTTTTCTGGTCAAAAATCAAAGGGAAAAAGAAGGAAATGAGCTTATGGCAGTTGTGTGTATTTAAAGTAATTTTTGTGGTGATCTGTTACGCTGTTTTTAGAGTTTAATAAATATTGGGTAACTCTAGGATCAAAAGAAAAACTGGCACTATGGTAATGTTCAAGTGTTTTTAAACTTTTGGGCAGACTATTAAAGTAGTAGATTGTGAGCTAACTAAAATGTTGTAATTAAAATGTTTTTCAGAGCATCCGTAAAGGAAATAGTATCCTTTACATCTCATTTGTGAGACCATCAGAGCTAGCAATGACAGTAACAGCATATGATGAGGTATTTCTGACATGGAAATTTAGATGCACGTAGTGATTGCCATACATGTTTTTGATGTACAGGTTCAATGACCGCCGCATTAAACACAAGGAGTGTGCTTCGTCTGAGGCATGAAACGTCTGGTGGATTGCTGTGTGCAGAGGTAATACCTTACTTGTGGAAGAGATTTAGTGTTTTAAATGTCTTTACAAAACCGATGATGGTTTCATGTATTTATTTTCACCTAATTGGTAGATGTCAGATCAAAGTGAAATGGTCGAATGGTGGAATCCAGTACAACTTTGTCCTGAGATTCCCTGTAAATAACACTGCAATTGTAATCATTGCAACTTGAAGAGTTTTAAAAGTACATGGTAAAATCCAGAATGTGTGGCCTTTATCAGTTATTTTAACAATATTTATTCAGATATGATTGCTATTTCTCATCTGAAGTGCTGTTAATGTATGGTAAGCCGCAGAGGAGGTACCTTTGTACCCTGGATAAACACGTTTTTGTAGACTTCATTTTTACTTGCCACTTTCTAAAATTTATGCCTCTGACTTTAGTTAATTTTCTGTCCTTTGCTACATACATTTCCTGGCATAGGGGAACCTTCTTTGGGGTTTCTTTTTGTTTTTATTTTTTTAAAATTTCATTTTCCTCGAAAAAGGAATTAAAATGGACGGAAAGTTTTAATGGAGCGTGTTTGCATGACGTTATCGAAGTTGAAGGAGATGCAAACTTCTTCACAGTATACTGATTAAAAAGATTGCATATGGTGTAGATCCTTAATGTTTTAGGATTTTAAATTTGAAAATAAAGTTGTGAAAATGCTTTGATTTTTGTTTCTATGCCTTTTTTTTTTTTTGGTCTTCTTATTTGCTCTGCATTGCTATTGATCTTGTTACCTTTCAGGCAAACAGAGCACTGGCTAAAGATCATCCTGTTCTTCATGTAGCATTTGCTAATTAAGTGTGTCTTTCACTTACTACAGTGCTATATTTGCAGATATTACTTGGTCTTTAAGATGATTAGACCTAATAGAAATAGTAGTCAAGCTGCCTTTTTTTTTTAAGGACTGATTCCATGGGTATTTATAGTGTAATTAAATGTTGTAGGAAATGTTGTCGTGGCTTGCGCAGCAATACATCTTCATCTGATAATTCTTCCTAATTAATATTAAAAATGTAATCAAAACACCATAAAACTAACTGTGGTAGAACTGTAGTGTGCATTAAACAAGGATGAGAAAGCGCATGAATTAAAGAGAGACTGTTTTTGGTTTGTCCCTTCAGTCTTTACCGCAGCTAAGCTGTGAACTATTCTTTTTGTCGTAGAACTTTCTTACATCTTTTTGAAGGGCGTGCAGTACTGAAAGCCTTGTTTGAAGGGAGGCTAGACAGTGCTGGTGCCAGAACAGGCTTAGTGTGCAGCTGTCAGGATAGTCTCAACTGTTGCACAAATGGAAATGTAATACAATGTGTAGCTTGATGTGTCTTTCAGAGTTGTTATGCATTGTTGGTCACTTCATTTCTGGTTAAGCTGTTTATTAAACTGAATCACCAGGGTTTTTTTTGTCAGATTACATTGCCCCGTGCAACTTGCTGTAAGTGAATCTGTTGTGGCAACGAGGTTGGGCTAGATGATCTCCAGAGGTTCCTTCCAACTCCTGTCATTCTGGGCTATCTCCAGAGTGGGGTCACTTACCCAGTGTGCAACCAATATACAGAGCAAAGGGGTTTGATTTATCTGGGGTTTGCTAGGACGTAGGTGGCATTCCACAAAGCTATCTCCAACCTAATTACAAAGTTTCATGTATTTATAAAAGTTCATATACTGCTCCTTCCTATGCATGTTTATTGTTATACTCCTTGACTGATTTACAGCTTCTTCCCCTTCAGTTAAAACTACAGTGTCTACGAGATCAATAGCACATGCTCTGAGAAGGGTGGTCTTTGGAGACAAGGGGCTTCTCAGCTCCTCAGCTCAAGGAGCTGTGGTTTAGTGTTACGATGATGTGTTAATGAGTAAAGTTCACACTTGAGGAACAACAGTTTTACATCTTCAAGGTTTGCTGATAGAAGCTGCTGCTTTTGGCACTTTATTGTTTCTTTAGGTCTTGATGTTTTCTTACAGCCTTTTTTTTTTTTTTTTTTTAAACTTTAATTGGAATTTCCAGTACAAGCTAGGCATCATCAATCTGTGGACTCTTCTTCATGCATATAGTCCCTAGCAAGGCATGCATTGTTTATGGAAAGTCACCAGCTTTACACTCCTTAGAAGACCAATGCAGTAGAGTTACACCAACTTAAGCAGTGTCACTGTAACTTAGGCATTTACTCAAATGGTTTCACTTAGATAACAGTGTAGGGAGTAAAATGATACAATACTGAGTAATGAACATGTTATTTTTTTAAAGAGAGATGTTTACTTTTAGAGGCTGCTATAGAATATTAATCTCTGTATTTGCAACCTGTAGTTTTATTTTGCGATTTAGTCCTCCATTGTTTTTCCAAAAGTCTGAGACCAGGAATCCTGGTTTGGAAAAGATGTCATGGTTAATGCTAAAAAGGGGTCATGTGTGGAGATAAGCTTTAGATCTGGACCATCCCAGCCCCACTGAAGTGCCTTGTTCACAAAACTGAGGAGGCAGGGAGGTGGGAGTATTCTTGTGACTTGCTTGGGTATTTGCCAGGTACAGCAGGTGCAAAAGAGACAGAAAGGCAGCTTGGAAAATTTGTTTGATAGATATAGTAGCTGTGGGGGAAAGAAACCACTTCTGACAAGCTTACTAGGACCTATAAGTCTAAGTGGTTTGAGCTGTTAAGTGGCTTCTGAGTTCTGATTTTATGGAGAGTTCTTGCTGTTTGTTTGAGTTTGGCAGAACAGTTAAAGCAATGCTTCCATACAGCCTAATGCGTGAAGCCCTGTGTTATGAGTAACTGAAGACTGAAATGTCTGTAGGAACTGTTCAATGGTTTTACCTGACCCCAAAGCAGAAAACAAACCCTAAAGGTGCTTCATTCATCTGTTGTAAGGGACAACTGCAAGGGACTCTTTAGTCTCTTCTGAAGACCTTTTGCAGGGACAGTGTTCTGAGAATGATGCATGGTGACAAACTGCAGCTGAGATTGATGTGATTTCTGTTGTACTCATGCTTCTTTGCCACTTACTCATATGCTTGGGGTTCTTTTGGATGCACCATGGAGAACAGGGATGTTCCTGATTTGTGTAGTTTCACACTTCAGTCTTCTGCATGTCATTGATTTTAAACTGTAATGATGCAAAACTTAACCTGTTTTTTTTTTTAGGGCTATCCTTGACTGCTTAGCCTCCCTGTGCGAGGTCGCAGAACAGGTGATGAAGAATTAAGGTAGATCTGTGTTTTTAGAAACCAAGATAGTAACCTTGAAGTATCACCATTCAGTCCAGCATCAGTCACTGCTGGTGATAGGTGCTGTCCTAAAGGTGAGAAATGTGAACCGCAAAATACTGTTAGGGGATCCAAAAGGATCATAGTTCCATTATGTATATAGATGTGTTCTGTGTATGATGAATAAAGGTTGGAGTAGGTGATCCTTGTGGTCCCTTCCAACATAGTATTCTATGAATGGAAAGCACTTTGAATTTATCAGTCTATTAATAAAATGTCCAAAATTAGTAATATAGATCTTCAGTGGGTTTTACCACATCTGTCGCACTGGCACATTTCGAGGCCTTACTGAAAGAAGGAAAACAAATTGGTATTGGATTTAGAAAGAAGGGACTGGTCTGTGTTACAGGACTGAAACTGAGACCACCCAAATGCCTTCAGCTGGTTTTTGTTATTTTCACAAATAGTTTGTTCTTTAGCAGAGTGTTAAAGAGCAGAAAGTTGGGTCAATTGCTCTGGCATGTTTTTCCCTACATGGCAATATTAAACTAACTTTGCAGTACTGTTCAAGGTTGAGAAAAAAAAATATCTTAGACTTTGGATTCTCTTGGTTTTTAATTTTTTTTTTAGCTTCCAGGGAAAAATAACAATAAGCAACTGTGATTCAGATCTTCAAATGAACCTTTTTCCTGGAAACTTTAGTCTAGTTATGGCTGGGTGTTTACCCCTTAAGGGTCAGTGTAGCATTTCCAATACCTGAAAGGGGCCTACAAGAAAGCCAGGAAGGGACTTTTTACAAGGGCTTGTAGTGATAGGAGGAGGGGCAATAGCCTTAAGCTTGAGGAAGACAAATTTAGACTAAATATTAGGAAGAAATTATTTACAGTGAGGGTGCTGAGACGGTGGAACAGGCTGTCTGTCCTGGGAGGTTGTGGATGCCCTCTTGCCGGAGGTGTTCAGTGCCAGGTTGGATGTCACCTTGGGCAACCTGTTCTAGTGGAAGATATCCCTGCCCATGGCAAAGGGGCTGAAACTAGATGATCTTTAAGGTGTCTTCCAAGCTAAACCATGCTATGATTCTGTAAATCTGTCATGTTCACAGTATTTTAGTAAGTTAATTAAGGTATGTTTTAGATTTTTGTGTAGTCCTTGCAGGGTAAGTAGAATGTAGAATGATCTTGTCTCCCATATGTAGATGTTTTCTAGTGAAGCCTTAGTTTTACAAAGGGCAGATCTGCTGTATTATGTCACAGACTTGTTCTGCTGAAGCATACTTGGAACCTCATTGAAGGTGAAAGGTCCACATATCTGTAGGTTAGGGCAGTTACCTTGGCTTGTTTTAAACCAATGATTGTATTTATTTTCTAGGACAATACCCTGATGTGCATGTGACAAAGACTTACAGATGGTAATGAGTGAGATACAAGAAAGTACTGAAGTACAAAAAAGCAAAGACTACCTGGCTTGAAATGGTAAGTCTTCACATATTCAAAGCAGGGTGGCTGTGTGTTGCGAGTCTTGATTCTGAGAGCTCTGTTAACTTCTGGGATCTGTGCCTGTACTTGCAGTCAGAGTGAGTAAAGTGGGGTGGAGAATAGCATGAGGAATAGAAGGCTATGGGAAAAGTCAATGCCATCCCAATGTGTGTGGTGCTGGATGCCATCTCTGTAGAGGGGAGGAGATTCGGAGAAAAGGATGAGTGAACTAAGGGGTTGGAAATTTGCTTGTACAGAGAAGAATTGAGAAAAAGTTAGATTGTATAGCCTTTGAGAAGTAGCAAACATGATGAAGTACAACACAAATATACAGAATGCTGAGTGTGTTGAGAAAAGTAGTTCACGAGCTTTTGTTTTGTTGGCTCTGTTCTGCTGGCTGTAAGAGAAAGAGGACATTCTGTAAAGTTAGAGTGGCAAACTGAGAATGGGTGCATTTTGTAGGGGAGCAGAACTCACTGTCTTATCAACAAGTCTAGAAGTAATTTAGGAATGTTTGAATGGAAATCGGATAATTTAGTGTGCAATAATGTTTACACAGCCTCGGGTTACCTTTTATCCTGCAGGCTGCCTTTGTTCCTGAGACAATATAATCCCTTAGCTTTTTTTGTCATTTCAGTTTTTTTTAAATGATGATTTTTAATAAAGCTCAACTGAAAAATATATTGATGGTGGGAGTAAAGAAATCTGAGTTTGTTCCTAGTTTGTTTATGAGCAAAATAGGCTCATAAATGTGTTTGCTGTCTGTCTCTGTGTTAGGATAAATCCAGGTGAAATACCCATTGAGTACTATGTCTAGTTCTTTTGGGAACATCCTCTGATTTTACTTTTTCTTGTAAATGGGAACACTGAGGAAGAAATTTTGTAACATCAGGGTCCTCACCAACTTGGAGAGAAATTACATAGGGTGGTTGGTTTTATGATTTGCTGGCAGTAAGACACTTTGGCTTTGATTTTTGTTGCCTGGGCTCCTATTAGGTGTTCCTACACTAATTTAATCCAAGTCAGTATACAAGTTTGTTCTGTACCTAGAGTGATGGAATATTTAAGGAGGGTGAGATGAGCTAACATTGGCCTTTGGTGTCATCTAGCTAGCTTTCAGCAAATACATGCAAAGTCATAAAAGAGCAGTGGGGGGATATTAATTAAGTGAGCATGCTTGTCACTCTGCCAGTCTTTCCCCTTGGCACAGTGGACGTCTTAGAAACGGTTTGCTTTCAGTCTCTATCAAACTGAAATAGACAACTCTCTGATAAAAGCCTCAAAAGCAGTGTTCAGCAGAAAGAGACTACAGAATCAGCTTTTGCCCATTCCCACTCAAATGGCCTTTTTACTCCAGTTAATGGAGGCTGCAGTTTTTACTTTTGGTGTGTTTAGCAACAGATTGACTTAAATTTGTTGTATTTGGCTCTAGAGCAGCAAAGAGCAGATGTCAGGGAGGTGCTGTGACAGGAATAAAAAGATTCAGAAGCCTTGTGGGAATTGGGGAGTGAGGGGGAAATCTTCCTCCAATTTTTTTTCCCTGCTAGGATAGAAATGACAACATTTAGAGTTGGCATTCAGCTCAAAACTTGCCGTGTGCAAGGGTTGGTGCATTGACGCAGGCGTTCTTTCCCACAGCTCAAATTGTGGCAACAGAGTTTATTTATAAAATAAAATATGCCTGTGAAATTATAATTGATACCTTAATTATGGAGAGAACTTGCCTGAAAGATGGTAGCTTGGTGACCTGCGGGATGCTTTCCTCACTTTATGGTTTATAGCAAAGCATTTTCTCCGTATGAATCTCAAAAACCGGAATTCCCCTCTCAAGGCAGAAAAACTTCAGTAAGGTGTACTCTGTCAGGGATGATAAGCCTAAAATAATGGTCAACTTCTAAATGTTATTTAGGGTTGGAACATGTAAAAAGTAAGCTTTGCTATTCAGGGATTGTCCCTATTTGGAAAATAGGCATTTTAAAACCCACCACTACATGTTGCCAGCCTTTGCATAAGCAGGTGGGTGCCAGATGTATGTGGGATTCTGGAGAAGTTTGTTACTTTGATGTCTTTCTTTTCACTTTTGTAATGAGCAGAATGCTTCAAGTCTCTGTGGATTTTTTAAAATCTTCATGTATTTTTTTTTTTAAGGCTAGAAATCTTTTATCTTTGCCTTGATTAAGGGGCCATTTCTGAAAACACCCTTGTCACCTGAGTGACAGAGTGGAGGATGTGAAGCTGAAGTGCTGGTGTGGAGATGCACTGCAAATGCAGATTGTGATGACACTGTTTTGATGTGTAAGTTTAAAAACAATGAAAGAAGCATGTTGCTTAAATGAATGTGATCATTTGTTGACTTTTTTATCATAAAAGTATTTTTCTATCTCGTTTTTGCTTAGGTCAGATATACATGAATATTTTAGGGGAGCTTATTATTCTTGTTTGCTATAATGAGAATGTATTCATCATTTTATTAATCAACAAATTAATAAAGCATCGGCATTTGCTTCATTACTCATCTCTGATCAGGGGTTTGTGATAACAGTTTGCTGTCTTGACTCTTGGTAGATCCAAGGAAATACAGTTTTCCTTAGTGGGGAGTGTAAAAGATGTCTCCTGCTTCATTATAATGGTTGCCAGGTCTATGTGAAGAGCATGCATGTATGAGCACTGTTCGCTTCCCAACGTGGCACTTGAAGGCTTTGTAACTAGGTTGAACTACAGTCAGATTATTCAAATTCCCTCCTCGTGTCCCTAGAGAATCAAAATTACTTCACCAACAAGTACACAGGGTGGCTTGAGCCCATTCTGTTGAGCTATGGGGTTTATTTCAGAATTTGGGAGATTCATTTTTATGGAAGAGATAACTGAGAGACTTAGCATTCTTGCTGGGATAATCTGCTATTTATTTTGGAAGGAAGCTTCCCAGGACTTAAATAAGAACAAGATGTTTAACCACCTTCTAGGGAGGAGACCATTTGGTCAGAGTAAAATGAAAAGAAAAAAAGTCAGAGGAGACAAGTGACCATTCTAACGTGGTGTTTGAAATGTTTTCATGTTTCTTCTGGGCTTTAATTATGCTGCAAGAAAGAAGGCCAGAGGTTTTGTTCTTTTCTTGGAAGTACAGCTTTATCACATCGTTGGGAATTTATAGCCTAGTAATATATAGTGTTTTTTCCATTCCTGCATTTTGCAGTTGGTTTGTACAGCCTCATAGTTTGGCAGCTGAGAGCTCTCTCTCTCTTTTTTTTTTTTTTTTTTTTTTTCATGATTTTTTTTGGCATGAAAGGGTTACTGTTCACATTTCCTGTGTAATTCCTTCTGATCTTGCTGGGCTGTAATTACTTTCTTGATGTTAAACATTCCCAGGCTCCTATAACCTTCTACCCTGCTTGCACTGGCCAAGTTTGTCCCAGGTGATCATGTGGGCGAACCTCCTGTTTCTAAGGATAAAAATCTCTCTTTCCTGTGTAAGATAGGCTACATGCTCTTTCCTTTGCTGTGCAATCCCACAAGAAATCTTTAAAAAAACAATAATAAGGTAACACATCACTCTTTTAGAGTCAGGTTTAGCAGCCACATAGATGACAAATCAAAGTGTGTGGGTTTAGAATTTGCTGAATCTTGGTTGAATGACTGCAAGTTCACATTAAAGATTATCTTTTCTTAATACATTTGGAAAAAAGGGGTTATGATACAAAAAAAAAAAAAAAGACAGATTTTGACTGTAGCTTCTTACTTTTGACCATATGATTGGAAAATCATTTTAAGCTTGCTTGAATATAGAACTGCTTAGTTGAGCCTTCAGGATTTTTTTCTTTTGACTTATTTTCAGTAGCTGCGTATCTTACAAAAAACAAGAGGATGTTGCTCAATTCTGTCTTTCCCACGTAGCTCACTTATCCTGTATTTCTTCTGATTTTTGGTTTGTGGTATATAAGCAGTAAACACAAGGTATTATTTGGTTTTTAAATAGAAGTGACTGCATATTGCTGAAAAATGTTGGCTTCAGAGGTGTGGGAACCGAAGTGTTCTGTTCTGCAAAGGCAGTGAAAAGTCCTACGTGCAACCACTCAGCTGCTCTTCAGCTTTAATTTAGTCTGGAGGAGCCACCTGTAAGAATGCAAGTGAAGTTTGCTTTCCATGACCTCTATGCTGTTTTCTCACAGTGCCAGGGAAGATGTAAGGTGATGATGGCAGG
This sequence comes from Eubucco bourcierii, assembly GCA_013396675.1. Lineage (NCBI taxonomy): Eukaryota > Metazoa > Chordata > Aves > Piciformes > Ramphastidae > Eubucco > Eubucco bourcierii. The sequence goes on along the minus strand of VWZE01009091.1, from coordinate 141,270 downwards.
GGCTTCTTTAGGGTGTGAAGAGTTGTAACATGCTGATATATTGACATTGTTGCGTGGCTTTTTTTCATTACTGACAATACCAAAGAAACTATCTGGAAGTTCTCTGCACCACTGATTCAAGAAGTAGCCCAGATTTTGATCCTTCATTCAAGAGTGATCTCGTTAGCTTCTTATCCTGTTACAGATAATATTTTTTTTTAGTAATCCTAGTCAGTACTACTTCATGCATTCAATTGGCTGCTTTGTCAGATTTTCAGGCTGCAAGTAATTCTCTTTTGTTTAACTGTGATACTGTGCTTGCAACTCAGATACTTCCCATTAATTGACTGACTGAAGTCTTGTGAATGTGTGACTGTCTTTGAGCTCAGTGGGATTATACTTGGAAGAAAATATTATGTGGGTAATAAATTGCAACACTTTGAGCCCTTCTTTTAGTTTAATTTGCATACATACCAGTGCTCGTGCTTTACTATATAAATAGAAGTTATGGCAGTTAGTGTGTGTGATAGAGGGAATATATTTTAATGAAAATATCTTTTTAATTTTTATCAACAGGTCTTGAATCTGATGGTTTAGTTATAATTGGAATGCAGATGGTATGCTACTAGGTTCTTAATTGCATACTCTGTTATATAACTGGGAACATGGCTGCTGTCAGATATTTCTGGTTTTGTTGTAGAGCTCAGAGGTTCTTACTAGGATATTATTCTCTTGTCCCTTTGTGGCCAAGAAAACCAATCCCATCATGGGGTGCATCAGGAAAAGTGTGGCCAGCAGGTCTAGGGAGGTTCTTCTCCCCCTCTACTCTGCCCTGGTGAGACCACACCTGGAATACTGTGTCTGGTTTTGGGCTCCCCAGTTCAAGATGAGACAGGGACCTGCTGGAGAGAGTCCAGCGGAGAGCTGTGAGGATGACTGGGGGACTTGAGCATCTCCCCTAAGAAGAGAGACTGAGAGCCCTGGGGCTGTTTAGTCTCAAGAAGAGAAGACTGAGAGGAGATCTGATCAATGTGTACAAATATCTGAGGGGTGGGTGTCAAGTGGGGCCAATCTGGTTTTGGCAGTCAGCAGCAATAAGACAAGAAGCAAGGGCTACAAATTGGAACATAAAAGGATTCACCTCAATATGAGGAGAAACTTCTTTACAGCGAGGGTGACAGAGCGCTGGAACAGGCTGCCCAGAGAGGTTCTGGAGTCTCCTTCTCTGGAGACTTTCAAAACCCACCTGGAAGCATTCCTGAGCAAACTACTGTAGATGATCCTGCCTTGACAGGGAGGTTGGACTCAATGATCTCTGGAGGTCCCTTCCAACCTCTAGAGTTCTGTGGTTCTGTGATTCAACACACAAAAATCTGGTCCTGGCATAAAATATTTATATAGTAGTCATGAGGAAAGCCATGAAGAACCAGGTGAGTGTAACCAAAGGAGACACTGCTGATAGATTGAAATGAGACTGCTCTTTTGTCATTTTATCATGGCCTGCATGTCATCTCCAGATACTTGACATTTTATAGGAGTCTTCTTAAGAAGAGGGCTCACCTAAACATATCCACCTGGGTCTGCATTAAAGGCACTGCAAGCATTCCAGGTTTCCCATGCAGCAAAGTGCAGCAGGGCAGTGATTTGCTTAAAGCTTTCTTCAAAAGAGCTTTCTTTTGACTTTAGATTAAGAAAACGCTGATGAATTTTGGGTTAGAAAATGAGTACAACTGTGTTGAAGCCTGCTTTGTGTCTAATAAGACATAGAGATCATCTTTCTGTTTTCGTTTCCTGTTTAATTTTGCTCCTGCTTAGATAAAGAGAATGAGGAATTTCAAGTTATATGGTAATTAAAGGTAGCCTGTTTTGAATTTACTTTATAAAGTGCTTAGAGTGTAACTGACCTGACTCTCCATTATACCTTTCACCTTTGCAGTGGAAAATACTCTAAGTGGTAATGAATTTTCTTCTGTGAAAAATCTGTGGTTTCAGAGTCCTCTGCAAATTAGCTCCTGGGTTGTTTTGCACAGAAGGCACGTTGCAGGATCCAAGCTGGTGCTGGTGATTTCGTGTGTCTGTGTTCATGTTGATATTGTAGTGGTTTGACTTAAAACTAGTTTGGATTTAGATGTCTCTAATGTCTGATTCTCTGGTTCTGCTTTGGCAGGTGGTTGGAGTCTGAGAGGTCCCTTCCAACCCCTAACATCCTATGATCCTGTAATGTGCTGGAGGCAAGGCAATGTGTGTAGCTGTGATGCAGGGAAAACCAGGACCTTACCTTAAATGCATTTACTGTAGAGAAAGAAGCTGTTTGGTTTTAACAAGCTACTATAAAATTAAGGAGTAATTGGAATTAGGTGAGCTTTTAAGCTTTCAGACAATATAGTCAAGTGTATTTTCATGTTCAGAGTTCTACAAGTTCTCTCTTCTTTCAGAAGACATGCAAATTACTGTTGTGACAAAATCCATAAATATGTCTAGGGTTAGATAGTAATTAATTCATTTCACTTACCTAAAGAAAGATTAAGTGCCTCAGTTTGAAATTGGCTATAAAAAGTCCCATGTAAACAGATCTAACACACATCAGTTGTATTAGCACATTTTGTGGAGCTGCAGACACTTTTGTTTTTAAATGCAGTGGTTTCTCACTTTCAGTGAAGTTCAGTCACACAGTGCCTCTTGAAAAGATTTTTTAAATGTGGGGGTTTTTTTATGTTGCAAGCTTTCTGGAGTGCTTTGAGCTGTACATAACAAAGAATTAAGTACCACTAAGAAGCTGATTAGCACCGTTACAGAATTCTGTTATTTACTAATGGTGTGCAAAAAGAGTGGTTGACTGTCAGATTTATGGATTTCTCCCATCAGAAGATGGGAGAGAACCTGTAGCCCCTGGTGGGAGAATCTCAGAACACATGCTCTTTGTGCAGCTGTTTTACAGGATCTTTTTTTCTAGATCCTTGATTTGATGGGCTGCTTACATTAGTTCCGCAGCACTGACTTCCAAGTATCACAGTCTCACAGTATCACCAAGGCTGGAAGAGACCTCAAAGCTCATCAAGTCCAGCCCGTTACCACAGACCTCAAGACCAGACCATGGCACCAAATGCCACTTCCAAACCCGCCTTGAACACCCCCAGGGACAGTGACTCCACC
>VWZE01009091.1:116202-138116 GCA_013396675.1 Eubucco bourcierii | reverse complement strand
CAATCCCAGCTCCCTCAGCCTCTCTCCATAGGGCTGTGCTCCAGGCCTCTCCCCAGCCTCGTTGCCCTTCTCTGGACACACTCAAGCACCTCAATGTCCTTCTTCAATGGAGGGGCCCAGAACTGGGCACAGTGCTCAAGGTGTGACCTAACCAGTGCAGAGTCCAGGGGGAGAATGAGCTCCCTGCTCCTGCTGGCCACACTATTGCTGATGCAGGCCAGGATGCCATTGGCCTTCTTGGCCACCTGGGCACACTGCTGGTTCATGTTCAGGTGGGTGTCAATCAGCACCCCCAGATCTCTCTCTGTTTGGCTGCTCTCCAGCCACTCCGACCCCAGCCTGTAGCTCTGCATGGGGTTGTTGTGGCCAAAGTGCAGCACCTGGCACTTGGATTTGTTGAACACCATCCCCTTGGACTCTGCCCATCTGTCTGTATGTTTGTGTTGAACATCAGCTGTTGTGTGGGGTAGGTCTCAGCTTTGATTCTTTGCATTTGCACACATGTTACATACATATTTATATGTATGTGTAGTAACACTGATATTTTTACAGCAATTGGCTACAGTCTTCATTCTGAGATAAGCATTAAGCATGCATAAGGTCTTTAAATTATGGCAGTCAAGTGTACAACAACTGTGCATGTACTGCATTGTAATTCCATCTGCTTCCTGTGTGTTTAGTAGTGCTTACAGACTCGATAGACATAATTTTACTATTATTTATTCTGTAATTTATTTACATACTTAAATTCCTAGAGTTCTGTAGTGATGCTCTGGGAAGAAAGAAAGGTGAAACAGAGCAGAGATCCCAAAGAGGGAGGAGGTGTGACGATACTGTGGTAGCACAGGAAGAGGTTTTAGAAATCAGTAAGATTAAATTTAATTTGAATCATCATTCATTTTGAAGGAATTCTTAATTAACAACACATATATGTTGGAAAACAAAATGAGTAAGTTTTTGAGGATGTGCCAAAAGTACTGTGTTCTTGTGGATGCACATTATGGAGTGACAGAAAAGATGACTTTGAAAAAGACCACTGAAGGTCATCTGCTCAAATGCCCAGCTCAGAACAATACTGCTTTCATAGTTCAGTGAGGTTGTCCAAGGTTTTGTTAGGTTGAGTCTTGATTGTCTCCACAGATGGATACTATACACCCTCTGGACACCTTTTTCCAGTGTTTGATCGCTTTTACTGTGACTTGGTTTTGTTTTTTCCTAGTATCTGGATTTCCCAAATGACAATTTCTCTGTAAGCTCCTGTCCTTCTCTTGTGCAGCCCAAATGACAGTCAGCTGTCATCTTCAACAAACTCTCCTATTTTAAGTAGGTGAAGTCAGCAGTAGGATTCCCACATTAGCTTTCTCTTCCTACAACTCAATTTAAGTATGTCTGTGGAATGTGTCCCTGCTTGTGGCAGGGGGTTGGAACTAGATGATCCTTGAAGTCCCTTCTGACCTTACCATTCTATGATTCTTTGTGCATAGCCCTGTAGGTCCAGCATAGATGGGAGTATTTGGTTCCCTCAGGTTGCTCTTGTATACCTATGGAAGNGCTGCTCCAGCCCTCTGATCATCTTTGTGGCCCTCCTCTGGACCCGCTCCAACACTTCCATTTTAAGTAGGTGAAGTCAGCAGTAGGATTCCCACATTAGCTTTCTCTTCCTACAACTCAATTTAAGTATGTCTGTGGAATGTGTCCCTGCTTGTGGCAGGGGGTTGGAACTAGATGATCCTTGAAGTCCCTTCCGACCTTACCATTCTATGATTCTTTGTGCATAGCCCTGTAGGTCCAGCATAGATGGGAGTATTTGGTTCCCTCAGGTTGCTCTTGTATACCTATGGAAGCGTTTCTTGGCCTCTCTCATCCCATACTATTTGAGATTCCAAATGATCTTTGGTTTATTAATTCTATGTATGTGCCCCAAGGTAGTGTTTCTTTATTCTTCCAGTTAGCTGCTGCTTTTGTCTTGAAGCTCAGTTAGGAGTACTCTGTTTGTCTGTGCTGGCCTCTTCCGCACCTGCTTCATGTCAAAACGCTGGACTATTCTTGCACTTGGAAGAGGTTGACCTTGAATATCAACCAGTTCTCCAGGGCTCTCTTATGTTTCAGAATGGCCTCTTCAAAGAGGTCACACCAACCAGCTTTCTGAAGAAACAGAAATGTATCCTGAGGTCCAGGACTGCAATTTTGCGATTAATCTTGTTGCTTTTCTCAGGTTCTTGCGTCTCCTACAGCTATGGCTGCCATTTACTTTCACATTCCTGACTAGGTCTTTCTTTAGCTTTCCCCTTGTTCACTGTGGAAGGCTATGTTAAATCATCACCTTATTTTTCCTCTCAAAAGGTATAAGCCTTCTTATAAAATACTGGCAGTGTATAGAAGGATAGAAGGTTGTAAAAGCGAGGCGGTGCAGCTTCATTTTCCTGCTCTTGATAGGAAAGTAAGCTTTTTACAACCCAGATTTTAGAAGAATTAAATACTCTGCTGCTTCTTGTTGTTCAAAGATGTTTGGCATAAAATCTTAAATATGGTCCTAATAGAAATAAATTTCCTAGTTTGTTGAAAATGTGTATGAGGAAGAAAAAAGGAACAGATCGGTTTGCCAGACAGTATAGTCGCTGCTTGAGGCAAAAAATCTCTCTTCTGCTATGCTGCCCACTCAGAATTCCGTGGTTTGAGCACTGCTTGTGAGGAGAAAAAACAGGTATCCTGGGTGAAACTGCCATCTCTCGTTTGGAGACTGAAATGGGCCTCATTTCTGTAACTTTAAAAAGAGATAATGCTCAGCTGACAAAGAGTACCTGTGCATTAAAGACTTGGCAGTGCAAATGGTAGTTTCAGATTAGATGACATTCTCTACAACTTTTGGAGTTAATTGGAAGACTGCTGTCTTGGACTTGATCTGCATAACCTCTTTTGCTTTCTGAATTACACCTCTTGAAAAAAAACCCAACAATTGGCTGTTTATCTGGAGTAACAAACCAATGTGCATGTTTGTATTTATGAATGAATTTCAGGTTCTGGAATGGGAAACAAAGATTGAGGTACCAAGGTGATCATTTTCCCACTTACACCTAAGAGTTAACAGCTCCAGTTGTTGTTGCTGGCCCATTCATGTATTTTTGCATGCATCCCTTTTCAAAGGTTACAAATCATGCATCCAGCTCATACTTACTCACTGGATTTTTACCAAGTAGGCAGTGGTTTTCTTAAGGGATAAAACTGTAAACACCCTTGCTTTTCTGTTATTTATTGGTGTTTGCAGAAGAGTAACAAGCAAGATTCCAGGTGTCTGTTGCTTCTGACCATTTACAGAAAGTATGCAGTGTCAGCGATGGCAGTAGCTCTTACTGACTAGTGAAACATTCTCTGTGCCACAGAGGAGCAAAAGATGCCCAACAGGCTTAACTAATATTAAGCTTTACTGCCCAGTTTTCCCTTTTTAGAGGCTGCAATTTAGCAAATGAAGAAATACAGATGCAGTGGTTTACATGCTGTTTTTTTTTCCTGTGCCGAGAGAAGATGAACCATCGGAACACTTTCAACATTTCAGATTAAGTACTCCCCAGAGTTTCCTGGAGTTCTGTCTATATTTTTAAGGCTTTTTGATTGTATGCTTTTAGATTAACAGTCATGAAAACAGATAACTTTAAAAGACATTTTATAACTTGGAAAGAGTTAGGAAACAGGAAAACACTGCACCTTTCTTATACAGGTGTTTCTCCTATGTAGAAAGGATTCTTTTCTTGCCATCTTGCTCATTGTACTCCCATGCTTTCTGTGTGATCTCCTAAAAGTATCTGTATTGTAGAATCTGTTACTTTTGGGAGGGCTTCTTTTAAAAATTCTATCCCAGACATCACATTCGTGTACTTAAAGCTCACTCTTCTACCTGCACAAAATAAATTTGGTTTCCAGTCTGTGGATTTTCATAATCTTTAAATACAATAGGTGTTTATAACTAGCAAAGTGGACAGTTTCCCAGATCCTTTGAAATTATTAGAAAGTATGTATGTAGCCTGAAATAAACTCACTTACTTGTCTTCAAAGGTATGGAAATACCTATTTTTTTCAGATTAATCAAGGGACTGTGAATTTGAATGGAACTCTCTGTCATTGCCATTTGGTGTTTCTTTGTTAGGGTTAATTCAGTTCAAGCTTGTAGCATGATCATTGACATTTACATGCTATGGATCATAAGGCCTGCATACAGTAAGTGAATTCACACAGATTGGAAATACCTGTAGAAGAAAAGTGGGAAATGTCTTTGACACTTAATATCATTATTTTTTCTCTCCCTTCCTCCTTCCCAGTGCTCTAAAAAATGTAATTGGGCTGGATGCATGAATGTTGGATGCAGAGGAAGACGCAGATTGTTGACATTCAACCGGTGTGTGTAAAAAAAGTATAACATTTGCAACACAGATCAGAAGTTGTCTCACTTTCAGTGAAAAGGCCTTTGCAGAAAGAAGGTGAATGTGGTAAAAATAATATGCAGGGTTTTCTGCTTTGCTGCAAGGGCAAAGAAATGCATTTATTAATGTTCTTTCCATATGAAAACTCCTATCTGAATTTTATGCTATGTCATCTTCTTTATCCAGGCTCGGACATTTCTGCTATTTAGTGCTAGGTTTTTGAGGTAAAGTGAAATGGTAAATTAAAAAAAAAAAAAGGTTAAAAAAAATCACAGCTTTTTAACGATAATTATAGTGGACTCACATAACATATATTAAAATATACTGGAGAACCTCTCTGAAAACTAAAATGACACAAGAAAACCTTACAGACTTTTCTGTGGTCTTGTAGGTTAAACATTACCTACTTTAACAGTTCTCAAAATTCAGAAGATGAGCAGAGTAATCTCTGTAGTGTTCTAACAGACAAAATGTATTGGAGCCTTAAATCAATCAGATTCTAGAAACCTGGCTAGTTCCTTATAATCTGTTCTGTATTAAATAAATGAAAATTGGGAGAATTCAGCCTGGTACATGTAAAAGGAGTTTGTGCTGATAAATGAAGTGGTCACTGATAATTCATGGCCACTGATAATTTCTGAAGCTTCTGAAATATCTGTTCATATATATGTTCAAACAAATTAAAGCCACATTATTCTGCTTATTTCTGCACAGGCTTTCTTTATGATCCATGTAGAATAGTGTAGATATGTTAGGAACTGTGACCTAACTTTGCACATTAGGAGCCAAGAACAAGTTCTACTTGCACACATCTCCTATTTTGGTCTTTAAAAGAATAAACTTTAAAAGCAAGGAACGCTTGAGCATAAGGATCTGACTAACTTGATGCTTGCTCCCAAGGGAATTCCTCTTCTCTTGGGAAATCATAGAATGGTAAGGTTGGAAGGGACCTCAAGGATCATCTAGTTCCAACCCCCTTTAAAACAAGGTAAGAAGGGGAGTGGTTAGCAATACAGTTTAAAGAATGAGGAACAGGTGATAGCCAGCACCAGCTGGCTTGCAGACAGTTGGTTAAGGAGGTAAGGATATTAATAAAAATCTGTGGGCAGTAGAGTACAATAGAGTTCTTTAAATATAGAGGGTGTTCTTTAAGGGTACAAAAGCTGAGTTAATGATAGAAGTCCAATAACAGGCAAGGATGATAAATTTCTGCTGTGCAGAAGAAGGCATAAATATTCAATAAATATTATGTTCTGTATTCAGAAAGAGGCTGGATTATGCTTTTACATCTCACCTCCTCCATCATTAGTGATGGAAAGAATGTATTATCACTGTACCAGCAACTATTAACATTAAATGTTTTTAAATCTGCTGTACTGACACCTACAGGTACTAAAAAAAAAAATTAAAACAATCCGAGAAGCTATATGAATTATTAATTTTGAGTTTTAACAAATCACAGAACAGTGGAGAAAGTCAAGAAGGCTGGAGAGAAAGGAGAATTAATGTAGCTGAATTTGGAAAGTATAATATGAGCACCTTGGAAAGGCAGATAGTAGTATACCCTGAGTGAAGATTTAAAGGAGAATTGTCTAATTACTGCTTACCAGAATGGACAAGCCAGTCCCTGCTGCATGTGCTGGGTGACACCATAGGAAGGTGCTTGTTTTCGCCTTCACCCTTCTTGTGTTTCACAGATTCTTGATAGCTCTTTCCTCCAGCCTGTGTAGGTCTGTCTGAACAGAGCTCCTGCCCTCCACATCCCAATGTCATACCAGTTGCACCCAGGCTGGAAATGCACTCTACCCAGTCATTAGTGCAGATGATAAAAATTGTTGGCCCCAGGATCGATCTCAAAGGAGCACCACTGGTAACTGGCTGCCAGTTGAACTTTATACCACCACTGATTACAACCACCCCTTACCTTGACACTCCAGCCAGTTTTCCATGCACTTTATCATCCTCTTTCCAATACATATCTTGCTATGGGTATGAGGATGCTGTGGGAGGCCATGTCAAAGACCTCCATAAAGTCAAGATGAGTAACAAATGCAGCCTGCCCTCATAGTATCTGCAGGACCAGTCATCTCATCACACAAAGTGAGTGAGTGAGTTGAGTATGATAGACCCTTGATAAATTTGTGCTGGCCATTGTGCTGTGCTGTTCCCAGCCTCCTCCCTGTCCTTCACGTGGTTGAAAATCCTATTAGACAGCAACCATCTCCCTCAGCACTCTTGGATGCATTGTTCTGATCCTACATGTTTGTGTGTGTCCAGTTGCATTCTCTTACTGATCCACATCTTCAACTGCTGTTGGTAACGCTGTAACTTCAGCCTTTTCAACGCTGTTACTCTCTCAATTAGGCACTGGGGCCACATTTTCCTTGGCCTTTTCTCATTGCCAATGTACTTGCTAGTTTGCACTTGCCAGTGAGCTTTGCCTTTAACTCTGCACACATTTGAGTAGTGCCTCAAAAAGTCAAAACTGTGCTGACATTTAGAGACACTGAACATGGCTACCAAAGCTTGAATTTGGCCATCATGTAGGAATTGGTGCCATTATTCAAAACCATAGATGGAAAGTTATTTAATGACCCTAAGTGAGAAGAGCCTCAGTGTTAGAATGTGAAGACTTAGCAGGACTCAAGCAGTACAGGTGTCCCCTGATATGGTTTTTGTGGGAAATAAGTGAAAAGGTAGTGTATGTCAAACCACAATAGCTTAGTTGTTTTAAAGGCTTAGTTATGCTTAATTGGTTAGCTATTGAAGCACTAATTCGGTTTAGTCTTGGTTAGTTTGAGGTACAACTGCATGAATTAGGAATACAAATATCCTTAGGAACAGAAGGCAAAGCAGGAGGCCCATAGAGAAAGAAGAATGTTCCCAGGGTTAGCATAGTCTGTGTACCACAGCTGGTTGCTGGACAATGGCCAGGAATAATTCTGGCATGTTTATTTCACATATTTTCTCCATGAACATGTTTTGAGGACACTTCATTAAGTATGTCCTGTAGCCTTTGAAGCTCTGTGCCTTTAAACATTTTTCAAACAACAAACAGGGTGGTGGATACAAAAATGAAAATTACATTGGCAAGGACAGTTGGCACAATGAGAAGAACACAAGATGGGTGAGTGAAGGCAATAAACTAGGACAGGCTAGACTTTGATGTATTCTTTTTTTGGTAAGTTTAAATGTGTGAAGGTTTTTTAATAAGAAGGTATGTTTCATCTGTAACGTTTTGCTGACACAGTAATAAATACTGCAAAAAAGGTAGCATTTAAGTAAATCATAGGCTATGGATATACACTTTGTCTTGCAAATGTCCTCTGTGCTGTGAGGGGAATGGCATACCAGTGTGAATCACAGCCACGGTGTTAGGCTGCCTCTGGATGCTAATCAATCAGGCTCTGTCACCAAATCTGGACTCATAGGTTCATAGAATGGTTCAGGATGGTAGGGATCTTGAAGTTCATCTAGTTCCAGGCTCCTGCCATGGGTGGGGACACCTCCCACCAGCCCAGGTTGCTCAAGGCCTCAACCAACTTGGCCTTGAACACCTCCAGGAAGGGGGCATCCATGACCTCCTTGGGCAACCTGTGCCAGTATCTCACCACCCTCACTGTAAAGAATTTCTTCCTAATCTCCAGTCTAAATCTCCCCTCCTCAAGCTTAAAACCATTGTCACTCATCTTATTACTACAAGCCCTTGTAAAAAGTCCCTTCCCAGCTTTCGTTAGTCCCCTTTCAGGTACTGGAAGGCTGCTCTAAAATCTACTCTAATGTCTCCCCAAAGCCTTCTTTTCTCCAGGCTCAACAGCCCCAACTGTGCCCATAAGGGGAGGTTCTCCAGCCCTCTGATCATTGTGACTGTCCTCTTGACCCACTCCAACAGCTCCATGTCCCTCATGTCTGTGAAGTATTTTTGTCTATCTAAATCTTACAGTTGGTATTAATAAATGTGTTTATATCAGACTGACTAGAAAATATACTGGGTCAGACCTCTGGGAACTCCTAACCAGGAACTGGGGCGTTCCATGCAGCACAGTCCAGTGGAGCAGTGACAGTCCTTTCCCAGAAAATGAGAGGGATGTGACAGCTTGAGCAAAGAATGCAGGCTAACAGCTGAACTTCTCTGCTAGGGTTGTGTGTGAAATAGTCGGGGCACAGCAGCAGCAGGGAGGGAGGATGCTGCATCGTCTGCCTGTGCTCAGCACACAGCTGGGCGATTGCTTCTCTTGTAGGTTTCACAAGGGTTCTGTAGCTGTAGTCCACTCCTTGGGCTGTGGAACTTCAACTGCCCTCAGCTTTGCAAGATAATTTTAACTACATTGTTTGAATGTTGGGAATTCCTTTTATCTACAAGTATGGAATTCATGCAATATTCTTTAACGCTTCAGGTACTTACTGTCACAGAACGCACATAAAATGTGACCTTTTAAGTTTTGAACTAAACTTGGAACTGAGCTTTATGAGGATATTCCACTGAGATTATGTTCTAACTTGTAAACTTAATATTTGATGATTCTTCCACTATAGAATAATTTATCGTGTGGTTAGGAGGCAGTAAACGTGGGAGTCATGTAAGATTTAAGTTGCTTATGCCAGTCATTAGATGAGTGTGTGTTTTTTTAAGCTGTTAAGCACATAGTTCTTTTCTGGTGGGTAGGAGATATTTTTTGGGGGCTCTTCAGCCTGGAGAAGAGAAGGCTTCCAGGAGACCTTAAGAGTAGCCTTCCAGTATCTGAAGGGGGCCTACAGGAAGGCTGGGGAGGGACTATTGACAAGGTCTTGCAATGACAGGACAAGGGGCANGAGGCACTGGAACAGGTTGCCCAGGGAGGTTGTGGATGCTCCCTCCCTGGATGTGTTCAAGGCCAGATTGGATGAGGCCTTGAGTAACCTGTACTAGTGGGAGGTGTCCCTGCCTATGGCAGGGGGTTGGAACTAGATGATCCTTAAGGTCTCTTTCAGCTTTACCATTCTATGATTCTATGAGCATCTTTGGGAAACATATGATATAGTTCATAGCTAGGCAATGTTTTTAATGTTCAGCATCATTAAGACTGTGTTTTAAAACCACTGCATTAGAAATGTGTGTGCTACAGGTAAGCCTTTTTTTTGGAGGGGGGGGCTCTCTCTTAGAAGTCATTAGTTGATAGGTAATTTGAATTTCAATGTCCTGGTAATCCAGACCATCTTACCCTAAGTAATTTCCTGCTCATTTTAAGCTGAATGTTGAAGTTGACCTATGTTGTTTCATAAATAAGCTGTTATTATCAGGAGCACCTTACTGGAAGCAGCATAGAACCTGTCGTGTAGGCACAGTTCCACTCTGACAGATGGGCACAATGTGGGCCTGCCAGCCAACCATTCTGCACATCACCTAACAGGCTATGAAGGGAAGAATTTCTGTCCAAGGTTGCCACCATGGCATTCAATACCTCTAAGATCAGGAAATGCACTCAGAGTGGTCCATGTCACAGTAAGACCAACAATTTAAAAACAGCCTGAGTTTGAGGGTCTGCTGGGTTTGTTCTGGGAAAAGTGGCCAGTTGCAATGAAGCTTCTGTTTCTGGCTGTCTGCTGATGCACCTCATGGGCACGGTCAAAAAGGATTCTGCCACAGACACACATTGCTCTCTGATTAATTACCTGAGCATGGAAGCATAAGCAGTGTGTAATTTCCCTTGTAAGAAGGCAGCTGCTTGTGACTCCATGCATTTTGCTTTGGATGTAGAGTGTGAGGATGAGGATCTCCTAATGTCCTACTATGAAAATGTGATTAAAATAGAAAGTCTTGAATAAGAATAAACCTGACTTCTGTGACTGAAGGTTTGGATAGTGAAATGCATCATCTTTTTTTTCAGGTTTTCAGACATGCAAATCAGCTGTTGCTTAGTTATTGGGGCTTGGGGGATTGGAGGATTTAAATTTGCTGAAACGAATTGGCTTAATATTTTGTGCTTGATTTTATAAAGAAGCCAAGCACTGCAGGCTTCTGGCAGCTATACTTGCTTCAACAAATCCTTTTGTGTCTTATGCTAGTCAGCCTTTGTGTCTGTCATTTTTTTACCTTGCTCAGTATTTTTGCTTAGCCTCAGTGTTCTAGTAATGTATTTCAAGTCCAACTCAGCCCTTCAGTACCAGTGGATTGTGCTAACTTTCCTGGCAGTCATGCTGGTATGATTCATTCATGCTTTTGGGGAAACTTGGTTTCTGTTAAAAAGTTTCTAAATAATGAAAAATATTGGCTGCATGGCAGTCACTTCCAAGAGAGCACATGAAAGAACAGGTGTGAAAAACATTGTGACTAAAATTGCTTTTGAAATAGAAATTGCCATTTCACGGGTTTCTGTTAGGAGAATTCTTTTATGACTGTACTAAGTAACTTTTCATGTTGGCTTTGTGTTTTCCTTCTCAGCTGAAATGACATAATATTTAAGTAACACTTCTTTACATGCCTGGTTTTAAATTAAAATTTGCAATTAATCTTAATGTGAAATTACAAGATTTGATTCAATGCTTCTCTTCAGTACCTGAACTAATGGTCAGTGCATTAGAAGGTGCAGTCATCATTGAGAAGCTTTGTTCTTTTAACAAAAGGTATCAAAACCAAATTCACTTAGGGTCAGAGTGGTTTAGTTTAATACTGTTATGATAATGAGTGCTATAATTACTTTCAGAGAGTTCTTCCTTCCCAGAGGATGAGGGTTTTTTTTTTTGTTGTTTTGATGTCTGCTTAAAGCATGAGAATGACAGTAAAATTAATGTCGTAACCTTTACAGCCTATTTATCGTTTTCTCTGTAGTATCCTGAAGGATTTTGTGTAACATCTGAAATAAATGTCTTAGTATGGACAAGCATCAAATTAGGTTAATTGGGTTCACCTGATATTCAGATTCAGTCTGTCTGTCTGGACACCAATTTCATATAAAAGACCTGTGGGTAGCTTTTTGTGCAAATTGCTTTTAAATTATTACATGTATATGCTCTGCTTCCTTTGATTGCTAAAGACCAACTTACAGGGGAGGGTTTTATTTGATATTTGTGCTTCTTTGGTTGAAAAGTCACTTATCCTTCTATTCTGTTCTAACCTAAGTTAGAAGTGTAAGTAAGCAGTGTGAGGCTGATAGAACTTATTTTGTGGCATTAAGATAAATTTTACTTTTTTTCTGTCTAATTTCAACTGCACTTCACATAAATTTCTTGTAATAGATTTCTTTTCATCTCTGACCAGCCAGCAGCAGAATATGAGACCTGCTTTGAGTTCTGGAGTCCTCTATCTTGAATGAGTTCATTTTCTTGTGCAATAGTAAAGTTACAAACTGAGGAAAACAGATTTTAAGATTACATAGAATGTAATAGGCTGCAGTTTGATACATGTCATAGTGTTAATATATGTAGGTAGTAAATATCTGTTGAGCTGCTCAGCTTTTCCAAAAAAGGTTACTTTATTAAAGATCTGCAAAAATAAAGGGCAAAGTGTCTTCAGTATAACAGTTGTAAAAAAACAACCAACCAAAAAAAAAGACATGTATGTTCAGAAGTTAAAAAATTAATTTGAGAAATTACAGCTTTTTTCTTTGTTATTGACAGTAGCTGCTCAGTTCACCACTCAGTCAGATAAACAGTGGATTTTATAGATCAGGGCTAGATCTGCACTTTATCTTTCTGCACATTAATCTTTCTCAAATCAGAGTTGTCTGTTCAAAGCGTTTGGATTTGTATGATCCCTTTTTCTGTCACAGCATTAGCATTTGTGAGTGATTAGAAGAAGATGTGGAGCTTGTGTTCCCACCTGGTATTCTAAGAATTACTGGTCTTTATCCTGAGTCTGGTTTGTGTGCTATAATTCTAAGAGGAAGTGGCCAACATAAGTAGGGCACCCTTTGAAATGATTTAATGCTCCTTACAACTGGGAAGGATCATGAAAACATATAAAAATATGATTGCAGAGTAATAATTTTGAGAACTTCCATTTGAACATCATTTCTTTGTTTCTTACAAGAACATGTGTTGCTTTAACTGCTTCAGTATGCTTTCAAGTGTTGAAAACCCCAAAGTGGATCCTAAAGAAAAAACTTCTGCCTTTGTGTCTGTGAATAGCTTGGTTGAACAGTATGGCCTTGAAGAAGAATGTCTTACACTGTGGGTGGAAAGTTGAAAATCTACACTGGTTCCTAAAAGCATCTTACCATTCTAAAGTTACATCAATGTGGCCTGATCCATTCTGGTATGTTAAAGAGGAGTTGTCTATGTGTAAACAGAACGTGAATCTACAGGTAGAGGATCTAACATGCGTGTGTGTCCCGAGTCTGGCAGATCAGAGGTTGACTGTTTAAGTACCACGGACAGGGGCTCTTGGAGGCAGCCTAGGATGTGCTGATAGGCATCAGCAAACCTGCCCCAGGAGGCGCTGGTTGGTGTACAACAGCTCCTTACTACGTATGGCTCAGCACAGAAGATTGAAGTCACAAAGAGCCTCACACGTTTGCTGCTCCTCACAGCAGCCACACTTAGTTTTATTTTATGCTTTGGTATCGAACTTCTTGGAAGTGGAATTGAATTTGCCTCTTTTATACTTCACTGCTGCCCATAGAAGCATCTTCCTGGAACCTATCCATTGCTTTTTGAAAGTCACATATGTGATGGGGAGGAAACATATTCAAAACTTATTTTTCTGTTTGATAATTGTGTCAGAATTTGCCCTGTTTTTTTATTCATCCAAACCCAGTCTTTTGGTACTTCATGTGCTCAGAAGAGGGTTGCTGAGTGCATGTCCAGAATGTTCTTTGTGTAAGATTTTACCAACTGTTAAATTGGCTAGGGATAAGCAAACTGCACATCTGCACAGCTGTCTCTGCTTATGGGAAATGCTATAGATATTCACTGGTATGAAAGCCTAGATCCAAGTAAAACCCCCAAGCAGTTGGAGTTCCATGTGTAGGTCAGTAGACTCAATGGGTACTTTCCCAAAGCCTCCAACTGCATCAGGAGAAGAGTTTGATACCCTGTGTGACTTTTAACGTGTTAGTGGTGGTCAGCTGAACCAAACTGTTATGCAGCCATTCCAAAAACTAGATCATTTTATGAGAAAGAAAATCTAAGTGGGTAGAAACACAATTTTATATTGTCTTTCTTACTTGACTCTTGACTCACACTTGACCAAAGCTTAAGCAACACAGTGACTGCACTAGAAAGAAATAGCAAACTCTTAAGCTACTGGGTGGCCACTTGACGTGATGCTATTTTATATCAAATATTATGCATCAACTTTTGCAGTAAGTTCCAAATTCAGGAGAGGTGGCAGTGTGATGTTTGCTTCACAAATGCAAGCTACCATCTCTGTTGTGGCATCCATGGAAGATTGTGCTTGTCAGTTATATGAGATCCATGCAGTTAGGTGTTTGAAGGAAAATGATTGCTTAAGCCTGCATTGTCTGTGATTCTATAGAGTGCATTGTCAATTGGAATTCCTACCCACCTCTTTCCTGGCTGTAATGGGGGTTTTCAATGACACGAAGCAGTCATACCCAGTGTTGGAATGGGAGAGCACATGTAAGGGTGTGTGTGACCCAGACAAACACTTGGTTTAAAACTCCAGTGGTGTTTTGCATGCAGTATGGACATGCAGGGAACCATTCTGAAACATAATTTTTGAGAATTATTGCCTTTGGTCTGTTGTTTGTTTTTTTTTCCCTTTTAGTTTATGAAGGATTATCAGAATGTCTAAGTGTCTTTGCTTTTTTCCCCAGGAACATTTGTGGTGACTGTTAAAGGGCATAATGCAGAATCCTTTAACCTTCTCTCCAGGTATAGTATACTTTTGTGCTTCTTTGGGAAAATTAGTTGTTTGTGATACAAAATGTGGAAGAAATATCATCATTAATCATAGAATCATAGAATGGTAGGGTTGGAAGGGACCTCAAGGATCATCCAGTTCCAACCCCCTGCCATAGGCAGGGACACCTCCCACTAGTACAGGTCACTCAAGGCCTCCTCCAACCTGGCCTTGAACACCTCCAGGGAGGGAGCAGCCACGACCTCCTTGGGCAACCTGTGCCAGTGTCTCGCCACCCTCACTGCAAACAACTTCCTCCTAACATCCAGTCTAAATCTCCTCTTTACCAGCTTAAACCCATTAATTTTTAGTGATTAATAAATCACTATATGACTCATGTCTGCTATTCTGTCCTAACACGGTTTTTAAAAGCCATTATACTACAACATTTATCACTTTGAACAATTGCAATAGCTAAGATTGTTTTCTTCTTTAGGACATTGCTAATTACTGTTACCACCTAAAGTTGAAACTCGAAATAGACAAATCTGCTTCTAGTTTCATTCCGCAGAATTAAGTCTTCAGGTCTTATTAAATGTGTTTAATCCTTGGATATTGGAAATTAGTTGTCATATTTGATTTTCATGTAATCAGGGATCAAACTTTGCAGGTTACTTGCAGGTTATGTTAGAAGCCTAGCACAACCAAAAAAAAAAAAAAAAGTATTTCTAAATATAAGGTTAGATTTTTAGGTTTTAAGTGCCTTTTCCCCAGCATTCCTGTTCTTACATTTTTTCAGTCTTAACTATATTTCTCCTATGTCTTGGCTCTTAAGAAGTCATCTTTTTGGATGTAGTTTTGAGTGGGGTTAGCATCTTGAATTTTTCCCTCCATTATTAGTGAGGATGTTTGTGCTGCACCTGTGTATTCCCAAGCCCCTAAATGCGCTGCAGTCATTTTAATCTCCTTGTCACAACACTAATGTTTAAATATGATTTTTAACTTCAATGTCTTTTTTAATGATACTTTTAAATGGCAGTAAATGTTTGATGGCAATGACAATGGTCTAATGCACCTTTCAGAACCACTGCAGGTTGTCTGTTAAGTTTCCATTGTTAGTATTTATGTTAATTAAGAAAAGCACTATATGTTACTTAACTTGAAGCCATGAGCTTTTACTGTCATGCGAGTTTATACTTTACCTGTTTTGTGAACAGTATTTTTATGATGCTGATGTAATTTTGAGGAAGCTGTTCCAGACAGATGTCATGTGAATGGATCTTAGTTGATGAGTTCTGTGTTTAATGGGACTGTTCTTTCAAGGAAGACAGTACTTAGTGTTATGCAAAGCTCTCCTCCCTGCACCGTGCTCTATACAGCCATGTGCTTCTGAGTGAAATACTTAAATTAAGGCTTTTAAGCATTAGAAGTAATTTTTCTTTTAACGGGATATGACAATTGCTGTAACCCAGTTGATTGTGTTACAGAATCATAGAGTCGTAGAATGGTTTAGGTTGGAAGGGGCCTCAAAGCTCATCTAGTTCCAGCCCCCCACCATATCTTTATGTTAAAGCCATTTCTGAATAACAGGAGAACATAGACTGCAAAGCTGTTTGCAAAGTTGAAATTGCTGAATCATTTACTTTGAGATTTTTTTTTTAAATGCCTTTTCTTAAACAAAAACCAATTCCAGTCAGTATTTTCCATCTGTTAGCAAATTGCACACAAAGTGGATTGTAAGAGCCATGTTGTAAACTTTGGAAGTGAGGGTTCATGTTAAAAATCATACCTGACCAAGAGCTGTATTAGTGTGAAATCCTGATATTCTACACCTGTACTAGTCTCAGCCTGGTGTTTGTATGCTTTTACTATCACTGTTTGTTTGTTGACACTTGAATGCATTATGGCACTTGGAAAATACTGAAGCTATTAGCAATTTATCATGATTTACATACAACCATAACATTGCTGCAAATTCTTACCATTTCTTTTCAACCCTTTTATTTGTATTGGAAGTAGAATCTATCCATCAGTTCCTTTCAGTGTGGCATTTTTGTCAGTCTTTCTGCACTTTGCAAGTTCTTGCTATTTTTCAGTCAAGTGTGGAAGCAACAGTTAGTACGAACGCTTTGAGTGGCAACATAAACTCTTCACTGTTACCATTTGTCACGCAATAGCAGGAGATCTATAATTCAATCTGTACTCTCATGGCACCTGTGTTTTTCCTCAGTTTAAAATATTTTGTAAGACAGGCAATTATCATTCATATAACAAGCAACTGTAACTCCATGTTCAAATAGATGCACCTTAATGACAACTATTTCACACCTAGGATTTTAATTTTTCCCTAGGAATTACAAAATTATCATTGAAGCATCACATTCTTTCACACTCATGTTAGTATTTGCTGTTGAGCAAGTGCAGAGTTGATCAGAAGGCTGGAGCAGCTCTACTATGAGGACAGGCTGAGAGGAGTTGGGGTTCTGCAGCCTGGAGAAGGCTTCCAGGAGACCTTATAGTAGCCTTCCAGTATCTGAAGGGGTCTACAGGAAGGCTGGGGAGGGACTATTGACAAGGTCTTGCAATGACAGGACAAGGGGCAATGGGTTTAAACTGGAAGAGAAGAGATTTAAACTGAATGTTAGGAGGAAGTTGTTTGCAGTGAGGGTGGTGAGACACTGGCACAGGTTGCCCAGGGAGGTTGTGGCTGCTCCCTCCCTGGAGGTGTTCAAGGCCAGGTTGGAGGAGGCCTTGAGTGAGCTGTGCTAGTGGGAGGTGTCCCTGCCTATGGCAGGGGGTTGGAACTAGATGATCCTTGAGGTCCTTACCATTCTGTAATTCTATGATTCTATGCTGGGATTTTTTAAATAGTGTTCCACAATGACATAAAATACCAATACACCTACAGAACCGAAGCATCTTCAGCTGTGAGAGTCATGAAACGTTGTTGTTAAATGACTAACGTGAAATACTTGTGCATCTTGTACAGCTGTTGTGCAAAATATAAGGACGTCCTAGTTTCTCTAGGAATTTATTTAATACTTTCTAAAATGCACATTTAAAAAGTATATCACAGGCTGCAATCGTGGTTTTGTTTCTTGAGTATGCTTATTTTGAATTTTAAAAAAAATACAGTTGTGGGTTTTTTTAAAAGTCATTATATGGCTTAGTACATTTTGTGCCCATGTTGCTGTGGTCATTTGGTGATGGGAGATCTCAAACTTCAATTAGCCATGCAAATGTGTTTCTTAGCATCAGCTCTCACTTTGCTGGAACCCCTGCTGCCTTTATGTCATTAACATAAATGCAGGTGCAAATAGCATTTATGTACTTTGATAGAAAGCAGTTGGAGACATTTCACTGTGGGACACGACACTTTCAGATTGTGTACATCTGTTCAAATAATGTATCCAAGCCAGTGACATGAATGCGAGGATAAAAACATCTGCCCCTGAGACCATTTGCCATAGAGCAGATGCTTACATCTTTATTTATGCAGATGGTTTGTGTGATGAGCTGAGCAGTGATGAAAGCAAGAAAGTTTGACAAAGAATTCAGGGTATTGCTCGGGATGGGAAAATATGTTGGTAACAGGGCTTTGTGTTCAGATGTCAACCAGAGGAACAGCTGTTCTAAATACTGATGTTTTTAATAACATGGACGTGTTATTTGGGACATCAACTGCATTAACTCAAAATCAGTAAAGGATGTGGGTTTGGGGTTTTTTTTATATATCTTTCACCAAAACTCCCTGTACTGCAGTTACAGATAGCAAGGAGTTTAAGAGAAACAATTTTAACGCGAAGGGTCAGCTGCTTTGCTTCAAGGCTTTCTCAAGTTATGCAAAACACTGAATCGACTCAGAAGTTTGCGAAGGTGGAGTGTTACTGCATAACTAGTTTGTGAGGTTCGGAGACGGCGTGCGGTGCTGGGAAGGGTTTCCTGACTTCGGGGCTTTTTCAATGGAAATAAGTATTGTTACAGAATTATTAGACAAGTCGTTCAGCCGTTTGAAAGCTACTGTAAGGTACTCGATACAAGGCACACATGGAAACTGAGCTGACATTTTAAAGAGGGGGTAGAAAATCGTCCCCCAGCGCCGCCTGCCCGGCGGCCACCCCGAGGCCCGCCCAGTCACCCCGGGGCCCGCCCTGCGCCACGGGGCCTGCCCAGCCACCCCGGGCCCCGCCCAGTCACCTCGGGCCCCCGCCCAGCCACCCCGGTGCCTGCCCAGCCCCCGCCCTGCGCCGCTGGGCCTGGTGGCAGCGGCGGCGAGCAGAGGCGGCGGGCACGGAGACCTGACTCCCCCTGCTGGACTCTGCGGCCGGGGGGCTCCTTTGTCTGCCGCTGCAGGCCAGACACACGCGAATGTAATTAAAAATGCCGATATTTCGTCACATGGCAGCTTAGGGATGGCATCTTTGGCCTGCATTCCTGGCTTGAGTCCTTCTGTGCTGGCACCCGGTGCAACCGTTCGCTGCTCCATTATCAGCTGGGTGTTCAGGCAGTGTCTTTACAGCACATCCAGTACCTCCTTCTGAGAGCCAGCGCTGCCCTTAAACAACAGAGTGGCCAGCGTGGGCAAACTGAGCAATGCCACTTAGTGTTGCAAATAATCGTAATTACACACAGAGGAAGGAAAAACCTGAAAATACTGTAATTTAAATTGTTTCCTGGTACATCCTACTGCCAGAAGGGCCCTTGCTATGTTCAGGTTCAGCTGTGAGTGACAATTTTATGTTCTGAAAACTAAAATCTTCCTAACCAATATCACAGTCTTCCTGAAGATGTTTTACTTTTCCTGTGCCATGCAGGGCTAGACCTGCCTTTGAAAAAATGTACATAGCAATTTGAAGCACCATGGAGATACTCTAATCTTTGTTTTTGTTTTAATCCCTAGTGGAATTGACTACAGGTGGCAATGTTTTGTGTATCTCAGCCAGAGCTGTAGAGTCGTTTTCTGAAGAAATTTGGGTCATGAAGAAAGAAAAAGGCATACAGAGCAAACAAAAGCCCTGGCTAGATAACCCTCATTTAAAAGTGAGATAACTTTAGGCAGTTCTCAAAAGAAATGAGCTATTTGCAAAACCCCTCCAAAAATACTATCTAAACTGTCATCCTGGTTTAACAGTGTGCCTCTATGTCCTGCCTTTTCTCTGGGAAGCTATAAACACTGCACAGTGCATATTAGAAGACTCAAAACAGGCCATACCAAGACTGGCAGTCTTCTGATCCTCTTCTCATCTTTAACAACGGAGCACTTTCCAAGATTTGTAGTACAGAAATCATCATACAGATGGTTTTAATGCTTTGATTAAAATACATTTGCTATATCGAGCCAGAGTGGCGAATTAGTTGTTTCTCAGTACATACAGGCTTTCATCAGAAAGAAGTGCCCTCATTTTCACCAAAACAAAACAAAAAGATACTTTCTTTAATAAGTATCAATTTAATCAGTTAAATAAGTATTTAAGGAATAACCACCTTGTTTGTCTGTTGTGCTTATTTGCATGACAGCAGCTATAAAAATTAATAAGAGGAGTAATTTCCTTAGTGCAATCAGACGTACATGTTTCTGGTTGAACTCTTGGTAAGATGAAGACAGATTCTGTTCTCAGCTTGTTTGAAAAGGGAGCGAGAGTCTAGTCAGAAAATATTTCATGATTTATTCATAAAACAGTTCTACTTGACCTTTCTGTGCTGCATAATTCCTGAGGAATTCTGCCTTCATATTTGTAGCAGACCCGGTCATTACTGTTTCCTACACCTAAAGAAAAAATAAGTCTATTAATTACCATTTATATTAGGCTTATCAAGATTTTGTCCAGGTTGATGTGATCCTGATAGACCTTTTTTTAAAAGGACCTTTTTTTGTGTGTTTGACATTTGACTTTACATTGAATGAGTTACTGCTTAGGCCCATATCTTCCTTGAAGTTTGATAAAAGAAATGTGAACTGGCAGTTCTCCCAGAAAAGAATTTTTAAAAAATCCAATTGCAACCTTTTCTTTTGAATCTTCTGTTTATCCTCACCTTCTAAGGTACCTAATTTATGTTTCTAATGCTGTTGAAGGTCTATGAATTACGACTTTGTGACCAGTCCTTCCATCACCTCCCTTCATCTATTTTTTATTAGTTCTCTCAAGCAGCTGTGTCACGGCAGCCTTGCTTCTCAAATCTCCAGGGATGATATCCTCTCTGGAAGAGAATCACTGGGCAAAACTGACAAAGATGAACCACTGGATTTGCAGTGATACCCAAATAATTCCTGTTGTTCTCAACAGAGTGCTGTCAGAGCAGTGTGGTTTCTAGATTAATGCCCCTATGTCATGCTTAGTTCCTGAAACTCTTAGCTGTACAGAAGCTGAAACACAGTCTTTGATGTATCTAAGAGTCTCTCAGACAAGTTCCATGCTTAAACAGAAAAGAAACAGTGGTTTCATCTTTAATAGTGATTTGTGTGGCTGCAGAGGCCAGGCACCATCTGGAGCCCATAGATTTATCTGCATAAACCTTATTCATAAGTTCTCTTATTGCCATAGTGGATTTTTTTTTTCAGCTGTAGAGATGTTGTATCTATCTCTCTTTAGATCAGTTTTAATTTCTTGATAGGAAAATATTTTGGTCTGCATAAAAACTTATTCATTATGTTGACCTTAATATGAAATTAGTAGCTTGTAACTTGAAAGACCATGCCTTCAAAAAAACAAACCACAAACACACACCCAAGGAAAGCTTCTAAAGATCACAAAACATTGCATGAGAATTAAGAGAACATGTTGACCTGCATTTTAAATTCATTGCAAAAAGAATGCTTAAAAATCTCTTATGCATATATGTTCTGTCTTTTAGGAAGATTTCCAAGACACTCTTCCTTTATAGAGTAACACAGGGTTAAGCCCTGCATTGCCCACATTTTGTATAAGATGTTGCTTTTGAATATTGATTTACCCACATGTGGTTAATACATTTGATATACAACTCATCAAGGTTACCTGAAAGCTGTTGGCCACTTGTTATTCCCTATAGAAATTAGATTTCAAACTCATTTTTAAGTCATTTGTGTAAGATAATATATCATAAGTTAGTATGGTGTCTAGATGCATTGTTTTCTAGATGTGTTGACTTTTGTTCAACAGCTCTGCTTTGGCATGGGTATTGTTTTATGTTACATTTTTTTTCCCCCTGAGGATAGAGACACCGGAGCCAAGATTATATCGGCAGAAAGAAACCAAATTGCAGAAAGAAACCTTAAATAGAATCATATACTCATAAAATGGTTTGGTTGGAAGGACACCACTTGCTTCTGACCTCTATCTGGACATTGAGTCCTTGATCACTGCCCTCTGGATGTGACCACTTAACCAATTCCTCATCCACCACATAGTCCTCCCATCACATCCCTCCAATTTAACAAGAAGAATATTGTGGGGTTCTGTGTCAAAGGCTTTTCAGAAGTCCAGGTAGATGATGACATGATAATGTAGCTCATATGTATACTTTCAAACAACAGAGGAAAGCAGGTCTGAACATTAAAGAAGTAGATTTACCTAACAGAGGTTTGGGGGGTTTTTTTGGGGGGTGTGTGTTTCTCTTTTGTTTGGTTTGTTTTTTTTTAATCCATAAAATGCTCATTTACTGAAAAACAGATCTGTATAAACTTGGACATATATCAGTGTAGATTTCATAGTGCAATAAGGGTGTTCCAGGAAAAAAAA
>VWZE01009091.1:99064-116173 GCA_013396675.1 Eubucco bourcierii | reverse complement strand
AAAAAAAAAAAAAAAAAGACTGAATTAGGAAACTGAAGAACTTCCCTAAATATGAACTGTGTACCATGATCTTGGGTTACTGTTTGAGCTATGTCTCCAGAATGACTGTTTATGCCAGAAATAGCTTTACCTTAATTCCCACACTCCAAAACATTTAGAAATTTTAAGGTTGAGCATCTGCTTTAATGGAGTCCATTTAATGTCGAACTCCACCATTTCTATTATATAACTTTGTGGCTGTAATGCTCTCTTCTACTAAGAAGAATCTTTTGAAGACTGTTTAAGGAAGCCAGGAAGCATCCCACTGCCCACAGAATTTCTTAATGTGCACTGTAAGTCCTAACACCTTGAGATAATCTTGCACAGACTTTAAAACAAGGAAGACCTTTCTGAATGATAAAATGCCTTGTGCACAGCTACTAAATCACAGAATGAACTGTGTGTAGCTTTAAAGAGGTCTAATATTCCTTTTTAGAATGTTAACAAGCTGTTTTGATCTTGTTTCTCCTGTGGTATACCAGGACACATTTTCTAGAGCATGTTTGTACATTCTTTAAGTGCTTGTGTGAATGATGTACTGTCATTTTCCAATCTTGCACAAGAATGCTTTCTTACACTGATTGTTTTGCTAATCTATTTTTAATTACACAAAATGATTCCTATGTAGACATAATTAAGTGACTCTTTAAAAACTCAAGTACTAAAAAGGTAAGAAATCCAAGATATGAGGGTATCCCTATGGCTTAAATACTTCTCCTTCCCATGTCACACTTAATAGTAATGTTCATTACCAATCCTAAGCCTGCATTTCATTTCTATAGCCCACCTTGGCTCGTTGACCGAGACACTTTCCAAGTCTCATTTATAGTTCTCTTGTCCTTTTCCTATTTGCCCTGAATATCACAGAATCAAGGAATGAGAGGTGTTGGAAGGGACCTCTGGAGGTCATCTAGTCCAAATCCCTGCCAAAGCAGGATCATCTAGGGCAGCCTGCACAAGGCAGCATCCAGGCAGATTTTGAATGACTGCAGAAATGAACACTCCACCACCTCTGTGGGCAGCCTCAGTGCTCTGCCATCCTCAAAGTAAAGAAGCTCCTTCTCGTGTTCAGATGGAACTTCCTGTGTTCAGGTTTGTGCCCGGTACCCCTTGTCCTGTCACTGTGCGCTGAATGCATCCTAGTTTTTCTTCCAGCAGTTAAGAGATAAGGAGAGGCCATTTCCTTGTTCCAGCTTAGATGTTTGGACTCAAAACTATAGTTTCAGGAAAAATCCAGCCTTGCCAGCAGCAGGAGCATGCTCAATAGAATGTAATCATTGGGAAAACTACCTGCTTGAAGAACCTGTTGAACACATGCCAGCATCTTTAAAACGTGGTGATGGTCTTTATGAAATGCACAGGTATGCTGCTAGCTTCTTTTTTGATTGGTTGTTTTAAAAGCAGCCATACCTGGGGATGGCTGGCATCTTCTGTTGAAATTAATGTTGCAACATTACCTGAGGCAAATATCCAGAATGGAACATTCCACTCAAATTGGCAACATTAGGCAAAGCTAGAAACAACTGTAAATGAATTGTCACAACCTCCGGAGCTGGACATTCACAGGCTCACAGGATATTAGGCATTGGAAGGGACCCAAAGAGATCGTCCAGTCCAACCCCTCTGCTAGAGCAGGACCACACAATCTACCTCAGGTCAGAGGAATGCATCCAGACAGGCCTTGAAGGTCTCCAGAGAAGGGGACTCCACAACCTCTCTGGGGAGCCTGTGCCAGTGCTCTGGGACCCTTAGCGTAAAGAAGTTTCCCCTTGCATTGAGGTGGAACCTCCTGTGCTGCAGCTTCCATCCACTGCTCTTTGTCCTATCCCAGGGAGCAAGTGAGCAGAGTCTGTCCCCCCACTCCTGACCCCCAGCCCTCAGATAGTTATAAACATTGATTAAATCCCCTCTCAGTCTACTTTTCTCCAGACTAAGCAGCCCCAGGTCCCTCAGGCTCTCCTTATCAGGCAGTGCTCAGTCCCCTAATCATCCTCAACCCTCTGTTGGACTCTTTCAAGCAGATCCCTGTCCCTTTTAAACTGGGATGCCCCAAACTGATGCTTTGTTGCCAGCCTTACTTCAGATTGTGTTTTCTGGAATATCTGCAGTTCCCTTGATTCATGTGGGTTTACAGAGAGTGCAAATCAGCATAGAATTTAGGCTCCATATTTGAAGGCCTCACTAAAGTTACCGAACCTTCATTTTTCTGAGCTTCTCTCTTTGGTGCCGTTGTCTGCCTGCCATACACTGAAGCCAGAGCATCCCATCTGTTTACCACATTAAATAGCTTTACTCAGTTATCAAACTATCACCTTTCATTTGCTGTGTAATATATTAGATTTTAAGACCGTTCTTGAGGAGAGAAAAATGGCAAAGAGCAAGCAACAGCAGCTTTCTTAACGCATGAACTGGATGTTAATGTTTTTATATTGTCATTTTATATTGCCTTTTTCTGGGGTTTGGTTGTTTGGGGAGTTGTTTGGGTTGGTTTTTTTTCTTTTAACTCTGGGATCTACTTCTAACTGACTGAAGCACTTTTGCAGGTGGTGACTTTATGCATACTAATCCTGCAGAGAAACATTGTGTCCGACAAAATATGCTGGATCAGCAAAACCAAGAAACTTGTGCTGGAAAGGCAGCATCCACAGGTATTTAGTGTGTGTGTAGATCTGGCAAAAAGAGAGATTTAACTGTCACCAACAGAAATAAATCCAGTGCTGGCTGTTAGAAAACTCTGCATTCTTTTCTTTCCTGTAAACCAGATATTCTTCCTTTCAGAGTCAGCCAAAGCCTGAGGGGTGTAAGCATCCGTTTAATAAAATAATTCATTAATCTTTTTTTGTCTATTTTGTGCCTTTCCCTCCAAAGCAAGATGGTCCTTTTTTTGATGCTATTTTCTGTCACTTGTCCAGGTGTACACAAATGACTTATGTACCTGCACAAGTGAGATGGTCCTACAAGGATTGCTTTTAAAAGTTAGCACTGTTACACAGTGCTTTCTGGTGTTTTGGTGGTTTAGTTTAATGTTTAAAATAGACCAGGTCGGTGGGGAAAATTAAATTGCTTCTGTGGCAGTGTCTGAGTTCAGTACTGTCTTGTGGTTTACATAGAGAACAAACTGAAGGAGGTGCAAAAAGAGTGTAGAAAAGACTGGAGTAGACGAGACTTGGATGATGGGGAGGGTGCATGCCTTATAACTTGGAGCATTGTGTAGCGTGGACAGAAGTCTGCTGAAGTGTCTGCTGTCCCAAAAGGTTTGTGCAGATCAGTGAGAGAGGGTTTGGAATAAAAAGGGAGAGAGGTACAAGCTAAATATGAGAGAGAATGGAAACTGCTTTGTGCTGAGCATTGTGGCAAGCTGAATAGCTGCTGATCTGGAAAAAAAGTCTTTAATAATCTGGAAAAATAAAAGATTCTGTCCACTAAAATAAAACTGCAATTCTTCTGTCATCTACTGTATCCAACCTGTACAATATGACCTGTAAGTAGCATTGAAGTTAGGGATAGTTTGTTTAATGCTTACAATACCTGACATCATTCTATGGTACTTCTCAAAGGCTCTTGAAAGTGTTTCCTTGAAAGCAAGAAGATAGCCTGCAGGAAACAAAAACTAATCCGAGTATTATGAGCAATGTCAGCAGTTGAAAAGATAAAGGTTTCTCTATATTTAGCAATTGTAGGCTATCAAAAATGGAAGTTCATAGTATTAAATAGTGCCTGCTCCTACCTTGGGGAGAATAAGAAAGGGCTGTAGCGAAACAGATTTTTTAAACTTAGCATATTTCTGCTTTTTCCAGGTTGCACAAGCTCTGTAGCCCTGGATTTACGCTTGTGTATAGGGATTGAAATCAAGTTCCTGGTGTTTCCAGGGTTGGTGGTAATTCACAGTTGCCTCTTGAAGTCCATAACAATGTATAAATGTGTTTGTGATATAAGGCTTTAGAAGGGCAAGGAACGGAATTGCCTTACTGCAGTATCTCAGGGTCCCAGCGTTCACCTTTACATCTTCAAATGTGATTCTTCTCTCAATTTTTTCTTAGGTTACTGGCTCTGCAAATTGCGTTTTGGCTTGGGATCTTGCAGTTTTCAGTGACTGAGATTACTGGGAATTTTGTTTGGTTGTTGTTGGTTTGTTTTTTTTTCAGGAAGCCCATCCCGGTTTTTGAGAACTGGAAGCATCAGTAGCTGCATTTGGGATCGGGTAGTGAGGCTGTTATGTGAAATAGTAACAGTACAATTAATACCAAATCTTTTTTTATGGGGTGTTTAAGGTCAGCATATACCTCTGCTCTTCAAAGCAGATCATCTCTTACACGTTTTACCTTTTTTCCTTTGATTTTACTTAATTATCCTCACATTCTCCTTTATGGAAAACATCTGCAACATTTGCCAACACAAGCAGAAGCAGGAAGGAACTGGGATATAACTTTGATAAATTACATCTTTCAAGTAACTTTTAATAACTTACTAGGGCAGTTCTGTTGTGCATTAAAGGCACATAAGCAGTGTGTGTAACTGGGTAGTTAACAGAGATACCTCTTCTCTCAAGTTCTCTTTGATTTTATTACACATTATTTGCATGTTTTATAGCAGTAAGTGAAGACTTCATCAGGTAAACTTTGGTCCATATCAGATAAACCTCACAAATTCTAAATGGTATAGAAACTCTGAAAGATAGCATGACTCTGGTTGGGAGATCTGGTCACAGCAGGTGGTCAGAAAAGTTTTTGCATCATAGAATCATTCAGGTTGGAAAAGACCCTTGAGATCATCAGGTCCAACAACTAACCCTACTCTCCCAAGTTCCCCACTAGACCACATTGCTAAGCGCTGCATATGCACCACCTTTTAAACACATCCAGGGGATGATGACTTTCCCTGGGCAGCCTGTTCCAATGCTTGAACATTGTTCTGGTGAATTTTTTTCCTGATGTCTAGTCTAAACCTCCCCTAGTCTAAACCTCCCCCTGTCCTCATAGCAGCTCTCCTATGAGGACAGGCTGAGAGAGTTGGGGCTCTTCAGCATGGAAGAGAAGGCTTCGAGGGGACCTGATAGTAGCCTTCCAGTATCTGAAGGGGGCCTACAGGAAGGCTGGGGAGAGATTATTTACAAGGTGTTGCAACAACAGGACAAGGGGCAATGGGTTTGAACTGGCAGAGGGGAGATTNCTTACCATTCTATGATTCTGTGTTTCTGTGGTGCGGCTTGAGGCCATTCCCTCTTGTTCTGTCACTAATTAACCTGTGAGAAGAGACCAGCACCTACTTCTCTGTGTTGTCCTTTCAGGTTCTTCCAGCAGAATATTGCCAGCATGCTAGTGCTGCTTTTCCAGGGTGTAAGTGTGTTTGTTCTGCAATGTCTTGTAGTTTCTAATGTAGAATGAAACATCCATTTCAGATTAGATTGAAGGTTGGGGTACTTTGCATATATATTCAAGCACAATGCTTCAGAGAGCATTTTTGTTTAGTCCATGAAACCTTTGCAGTTTTAAACTCAGTTGTCATTTGAATGCCCAAATACTGTTGATAATTTTGTGTGTAACAGTATCTTTTCTAAGCAGTTTTATTTTTGATACAGTAACTAAAAAAAATCATATTACCTCTTTCTTGTGTTGTTGTTACAGATAAACATAAATCCCCTTCGGATATAATACAGAATTTTCAGAAGAGAAGTCAGTTTAGGACCATTGCTCCAAAAATGGTACCAAAACTTTTAACATCTGGAGTAATCTCTTGTCTTCAGTCATCTTCACCTGAGCAAAATACACCAATTTCAGTTGCAAGTTCTAAACCAGTGGTGGTACCAACTCAAAACTACGCTGTCATGCAGGTGGCTGGTCACAAGGGGACTTTTTCTTTGTTGGCCTTGCCGTGTGTTGCCCCTGCCCTGACGCAGCAAGTCCAGCAGCCAAGCGTAACCCCTTCTGAAAACCTAAAGCTGCCCATCCCTAGGTACCAATCCATAAGAAGTAAATTGCTGAGTGACAAAAAGCCAGCACAAACCTGTATGTTGGGTGCACATAACATGACTGCTGCCAAAGCATCAATCTCATCACAGGCTTCCCATGTGACTACTTCAACTGAAGACTGTCCTGAAACTCGTCGTTCAGATTCAGCTGAGCAAGCAATGCTGACAGAGCGTGACTCAGCTAGGATTACAGTTAATAAAAGCAGTTGTGTGGAATCTGGGTCTCCTTTAGTGAAGAAAACCGAAATTGCCAACAGTAATACTTCTGAACCCTCTGTAGTTAAAGACTCTTTATCCAAGCCTACAAGTCCAATTAATGTCACGAAACGAAGTCTACGCTCAGCGAAGACAGCATCTGCAACCACAAGAGAGCCAAGCATAATGTCAGGGAAGCTAAAGGAAAGCCCCACAAATTCTGCACATTCTGCTGCTGTCCTGTCACCAGCAGGTTTGGGCACTTCGGTACAGATGACTCCATCGGCACCAAAAGGAAAGCTTCTTATTTTGCCTTACTCAAGGATGAAAAATTCAGCGTTCTGTAAATCTGAGCAGAGTCCTGACGTTACAGCTGTATCTGGTCCTTCACTAAGATCGCAGTGTGAGAAGATGCCAGCTTTGACAAAAGCCACTCATGTTCCTGCTCAGGCCTCTGATAAGCGAGCAGCTGCACCTTCTACACAAGACCCCAGGCAAACCACTCGAGATGCCTTCTCTCCCTCCAATAAAGTGGATGCTGACAGTCTTAAAAAATTGAACAGCGCAGCCTCTAAAAGAAGAAGCAGGAAAAGAAGAGCCCCAGATGATGTATTGGCTTTTCAGAGCAGGCGAAGGAAGTGTATCATTAATAAGTTCAGGGAAGGAAGGGAGAGGGTGAAAGCTAATCTTCAGCCACCTGAAGACAAAAGAGCAGAGGCAGTGAAAAAATATCGTAGCATTAGACCAAAACCAGTGGTAGTCGTGCAGGCTTTTGCCCCGGTGACCTCCGCAGCACTCGTCAAGGCACCGTCTCCCGACCGCTTAGGCCAAGACGGCTTTTCAAACGCTTCGCTTCCCGGTGAATACTTAACCTACAAACACAGTGATGCTCCATCAGTTCAAGCGAGTGACCTGAGCAGAAGTGCCAGTTCAGCCATGCCTAAGCCATCCCATAAATGCCACGTGTGTAACCGCTTCTTCCAGTTCAAACACCATCTTCGGGACCACATGAACACGCACACTAACCGGCGGCCCTACAGCTGCCGTGTGTGCCGCAAGGCCTACATTCACTCTGGGAGCCTCAGCACGCACATGAAACTTCACCACAACGAGGGCAAACCCAGAAAGCTTGTGTGCTGTGAGTTCTGTGCTAAAGTTTTTGGCCATGCAAAGGTGTACTTTGGCCACCTCAGAGAAGTGCATAGGGTTGTTATCAACACAGAGCCTTCTCCTGGCGAGCAGCCGCTACAAGATGCTTTAAAGAAGAGAGACACAAATATAAAAGAGACAGAAGAAGCAACAGAGAGGTGAGTGTCTTCATTAATTCAAGTGGGATTTCAGGGTTTCAGTAGACATTCATAAAGGTCATTTTGAAACTGTTTGGGATTCTTGATGGTTTAAATGTTTTGAAAAGGAATCCAGTCAATCTCTTAGACCATCCTCTATATTTCAGCTGATATATTGAATGTAAATTATTACTGGCACTTGAGTGTCTGATGTAATTTTGCCTATGTTCTAATCATACCTAATACAGTGCCACTGGAGCTGTTTTGGTTAGTTGATTTCTCACAGCTAACACTTTCTCTGTTTAACCTGTGCTGTCTTCTGTGTCCTACCTTGTTGGTTTTTTTTTTTCTCAGAAGATGTGAGCCATCTGCAGTAAGTGAAAAGCAATTCATATTTCAATGCTAGTTTGTAGTTTGGTTGCCCTATTAAATATCATTATCCTTCTGTGGAGTGCTGTGAGCTGGTCTGTCCTGTGTACCGATTGTTGCTGCTTTTGCCATCACTTAACAGAGCAGAAAAGGTAACATTTACCATATTAAGATGGATAGAACATTCTTTTGTCTCTGCATTGTGATCTTCAGGTTAAATTTCTTGACACAGTGTGAATGTTGGCTTTTTTGTTTGCTCCACTGTACATTTGCTTCCATTGAAGCACACTTTATTAAGCCCAGGGCTTTAACTTGGTGCCTCACTTCTCCACTGCAGTTCCATTTTACACATTTTGCTTTTCCTAACTCTGCTCCCCAGGGCATCAGTTAGAGATTTGTAAGATGCCAAACCAGAAAAGAAAACAGCTCTCTTTTTTTCAGCCTTACTAGCTGTCACACAATGGCTCACTCAGATTATCTGTTGTATTGGTTAGTCCATCTAATGTATAGAAATCCATAAAGAATTCCATAGTGTTCTGTGTTCCTTTTCATAGACACTTTGAGAAGGTTTCTGGGGAGGTCTTCTTGTGATTGGCTTAAGTTAGACTTAAAATTTGCTTGCTCTGTGTGTTTCCCTTTCTACTGCAGCACCATCTTAAGTCAATGAGAGGGGCTGCCCAATTGCAAATTAGGTATTTAAAGCTTTTAAAGTTGTGTTACAACTTTGTGCCCAGGAAGGAAAAAAAGGAAAAGAAACGTTCAAGTTTCAGAAAGGTTGAAGTTTGAGTGTTTCCATCTTGGAATGGCAGGTGGTTGTGCCTTAAATCACCTTAGATCACTCAGTGTTGTAAACAAGTTAGTTAGTTTTAGTAGTGTGCTATAGGTAATGGTTCCATTTCACTTTTCTAGCACAGAGCTAGAAGTGTTTAGACTGGCTTCACTAAATCAGGAACTTAAAAAATAATTAGTGGTTTTGTTAAAAGTTTATTTCTACCTATGCTCATTTTGGAAGCAATTCCTAAATTCAGCAGTGTTGAATAATATATGGTTTCAGATGTAGCCTGATCAGCTTTATTATTTTATTTCTCTTATTTCTCTCTCTTTTTTTTTTTTTCTGTTCCAAATAGCTCCTGCTTTTGATTAAAAAAATGTTTCATGACTATCCTCTCTTCTTGGAACTTAGAAGGACAGAAATTGGCACCTCTGTTCTGTTTATGCCCAACACTGAAATGGTTTGTATTTCCTTTTTTTTTTTTTTTTTTAACAGGGGAAATAAGTGCAATTTGGAGGACCTGTTCCATAACCCAGGAGAAGTGAAATTGCAGGTAAAATGTGGTCGATGCCAGTTTATTGCACAGTCTTTTGGTGAAATGAAGTTTCATTTGTTGTGCTCTCATGGAGAAGAGATCCAGGGACGAGTAAAGGAAGGAGGTTTGCAAGGAAGTAGAGGAGTTAAGGGAGAACCGATCAAACATCCAACCCACTTCTGGAAACAGCGCAGTGAGAGGAGACATTTAGCCAAGGACAGTGCCCATGAGGAAGAATTTTATGCTTTCCCCAAGCTGAAAAGACAGATATACTTCAACCATCAAAATAATGTCAGCATGATATCTAAAAGTGAACTGACTCAGCCAGAAAGCAGCAACGCAGCCAAAGAGATGCAAAATGTAGCTTTGGGTACACCAAGCAAGAAAACAGAGACGTGGTCTAGAGCAGCCTATAACTGCATTCTGTGCAAACACTTGTTTGGAAGAAAAGAGGATCTCTGTCACCACTGGCAGAGTCATCATAACTGTGAAGACCCTTCCACTTTATGGACAATTTTTAGCTTGTTATCCAAACAAGGAGTTATTGAATTTTCCAATAATAGTGAATATTGAAGCTCGGCTCTGCAGTGCTACAAAAAACATCGACTAAACTGTTACCAAATTGTTAACAATTTGTTTTCCTGTTTTGTTGTGGGGTTTTGGTTTTGGTGTTTTTTTTTTTCCTGTTGCTAAAGAAGAGATGTGTCACCTCAGAGGTTTGTTTGGTGGCTTTGTTGGGTTGTGGTTTTTTAAGTTATCCTAACCTCTCTTTGTTAAATAGAAAAATACATCTATCCAGTATCATTTCAGATGGTCATTTAAGCTGATTACAAAACACTGCGCTTAAAATTCACACTTAAGGGACTTGATGGCAGCAAATAGTACCAATGGTTAACAAAAAGGAAAAAGATTGTCAAGTGAAATTATACTATATACACAAAATTAAATCAGTTCATATGAATGAAATGGCAAACCAGGCTGGATGTGTGATTTCACTCCCTCTGCCTCCAGATTTTACAGTAAATAAACAGCTTAATGCAGTTCTCTGAATCATCTGAACATGCATATAGGCAGCCAGCATTCAGGAGCTTTATCATCTAGAATTTAAGAGCATTTAATTCTTGTTTCCAGTGTCTTCAACCATTGCTTGCAGGTTTGTTATTGGCAAGTCTTTCAGGTGTTATTCTGCCCTAGTAACAGCAAAGGATCAAATTTTAGGTGAAAAAACTACAAATCTTTTTTTGCCTGTAGCTCTTGGGGCTGAAGGGCAGTTAGTTGGCACCCACGAGGATGTGGAACAAGTTAGTTGGAACCCATGAAGATGTGGAACACTCAAAGCTTGGCTGCTTTATGAAAAAAATATAACCAAGTTTGTTTTAAAAATAGGAATCTGAATTGGTTACTCGTGGGGGGTTTGACATCCTGCAGCAGACTGCATGTTTTAGTATATTTCTTGCACCCCCTGTGACAGCAGCACTACTGCTGCCAGCACTCTGCCTTTACACTCTTGGTATACAACATTTGTACCTTTGCAGCTGATCCAGTCTGTGGCTTTAAAGGGAAATTGTTCCTGCACTTCTTAGTCTGTGGTACAGTTAGTGAGGTTTTTACACTTGTGTTGTCAGATTTACTGGACTAGAGGAACTGCATGCAGCACCTTAGCATCCCAGTACCGGTTACCTCACCGAGATGCAAAGCTGTAGCAGCCTGTAGGACCAGGCACAGTGTGTCCTGTGTGCCCCTGCTGCAGAGCAGGTGTGGCAAGTGACCATTTCAGCACATCTCCAAGGGGCTGTAAAGAGATGCAGTTCTGGAGCTCAGTTTTGATGAAAAGGTCACTGAAGCCATTGAATCTAGTTCAAAATAGATGTTTAAACTGCTGTTACTTGAAGCCTTACAAAGCTGTCGTTCCTAAAATGTCTTGGGTCACCTCTTGCAAAGGTTGTGGTGATGAGAACATGAGAAAAGATGTAAAAATGTTGAGTTTTCTGAGTGAGATTCCTGTTGCAATATTTTATGTGTGTGTTTTGCTTTCAATTAGTAAAGGCAGTTTTGATGAGCTAATAGTTTTGGATGTAGTTTCTTGTTGTGTGGTGCTTTGCCCTAGGGCTGAACTGTGAGGGTGAAGCCAATTAAAACAAAAGACAAAAACGTTCACAGAGCTTAAAGAACTGCTGTAGATTTAAGAAACTTCCTTCCTTGCTTTCTGTGTTGAGCTGTGTTGAGAGCTCCAGAGCTGGATGCAGTACTCCAGGTGAGGTCTCCCCAGAGCAGAGCAGAGCAGAGGAGCAGAATCCCCTCTCTCCCCCTCTGGCCATGCTGCTTTTGGTGCAGCCCAGGATGCCGTTGGCCTTCCCAGCTGTTTAACACGCACCGTTGGCTCATGTCCAGCTTCTCATCCACCAGCACCCCCAAGTCCTTTTCTGCAGGGCTGCTCTTAATTTTGTCACCCCCAAACCTGTGTTGATATCTGGGGTATTTCATACAAAAGGAGGGAGAGGCAGAATGGGCATCACTGGGAGGAGGTTTGAGATGAGGGAGCAGGTTACTTTCTTTAAACAGAATTTTTTATGCAGTCTTTTAATCATATTTTTGTGCTTCTTTCCCTAGTCCAGGCCAAATGGGTGAAGGGGTCTCAGCTTTCAGCAATTTAAAACCCAACAATATGTTTAAAGATTGGCTTTAGGTCACTTCTCAGTGTCCATTCTTATGTTTCAGGCTGTAACCATTAAGGTAGATATGAAAGGCTGGGGATTTTGAAAACAGCTTTGCATTAAATACAGATGTGGCCTTTGTTTCAAATGAGTTTGTTCTACAGTTATCTTCATTTTGCTAACATTTGGAGGCATGAAGTGAGCCTTATTTACAACAACAACAGTAACAGCATGTGTTTGTTGCTCAGCAGAAGGCTTGTTTGGAGTACAGTTTGCTGTTTATCTCAGAATCATAGAATCATAGAATGGTAAGGCTGGAAGGGATCTCGAAGATCATCCACTTCCAACCCCCTGCCACAGGCAGGGACACCTCCCACTAGCACAGGTCACTCAAGGCCTCGTCCAGCCTGGCCTTGAACACCTCCAGGGAGGGAGCAGCCACAACCTTCCTGGGCAACCTGTGCCAGTGTCTCACCACCCTCACTGTAATGAACTTCCTAAGACCATTGAGTCCAAGCATCAACCCAACAGCACCATGGTCAGCAAACCATGTCCCAGGGCTCCTTCGGTTCCAAGCTGAGCACAGCTGGAAACATTGCTCCTGCTGTTGACATTTGGCACTGAAGGACAAAACAGCAATCAGAGGGTCACAGAATGGGGGGTGGGGGTGGGGGGTGGGTTCAAGGGACCTCTGGAGATCATCCAGTCCAACCCCCCCCCTCGCCAGAGCAGGGTCACCCAGGGCAGCTCACACAGGAGCACATCTAGGTGGGCCTTGAAAGTCTCCAGCTGGAGACTCCACAAGCTCTCTGGGCAGCCTGCTCCAGGGCTCTGCCACCCTCACAGTAAGGAAGTTTCTCCTCACACTCAGAACTTTTATACTCAAATTTGTGCCCAGTACCTTTTGGTCACTGGGGAACACTGAGAGAAGTCTGGCTCCACCTTCCTGACACCCACCCTTAGCTATTTGTAAACAGTGACAAGAACCCCCTCAGCCTCCCCTTCTCCAGCCTAACCAGCTCCAGCTCTCTCGGCCTCTCCTCACAGGAGAGATGTTCCAGGCCCCTCAGCATCTCCGTGGAGCTAACATCTGGGTTTGCACATAGGTTGTATTTTGAAGTGGTTAAAATGAATGTTACTGTTCCTGTAGCTGTAGTTTTGTTCCCCTCTGATTTTTCATCAAATCTCTGGTTCAGCTTCACTGTTCAACTTTAAAGCTGTTCCTCACATGGAAAGTTGTTCCTTCATCAGCACACCATAAATAATCAAAGCTGGAGGAGTTCCATCACCTCTCTGGCTTACAGAGCATTGCCCTTCTCCAGCTGCAGAGCTACAGTTGCCTATAGCTAACCTGACATAGTTGCTGGCAGCAAATGTTTTACTTCATTTATTTATTGGAATTTAGATCTCTGCTGTTTAGCTGCATCAGAGTTGCTGTCATAGCTCATTAGTTATTTTATCTGCTCCATTCACTGAGCTCTTCAGAGAAGCTGTCATAAGAAGGATGAAGAGGTACTTAAGAGAGCAGATCTCACCCCTAACTTTGTGCAGGTGCTGCTGACGTTTGAGAATCTCCAGCTTATCTGGGCTCAGCCATGTAGTATATTCTATTTCTACAACACAGCCACCTACATGTGCATCTATTCTGGTAGCAAAAGTATGCTTCAAATTCAGCTGCCAGTTATTATTACCAAACCTGTACAATGTAGGGTTGTGGTTATTATGCATAAAGATTAAAATGCTAATAGCTGTAGTAGGTTTTCTTGTCAAAATTCCTTATAGCTCTGGAAAATGAAAATCTCTGCGTGCTGAGTGTGGCACACAACACATCTGGGCTCATGAAGTAAAATTCTGAGGGCTTAAAAGTTTGTCCTGATTTCAGTGTGTGCTTTTATAGCTGATCTGTCACAGTGTAGGATTTTCTCCACCTTTTATTAAATTGTCAGCTTTCCTTTCCTCTTTCCCTTCCCTCTATCCCATTTTTCTCCCCTTCCCTCCTCTTCCCTGTTTTACTTCTCTTTCTCTTCATAGCCACTCCACCTTTTCAGCATCCTATGTGAGCTGTGCTGGCTGAATGCAGTTTGTGAGTGTCTTGATCAACCAAAGTCAGCATTGTGTCTGCCACCTTAGCTCCTAGCCGAAATCCTGGGCTTCAGAACTCGGAGATGCTGTTCTGCAGAGCGTTTCCCTAAAGCATTGGTTGCAGAGGCACTGCAGGTCAGCCAGGACAGCCTCCTGCCCAAAGCAGGCCTTAGCACCCAGCCTGGGAGCACAGCAACGTTTGCCTTCTTGGAAACTGAGGGCTGACCTCAGTCGTGTTTATAAATACATGAAGGGTGAGTGCCCAGAGGGCAGAGCCAAGCTCTGCTCAGTGATGCCCAATGCCAGCACAAGGGGCAGTGTGTGGAAGCTGAGGCATAGGAAGTTCCATGGAAACAATGAGGAAAACTTTTTTTCCCCGTGAGTGTGACAGAGCACTGGAACAGGCTGCCCAGGGGGTTGTGGAGGGAGTCTTCCTCTCTG
This sequence comes from Eubucco bourcierii, assembly GCA_013396675.1. Classification (NCBI taxonomy): domain Eukaryota; kingdom Metazoa; phylum Chordata; class Aves; order Piciformes; family Ramphastidae; genus Eubucco; species Eubucco bourcierii. The sequence continues at coordinate 101,832 of VWZE01009091.1, read as the reverse complement.
CAGATATTCAGGATCCACCTGGATGTGTTCCTGTGTGATCTGCTCTAGGTGATCCTGCTCTGGCAGGGGGGATTGGACTGGATGAGCTTTTGAGGTCCCTTCCAGCCCCTGACACTCTGTGGTTCTGTGGAACCGTTTCTATTGCTATTCCTACTGGTCCATCACCATCAGTAGTGGAGTTGCAAGTGTAAACAAGGCTTTGGTGTGGTAGCTGATGCTTTAAGCACTGTCATAAGGAGTTTTATGACATTTGGAAAGAAAGCACAAAATTTGGCGAAAAATATTCCCCCCCACCCCCCACATAAAGTTATGGTTTGATCTGGTGATTCCTCAGTAGCGAGAACTTAGGACAGAACCCTGTCATTTTTGTGTCTGCACGCCATGGCCAAGCCTGCTGCCTGCCTGTGGGAAACAGCTCAATGCTCCTTTACTCTGCTTTGCCCAGGGCTTCAGGCTCTGTGCCTTTCCTGTGCAATGCTGGTTTCTAGCTGCAGTTGATTTAGGACCAAAAAAGAAAAGCATTTTATTTCTTCTGTGCTAAGTAATTTCGCGCAGCTTCAGGTTTAATCTGAGTTTTGAACATGCAGCTGATCAAGGAGATCAATTTACCTTCCCATTGCTAGAGGCAACAACTGCCAGGGTGAGGGAGGCAAGCAGTAAATATTCCTGTGCCCACACCTGTGAAGCAATGCAGTTGCTTTCCACTGCAAGTTTAATTTCTTCACGTTTTTAGCTAAAAGCTTTTATTAATTTGAACCGAAGTAAATACACTGCTATGCTTTGCTATTCAAATAAATCCTTTTTCAGCTCTTGAGTCCTTGGAGTTTGAATCCTGTCCAGCCATTTTCTGCTATCTGCCAATTCCTTGCTAAGTGCAGACCTGGCACCCTTGCCAATAAATCCACCTTCGTGCCATTAAAAGTCATCTGCTGTCTTTTCTCTGCAGCTAATCAAAGTTTGCAAGAGGACTCCTTTTTAAAGGGAACCTGCTCTAGAGTCCAGGCTATTTAAATTTTGCAAGTTAATTACAAGAAATTGTAGCAAGTGAGAAGTTCACTGATTTTTATTCTTTTCCATGAATAATTGCAGAGGAATTTTTCCAGGGAAGAATTTGGTGGTTTAGGCTGTCTTATGGGCTACTCTCCTCATCCATTCTGTAGGTTGTCCTGAGTGCAGCACAGCACTGTGGTTCCCACAGAAGGGGATCTGGAGTAGATGATCTCCCAAGGTCCCTTTCAACCTAAGCCATTCTATGAGTCTGTGCTTCCTCAGCTGCCTGAGCCTGGTACAAAGCACTGTTTTATTGTTACCTTGGGGAGGCAACTGGGCTGGTCAATGGGTGGGACACCAGCATGCCAGGAGGCAACCACAATGCCTGCACAGGCTAATAGTCTCATGTCTTTCATGAGCAGCATCTCTTGATCCATGCATGACACACACAGGATTCATAGATCAGAGAATAGTTTAGGTTGGAAAGGATCTTAAAGATCATCCAGTTCCAAGCCCCTCTGCCATGGGCCGGGACACCTGTCTCCCCAGACCAGGTTGCTCAGGGCCTCATCCAGCCTGGCCTTGAACACCTCCAGGGAGGGGGTATCCATGACCTCCCTGGGCAGCCTGTGCTAGGATCACACACAAAATACCAAAAGGATTAAGTGGGTGGGAGGTTTGGAACTTGTGCTCTAATGTCACACTGCAATGTGTTCCAGTTAGTTTTTTGCTTTATTACAATGCAGTAGCAGCGTCACAGTGATACTGCTGACCTACCTGTGGCTCATCTGAAATACACAGTGGCCACCTGAGTTCTTCCAGGAAATTGGATTAATTAGGAGTTGTTGGAGTTCCTTTTGCAAAACATGCTACTCCTGCTGGTTAACAGCACGTGTAGGGCTTAAACGATATTTCCCAGAGTGATTTATTGGTCCAGCAGAAAACTCTGGTGCTAAACCTTTCCGCTGGGATTTGCTTATGTTAGGAAGCAATGCAGGTGGCAGCCTCTTGCAGCATGGAATGGATTCCCCCCCCACCCCCCACCCCCCTTTCTTTCTGATAGATGAAGTGCTTATGGAAGGTGAGAGATGGAAAAAAAATGAGAAGCGTGAAGCCCTTAGAAGATCCCTCTGAAAGCTCCACAGGCAGCAGAGGAATGCAGGTTAAATCCGAGGCAGTTTACCTGCTCACCCCAAGCACGATGAGGGCCTCCCTGCTGCACCTTTTCCAGCCAGTCTGGGCAGGCTGCTCAACAAAAGCTCCTCACCACAGCCAGGAGTTTGCATTTGGGTACATCATCAGGTGCAGCAGAAGGGTGCTTTGACACCAAACTCCTCTCATCTGTCATCTGATAGCAATCATTCCCATCTCTTCTTGATAGGCATCCTTAATGCTTTGAGCTTTTGTCTCGTGTTTTCATTTTGTGCACATTAGGCAGGATCTGGGCCTGAGTTAGTGCTCCAGGAATTGTCTGTTCTGAAGCTTTATTGCACGCGAGGCTGCTCCCTTTGGCTACCGCTGCCTCCTATCCCCTTTCTCCCAAGTGGTTCATTCCGTGTCACTTAATGACAAACATTTGATGGTTTTTACTGTCAAGCCTGATATGTAAATCTCCTAACAGTGTCATATTCTTAAATTATTGTAGCACTTGATTAAATTAGCCCTTCTAAAAGAGATCCAGGTTCACTAATAGTGTTTCCTGCAATGTGCATCTCTGGAGAGAACTGAGATCTGACTTTTAGAGTCAGAACCAATTAGGCTCATCTTTTCTTCCCCCC